>JAODUP010000764.1:0-198584 GCA_025642065.1 Paralvinella palmiformis | reverse complement strand
TATTATTGTGGTGTTCTTGTTTATTGTTATAAACATTGCATATTTAAATAATATTATCTGATGGGGAACTCTCCCTTTAAGTATATTTGAATGTCCAGAAAATTATACGTTTTTACTTTATCTGGATCGATGGAAACACTACATAATTCAATGCGCCACGAATGATTCAGCCAGACTGCTAAGTGGAGACACCAACAATCCGGAATCCAACTGGTATTGAATGAGCGATTCTCATCTCTGGATCACGACAACAACACATCTCGGCCACAACGGGAGTTGTATTTTCTAAATGACCATATACCGGATGTAAACGAAAAACATTTTTGGTAGAGGTCCCCCATGCGTTCTAAGAAAAGTTGATATAGAGCTGTATATTCCGTGCACTATTTGCGTCTTTGGAGGCACGCCGTTTAAGTGTTTGGCCTGGTTATCCAGCATTTAAATGACTGTAGCAGACACAGTACGCTCTTAAAGCATGTACTCCTGACTCAGGAATAGAAACACTGCATCGCATCTCGAGCGGTGGCATTGGACACAGCTCGTGTGGTTGGTGTGTCTTATATAACAAGTTTAATTGTATATATAATTCACCTTAGTTATTTGTAGGAATAGAATTATCTTTCCTAGGTTCAGTTATTTCCAGTCTGTACTATGACATTCAAGGCTAACTTTAGTCTCCTTGTCATTAATAAAACCCTATATTATAATTATAGTTTGTATAGCAGACATTAGGTCTGATTTGAAAATGTTAATATATAGAACGGCAATTCCGCCATAACGGTCTGCTAAAGCGCCGATATAAATTGTTATAATAGTGACGAGTAGGTCATAGTATTTATTGGATTTGTATGCTTATGGGGTATTTGACCCTCCAGCAAATATCACAAGGCATATTATGCTGCGGTTGAGAAAGTTCCGTTTTCTATGCGTGGAGACTATATTTTTCCCTGCATTCAAGAAAAGTTGATCTAGAGCTGTATAATCCATGTACTATTTGCGTCTTTGGAGGCACGCCGTTTAAGTGTTTGGTTTGGTTATCCAGCATTTAAATGACTGTAGCAGGCACAGTACGCTCTTAAAGCATTATAAGTACTCCTGACTCAGGAATAGAAACACTGCATCGCATCTCGAGCGGTGTCATTGGACACGGCTCGCGCGGTTGGTGTGTTTTATATAACAAGTTTACTCGTATATATAATTCACTTTGGTTGTATGTGGGAATAGAATTGTCTTTCCTAGGTCCAGTTATGTCCAATTTGTACTATGACATTCAAGATTAGCTCTAATCTGCTTGTCATAAATAACATTTAAGAACTACAATAGTTAGAATAGCATAAATTAGGTCAGGTTTGAAAATGATAACATAGTTCAAACAGTATCGGAAGCTATGACGCGCTAATACGGTCTGCTTCAGCGCAGATGTCAGTCTTTAATAGCAATTAACCCAAACAGTTTTAATAGTAGTCGCTTCATGACGCCTGCCCGTTGTAAAAAAATGATCTTTGAAAACGGGAACAATTGGGTTATATAGTTTATATAGTATTGTTTGAAAAGAAATAAAATTGAAAAATAGCTTAAAAATGGCTGCTAGATAATTAAGTTAGTGACTCCGTGCTGCGGTTAACAGTTGACTTGGTGCCAGCGTTAAGTTCGAACTGTAGAATCAAACTTTTCCAGGGATTAATTTCTCGGCTCACTACATCGTGGGTGGCTGACCACGTTAAATGCCTGCCGTCTCCACTGAATTATTTAAAATAATGGGGGACGTTAAAAACCAGATGAGGACGTAAAACACTCTGGCAGTGACCACCCTCATGGTATTTCGGCTCCATCTTTCCGTACTGTTCCCCTGTGAGTGGTGGGGGAGGAGGTTTCTCAACCACTCCAACATAGAGGCTGTGCTGATTAAGCGACAGCGTGGGGATTCTCCCCGAACAACAAAACCATTAAGCTAAACATTCTCACTCACTACTGCCGTGATCTGACTTGGGTGTTTTACACCCAAACTCCACGGCTGTAGGTGATTCGTATTTTTATTTTGCTTGGCGGCTTAGGGACTGGTGAGACATTACACATGTCTCAGCAAGAAAGGTCGCCACTCTGGATTCAGTCCCCTGAAGAAACGTCCAGAGTTTGAATTCACGGTTCGAGATTCTCTGTGCCTGTGCCTTATTATATACAGCTAAAACACACACACACACACACACGATTGGCTATTTTAGCTAATCATCTCATTCACTCACTGACCCACTCATATCCCGGCTAATCTTTATATTCAAAATACAGCTAACAGTAGCCACTATTGGGGAGACCAGGCTAGCTAACAGGACGTAATTGTGGCAAATTATTGAGTAAACAAAACTAAAATGAAAGTTACCTTGAGGATTTGTCATACAGACAAGTATCATAGATGCTGGTACTTTTATCACCAACATCATAAACAGACTATCCTTATTAAATAAAACAGATAACGTTATCGCATTACTTACCTGTCTCCGGAACTTGCTGCTAAAACATCTTTAATCCTATCCGTCGATAATCTGCCAGTATTTATAATTGTGTACAGCATCCAGACTAGTAGATGGAGAGCTACAGCCTTATACGATATGCCAAAATAATGACATATCCATTGATGAAAGAGCCAAGATACATGACAGGTGACATAATAGGTGAGGGAGCTGTATCTGTTTGTGACATGACACAATCCTGCTGACACCGAGTAGCCTCATAGAAGCTGTAGCCGCCGGTGGCGCCATACCATTGGCTCACACACAGCCACGCGTCATCACGTGTAAACAGGCTTAGATGGTAAACCTCATTTTGTAATCACCAGATGGCAGCACGGTTTTATTAGTAGACAGGTTGGTTTAGATTTAGGTATTAATGAGTGTCTTTTGTTTTTATGATAAGTGTGACGTAGTGAATAAGAAGATTAGGAAAGAGTTATCACCGAACTATGAACTAATATGATGTTTAGTGAAGCGGATACCTGTGTGTGTGTGTGTGTGTGTGTGTGTGTGTGGTGGGTGTGGTGGGTGCGGTGCAGGTGCAGGTGTATATTTGCGTGTTTCTTCTATAATTTCAAAGGTTGTTCCTGTGCGTATCTGAGCTGAGGCGTGTCAGTGAAAACGCTCATTCTTTTGTACCTTTCATATTACAGCATTATGATTATTTAGCTGCTTATTTCTGGATGACAATGATGACGTGGGTACGAGCGAGATTTCCAACAATTAAAATATATTTAACGGAAATTAACTATTCCTCTCTGCTTCCACAAGCAGAACATTCAAATTTAAATAGGATAAATAAATCAATGACTCAATATAAAGAAGTCAACATTATACCCAAATTAGATGAGAAGGTCTTCCAGACTTCTTCCAGTGATATTCATAATAATGAATGGAGTGAAGACACGGCCAATGCTATGTTACGTCACTGGTTAAGTTATTTAAACTAAATGAACCAGAAGGTCAATTTGACCCCTGTTCTAACAATACTCGTAATATAATTCATCTTTCTTCTTATATACTTTCGGAAAAGGAGATTCATTTAATAAGCCAAGGTTTGTCATTTGTCCCTACCCCTGATATTGATAAAACAGCAATCACAAATGCAGTGTTTAACTTGGGTAGAAAATTTATAAAACAAATTAGATGTTGCCCTAACAACTTTATTAAAAACAGTAAGACATTTGTGTCGAAATCCAACTGGATCCCAACTGATAAAGTAATAGACCCAGATATCCTTCAGTGTATTTTAAACTTCACATCAGAAATAAAAACCTTAACTATTCTGAAGGAAAAAAATAATATAGACCAGTCGGAATCATTAGCCCTCAGAAATATCCGCAAAAATAAGAGTTTAGTATTTAAAAAAGCAGACAAAGGTTCAGCAACAGTGATAATGGATAAAAAGTATTATTTAGCTGACGGTTATCGACAACTAAATAATAATCACCACTACACAAAAATTAAAACTCCTTTATTTCCCCAAACATTAGTAAATGTTGCAGAAATATTAAATAGACTAAGAAATTCTGGTGTTATCACAGATAAACAATTGCAATTTTTATTACCGCTAATTAATCCAAGGCCTCGGCGATTCTATATGCTTCCCAAAATTCATAAGGCATTTAACAGTTGGACTTTTCCAGATAAGATGCCACCTGGTAGACCTATAGTATCTGACTACTATAGTGAATCTAAAAATGTTGCAAGTTTCATCGAAAGTATTCTTAAACCACCTGCAATGAAGCACCCTTCTTATATAAAAAATACCTACGATATTGTAGATAAAATTGCAAAGCTAGTCATACCTGATGGATGCTTGCTTATAACATTAGATGTTGAGAGCATGTATACAAATATTGACCATGCTAAAGGGCTTAATGCAGTGAATTATCATTAAAAAATAACGATTTTCTCTTTAACGGGCAATGGTATATTCAGGCCACTGGCAATTCAATGGACCGAGATTGGGCCCCTCAATATGCCGACATATACATGGCTAAATTTGAGAAGGAGGCCTTTTATAAAGCATCTTTAAAACCACATACATACTATCGTTATTTAGATGATATATTTATTGTGATCCAGAAAATGAAAATGGATTATTAACAAAGGTCTTCTTTAAACCGACAGACTCGCATCAACTCTTGCATAAGGATTCCTTTCACCATAAACATACCTTTCAAGGAATCCTGAAGTCTCAGATCTCACGTTTTGTAAGGATTTGTTCAATAACTACAGATTTTGAGGAAGCATGGCAGGTATTGTCTAATTGATTATGCAAAAGGAATTATTCATATTAAAAGTAAAACTGTCCGTGAAATACAAATACAACAACGTCGTATTAATCCGACTAATCCTACAAATAGTCAGTGGTGTTCAAAACCATGTGGGATTAGCAGATGTAGATCATGCGAGATATTGTGTTCTTGTCACAATATCACAAGTACAGTTACCAATAAAACACATGGAATAATAGGCAATTTAAATGTAGCTCATCTAACATAATATATATCTATGAATGTTTACGTTGCTCTAAACAGTATGTAGGCAAGAGTAATGGCGAACTTCGTGTTAGAATGAATGGCCACAGATTTGCGATTAATTCAAAAGTGATCTCTTCTGCGTTATTCACGCATCTTCTAGAACATACACAGATAAATAAAGACTTGCCCGAATCATCTCTAGAAGATTATAATTTAATTCCGATTGAGCAGTTACATACTACAGATTCATACACTCAAGACAAGATAAATAGATTAATTCGGGAAACATTTTGGATTGATACCCTAGGTACATTAGAACCGGGAGGTCTTAATAAGAAAAGATATGAAGATGTTATAAAACCTATACAAAATGAGGACGTTGTCCCATTTGTGGTACCATTTTCAAAAACGGCTAACATAGCAGTAAGAATAATTAAAAAACATTATAAAATTATTATTGTGAATATAGAATCATCACAGCTTATTCTAAACACAAAAATCTAGCTAGTTCCTTGGTTTCTAGCAAAATGTAAGAAAACTTAAACCCAATTACAAAATTCTCAGCCCTAGTAATTACTTTAGTAAAACAAACCTATATTTCCTGAAGTAGATCTCAACCGAAGCTGCAACAAACATTCATTACTGACAACAGTCAGATTTTAGTAAACACAGTTAATTACTATTAATATGTGTGTTTTGGTATCTTTAAAACTATGAAAGAAAATTTAAAACTAGATAAGGAATTCTGGTATAATTATTGCTGGCAAAGTAAATTCTTTAGACACATGCACTTGATAAAGGTTTCTTATAACCGAAACTAGTCGTGCTATTTTGGGCTGAGTGAAAATACGATTATTTCTGCTATTGTCGAAGGTATTAGAATTATTATCATAATATATATTATATGTACTGATATATATGCTTTATTTCCAGTTATAGCTGCGTTATATATATATACTAATATCTGTAATTTGTTTTCTATTTAGGTAGTGGTCGTTTGGTCATAATTATGTAAGAATTATAAACATCACGAAAACCTGAGCCCACGCATTTATTATATGTAACATAAAAACACACACACATTCTCTTTGTTATGAACAAACTGTAATGTTTGTTAACACGCTGAGGGTTTATAAAAGGCTTGAATTTTCACTTAGGTTAGAGAAGAACTTCGACGCCAGACTAGTCGGACTTGTATTGATACATGGTTCATATAGGTAGGATTTATTCAGTTATTCGAACCCAGAATAAAGCTGAGGTCAGCATCTGAGGTGTCGAAATGCTTTATATACAGGTTTCTTTTGGACCACAAAAATTACTATTGAATGTAAACTGTGTTGTCAAAATAGTTTATGATATGTATGTAGCAAGTCACCATTGAACCACACGCACATGTTGTTTGTTGCGAGCTGTGATATCAAATGGTATATTTTTTTACGCGCTTCCGCTTTTTGTACGTAGCCTGCATGTAGCCGCTTTCCTGTGGGCGTGACATATTTGTCGCGTACGAAAAGCGAATTAGCTGGTTCCCACAGGCTGATGAGTAGACCAGACACATGCTTAGGTATACGCACACATTTATCAATATGTGGAGGTATGGAACATTTTATTTTTAGATTAATGTATGTATAATTGTATTTAGATTTATGGAGGTAGGTTTCGAAGGATGTTTAGATATGTTGATGCTCTGTGCCTGTTGCCTCTTACTATGTACCCTAAAACACACACACACACACACACATATATATATATATATATATATATATATATATATATATATATATATATCAACAAACTGAAACCCAGTATTATCGTTTTTAGAATAGATTAATTGTTTATCATTGTGTAATTATCATGCAAACTACATTATTTCGTGGGCGTAGTCATGCTCAGAAACTATATAAACTCTCGTAAAAAATAAGAGCAGATACTGTTTCATATTTGTTTTGTTTGTTGAATCAGCATTGAATAATTAGTACCAGAACCGGTAATTTTCTTTTTGTAGAATGCGTCATGTATTTGTCGACATACAGCATATGGCTTATCACAATCTGCATGTGAATTATTTCTCAGTTACTATCGAGATCGTAAACAACGAGTAAATTGGGTAGTGTTAAAAATGAATGGGAAAATGTTTACAAAGGTGCTTTTTATGGGTTCTCAGTTCTCAGTCTTATAATGTGTTTACTAATGATGTGTTATTTATATTAGAAGATGACGTTGATGTATACAATTACGTTGATGACAACACATTTGTCTGTTCTGGCTATGATTATGAGTCCGTCAAGGGTAAAGTTGTACGAAATGTAAACAATGTGATTTCATGGTTTGAGAGTAATAATATGATGGTTAATCCTGATAAGTTTCTATGTATTGTTTTTTGGCAAAAATGAACATTTAGGTAGTTTTAAGATAGGAAAACATGATATTGTTCCACAGAATAATGTCAAGATTCTGGGGTTAAACTTAGATAGTGAATTAAATTTTGATACTCATATATCCAACCTTTGTCAGAAAGCAGGATATCAAATTAATGTACTGGCTAGATTATGTAATGTACTTGATGAGCCAAGTAAGTTTTTACTTTATAATAGTTTTATCGAATGTTATTTTAATTATTGTTATGTTGTATGGCACTTCTCTAGTAAATGTAACACATATAAAATTGAAAAGCTTCAAGAACAAGCACTACGATTAATTAAGTTGGACTTCAACAGTTTCTATAAATTATTACTAGAAAATTATAATAAACACCCACTATATGTTGTACGGATTAGAAAATTTATGGGCGCTGTATATAAAATTTCACACGACAAGTATCCGATGTATCTAAATGCTCTGATTAAGCCCAAAAATGTACAAATTAATTTAAGATCTGATAATAATATACGTATCACACAATATAAAACTGTCAAGTATGGTAAGAAATCTTTTACCTATTCTGCACCATTTTATTTGAATAAGTTGCCAAATATAATATGAAATGCCCGAAGCTTTAGTAATTTTAAGACCCTTCTTCATGATTGGGTACCATCCTGTAAATGTGGATCATGCCTACAATGTAATATTATTAATAGGTGAAATATTTTTATCATATAATTTTATCATAAATATTTCATTTGTATAAAATCATATCATATGTAATGTTTATTGCACTTGTTATTGTTTACACTTATGTATGTCGATGTAAGAGTGATTGTCACTAATGTTATTGTTTACACTTATTTATGTCGATGTAATAGTGATTGTCACTAATGTTATTGTTACGCTTTTATCGACTCTAAATAAATTTTTCTTACTCTTAGCTAGGTATAAAAACATCAAGAAGTCAAACATTTCAGTCAGTATTGTAAATGATTTTTTTTTAATTTGCTATCATTTGTTAATTTTCTAAGCGATAGCCAAATTAAATAAATGGGCTATTAATAATGAGCAATGATTTTGGTACGGCAAATTAATAGCATTTACCCTAATCCAACAATGCTCATGTATTTTTGGTGAAACATTATTTTTGACATTGACTTTAATATGCAGTTAACATTTCTTACAATTAGCAAATCTAATTTTATTTCCTAAAGAAAAATCTAAGGGTTTTGATTAGAAATTTTCGTAAAGGATTCCTTTCAAATTAATATTCATTTATACCTTAAAACATATAGCTGAAAAAGACCAATATTCACTAAATATGATATACAGCTTTATAAATATTAATACAATATATTTAGTTTTGTCTTTGAAATTAGGGATAATTTATTTGAACAGAAATATTCAAAAACATTATTTATTTGTTTAGTAACGTTGCTATACTATTCAGTTAGAGCAGAGCGCGAGAAATATAAAATAGTTTCATCAGCAAATGATATGATGTTTGCCTTGTGTCCAGGGTATCATTAATCACATTGCTCCCTCTTGTTCAAATACCATCACATTGAGACCAGAAACTCTATGGTACTCTGATTAGCTTAGATCGTGCACTTTAAAATATACAGGAATCTCTGTAGAAAAAAAATGGACTAGCTACTATTTGAGGAAAAGAAGAATTTATAATCCATAAAGATATGGGGAATGTGAAAAAGGTCAAAAGAAACCTTCAAATGAACCCCAAAAAAATGATGGGATGTAGCTTAAATGTAAATCTTCCAAATAGTACCTCTGAACTCCTGGCGGACAAGTTCAGCAATTCTCCCATAAAGCAAATAAAAATCATCAGGAATAAGAACATTTATGACTCCTCCAAATACTACCTGCAATATTTCCATGGATCCAGATATTATTTCTGAAGTTGAGATCAAAGAGATAATCACCAAATCTCCAAACAAGTCAGCTCACTTGGGATTCACTCCCCATTTAGGTTTTGTAGATAACATCCATTATCAATAAGTTAGTGGATGAGTGAGTAATGATGTTGTGTTTGAAACGAACCATTAAAAGCCCGCTGATTAAGATATTTGGGTTGGATAAGTAGGATATGAAGATTTATCGTCCTATTTCTAGCCTTTTTTCCATCTCACAATATTTTAAACAGTTAATATCAGGACGTATAGAAGAGCACTTAGAGCACAATGAACTAAATGATAGATTTCAACATACTTATCGTATAAAATAATTCAGCATAAACTGATTTCTTTAAACTGCACATTAACATTGATGATGCTTGTGATGAATGATCTATGACTGTATTAATTATGCGTGATTAATCTGCAGCTTTCGATGTAATCGATCATCCAATAATATTGAAGCGGTTAGAATTTTCCTTTGGAATCAAGGAAACAGCCTTAACTTGGGTAAATTCGCATATATCCGACTGACCTCAGTATGTTTCAGAGGCGGAAAAAATATCAACAGATATAGGTCTTTATTTTGATGTACCACAGGAATTCGTGTTAGGACCAGCGAATTATTGTATGTATACCAAACCTGTTTTTAAATGCAATAATATCAAATATCATTGTCATGCCGATGATACACAAGTGTACATCACGTTAAAGCCATGTGATAAATGGAATGATATTTCATCTTCAATTGAAACTTAGATTGAACTCATAGGTATTTGACTGAATACAACATGCTGAAAATGAATAAGAATACGACGAAATCAATGTGTTTTCATCCAAGCAACGTGTGAAGAAAACTGATAATCTTGCCCTTAAGGTAGGATCTAGCTATATAAATTATTCCTTGTATATAATAGACCTAGGGCTTATATTGGATAACACTCTAAGAATGGAGAAGCAGGCGAATTCAATATGTAAGTCCTGTTATTATCAAATAAGAAATATAGTTTTATTCGTCAGTAAATAAATGATGAGACATGCAACAGTTTAGTCCAAGCCCTTATTATTTCTCGTCTGAAATATGGCAATGCATTGTTTCATAATATCCCCCCTGTTTCTGACAAACCGACTACAGCGAATGTAGAACTGTGCTGCACATCTGATGACACGCACTCGCAAAGGGGAACATATAACACCATATCAGTTTGTTACTGTACGTTTCACATCACTGTACAATATCCTGTTTCATACTTTTACACAACCAAACACCAATGTACAGAGAAAAATCCTCCGAGCAAGTAAATAAATGTTTTGTAAGATTCTCCAAACTCACTTATTAAAACTCTGTGTGTTTGGCATGTTTGGTGTTTGCGGTCAAATACATGCTTCGTTACATTTATAAATCAATGAATATTTGCAATATATTTCTGAGCATATAAGTGGGTGGTAAGTGGTTATGATTATTGCAATTTTATTTGTTAGGTTTATTGCCGTGTTCTTGGCAAAATTCATATACTAAAGTAAACGTTTAAAATCTATAGACGGTGAAAAATAAAGAAAATTACCTCTAAATGATTTTTATGTACTTAAGCCAACTGCATTTCTTATACTGCTCAAGCAGTGATATTTTCGGAGGAACAATAGCACACAGCAAGAATTATTTTATGTATACTTTATCTAGAATGAAGCGTTGTACTGTAATCAAATTTTGATTTGAGCAATTGAAAATAAACCAATTTTCCAATTTTCCTTTCATACCTGTAAAGATGCCAAAACACACATATTAATAGCAATTAGGTGTACTGGGATCTGACTGCTGTCAGTAATGAAAGTTTGTTGCAGCTTCGGTTGAGATCTACTTCAGGAAATATTGCTTTGTTTTACTAAAGTAATTACTAGGGCTGAGAATTTTGTAATTGGGTTTAAGTTGTTTTACTGGAGATTTGTTAACAGAAAACCTATTCAGAGCTCCAGGAGACATTGTTTAATATAACGGTTTCTTACATTTTACTAGAAACCAAGGAACTAGCTAGATTTTTGTGTTTAGAATTAGCTGTGATGATTCTATATTCATAATAATAATTTTATAATGTTTTTTAATTATTCTTACTGCTATGTTAGCCGTTTTTGAAAATGGTACCACAAATGGGACAACGTCCTCATTTTGTATAGGTTTTATAACATCTTCATATATTTTCTTATTAAGACCTCCCGGTTCTAATGTACCTAGGGAATCAATCCAAAATGTTTCCCGAATTATCTATTTAATATATATATATACGTATGCATATGCGCGTTTGCGTGTGTGTGTTTAATATATATATATATATATATATATATATATATATATATATATATATATATATATATATATATATATATATATATATGGTGGCACTGGCTCAGGACATCAAAACCTATACACTCATTATACGCTTTAAGAAAGGTGAAGACTATCTTGAATACCATTCACCTAATTAAGCTGTATTATTCTTTGATATATCCATATATTGATTATACAATCTCACTCCGTGGTTACACTACCATCAGATATATCAATAAAATTAAATTTTAAACTGAAACATGTCATCCGAATTGTTCCAAAATCTCCATATAATGCTTCACCAGTTATTGTTTAAGAAATTACATATTTTGAAACTACATGACATAGATATACTTCAATTAGCTAAATATATGTACAGTTTTACCCAATAAACCCTACCTTATCCAATCACACAAATCATTACATTTAACATTAATATACATGGACATGACACCCAAAATAGAAGTAAACATCATATTACTCAAAAATGTATACCGGTTGTATCAAATAGTCTACGTCTTAAAGGTCCTGAAATTTGGTGCTCAATCCCGGAAGAAATTAACTGAGTGAAAATTATTAAATCCTTCAGCAAACATTTAAAAACAAACTTAACAATAAATATGAATACTGATGATGCCATTATAATCCAGATAATCCGCTTTTTGTACGTTGGTTGATTTAGGCTACACACAAAAAGTGGAAACAAATAAAAAAGTACCATTTGACATCATAACTAGCAATTAACGACACTTGCATATGGTTCAGTAGTAAGTTATCATATATACAAAGTTCAACACGACAGCTTACATTCAGCAGTAATAACCATAAAAAAAACGTTCGATTCCAGAGTTGCTGATCTCGGCTCCATTCTCGGTCCAAATAGTTAAACAAATCCTACCTATATCAATCACTTATTTTCACGTACGATTACCTTGTCAACAGACTTCCACCATCATTCAATGGCATATTCACCTTAAATTGTGACAGATCAAATGGTCGAGCAACAAGACAGTCCACATTATTTTATACTCCTCGGTGTCATTCAGCTCTTATGCGTAAGCTACCTTTCTATTTCTTGCCACAATTGTGGAACGATTGGACAAAATTAATTAAGTGTGATTCTTTAACTCTGGGATTTTTCAAACGCCAGATAAAAGTTTACACTCTTAATAAATATCTGAGTTATGTACATTGTAATGATGGTAGATGTGTGGAGTGTCATCATTAATAGTTTGTATATTCCGTATTGAACTATTTGCCTTGCTGATGTATGTTTTAATATATTTACTTCGTTTGAATTGAGCTGCACTTGACTGTGTGTGTTTGTTTTTTCGTGTTTTTCTTCGTGTTTTCATTATTTGTGATGCATTATTTAAGCTGTTATACCAATTCATTGTTTACAATTGTTTATGCTAAAGTCGACTTGGCTGACCTTGCTCAATCCAAGACAAAATAATGTAATGTGTGTATATATATTAATAATTTAAATGAACGAAGAATGTTTCGACCTATTGAGTCCCTCTCCTGTGTCCCTTTTTTGGGCGCCTCCGTGGTCTAGTGGTAGCGTGCTGGACCACAGATCACTACCACCTGTGTTCGAATCCCGGCATGGGCATATCTGAAGGTTGTTTCGTCTTTCACTTCGTCTCATTACCTTTGGAGGTCGCTCAGCCCATTTAGCCTACCTTGTGAACAAAAGTGGCCGTAAAACATCAATCATCATCATCATCATCTCCTATGTCCCTTTTGCGCACTGGCTTATATAGCTACACAGGCCCTCCAATTTATTATTTGAATTATGATTAATTGTAAATATGTATATGTGTATCTGTAAATTGGAAATAAATTCATTGTCATTGTCATGGATAGAGGTCCGACAGGTTCGGCTTCGCCATGTTGTTGTTTGAGCGGAGTGAAAACTTATGCCTTTAATGGGCTCTCGGCGGGCCAACCAACATAACAGTTTCGTCTGAGTACACAAAATATTTTGTCGCGTACACCACCTATATATTACCTTGTGTGTGTGTGTGTGTGTGTGTGTGTGTGTGTGTGTGTGTGTGTGTGTGTGTGTGTGTGTGTGTGTGTGTGTGTGTGTGTGTGTGTGTGTGTGTGTGTGTGTGTGTGTGTGTGTGTGTTTTAGGGTACATAGTAAGAGGCAACAGGCACAGAGCATCAACATATCTAAACATCCTTCGAAACCTACCTCCATAAATCTAAATACAACTATACATACATTAATCTAAAAATAAAATCTTCCATACCTCCACATATTGATAAATGTGTGCGTATACCTAAGCATGTGTCTGGTCTACTCATCAGCCTGTGGGAACCAGCTAATTCGCTTTTCGTACGCGACAAATATGTCACGCCCACAGGAAAGCGGCTACATGCAGACTACGTACAAAAGCGGAAGCGCGTAAAAAAACATACCATTTGATACCACAGCTCGCAGCAAACAACACGTGCGTGTGGTTCAATGGTGACTTGCTATATAGATATCATAAACTATTTTGACAGCACAGTTTACATTTAACAGTAATTTTCTGTGGTCCAAAAGAAACCTGTATATAAAACATTTCGACACCTCAGTTTTATTCTGTGTTCAAATAACTAAATAAATCCTACCTATATATCGATACACGTCGACAAAATGGGAATTCAACGACCCAGACACCTTCCTTGTTAATAGCCCCTTCACGTAGGTATTACATACACAGACACTTGCAGTTGGATTAATTATTCATTATTCCTTACCTTTGGACCAACACAGACAGAAGCACAAGCCCGTATAGTTAAATTAAGGAAAAATTACCCAGTCTGGTCTCATTGCTGATGAGTCCAGCCGCGTCAAAAGCAGGCAGCATGAATATGAGGAACACTAATTGGCCAGCCTCAGTGATCAAGCCTCAACAAAATCAACGAATATGGCAGCAGGAAACTGAGGAACAACATTTTTGCGGTTTTGCGCCAAACAACAACTCTACTTAGGAAACACAAGCACTGCTTTAAGCAATGGAGCCTGCAGCTGAGAATTGGTTCTGTCTGTTTTGTTGAAGCAAAGTTGCCTTGAACTGAGTATCTCTGTTACTAAAGAAACAAAGATTGTTTCAACAAATTGGAAAAAGAAATGAATGTTTTATCTGTTTATCTGGAGTCAGGTTATTTATTATTAGACTTCCCCGTCATAATACATACTTTAACTTGATGAGGGGCTTCTAAACACAGTGACCCACAGGATGATTGGCTTCTGTTAGTGACACCCACTGGACTGTTCAATGGGTAGAGGCTAGACTGATATGGACTAAGGATGAGACTTGAATGGTGGCACACTGAGTTGACAAAAACAGTCTTATTATATGAATACATGTGTATGAGAACTATTATTTATCACGTTTTATAGGATCATGTTTTTACTGTATACATATAATAATTGTAAACGATAGTACACTGCAAATCAAATATATAATAACTACTATCCTTTTCATACAGCATAATGATTTTCTGGTTAAAAAGTATTAGTTTTTTTTAATATTTGCTTAAGCAGTATATGGAACAAAAATATTTTCACGAATTATTATACTATTATACTATTGAAATATAATAATAATAATAATAATAATAATAGTAATAATAATAATAATATTACTATTATTATTATTATTATTATTATTATTATTATTATTATTATTATTAAACGATATTATCTAGCTTCGTGTACTAAAGTGTTGACATGGTGATGATGTTGCCTGGAACTGATATTTCGTGTTATGTAACATCACCAATGAGAAGAATTACATATTTTCAGGTTTTATACTGCCCAGTATACTATTATATATATATATATATTATATATATATATATATATATATATATATATATATATTTGTTTTGAATATCTAAAGATGTTACCTTGTAATATTTTCTATTTAGCTTCCTGTAATATATTGAGTGATGATCTTTCATTGCTTGGGTGTAGCTAAGATAACGATTTTGTTGCTCCACATCACCATCTAATATTGTTGTATATTCATTGAAACTATTATGTTATGATGTATTCACACTGGTAACGATTAGTTAAGTAATTGTTATTAAGTCTACTTGTTGATATATTACTATTGTAATGACATATCATGCACTTTGAGCCATGTGGTGTCATAGTAATCTAATGATATAATGGTGTAAATTAAAGCATCCGTCTTTGTTAAAAATGGAACCTTCAGACAATGATTGGCTTTGAGATTTATGTTCCAATAGAGAACGCCGGGGGGGGGGGGCATCACACACGGGACGAATCATTTAAATTGAAAAGTAGTGATAAATAATATCGGCGCTGTCCATTATTGGTGTGAGCACATAATGGCATTAAACGTAATATAGTGTTTTTGTAATAATGCTTTGTGGGGGCTGAGCGTGGGGCTCGAAACTGCATTATTGTAAATAAGCTGTTTCGTTTAAACTGTATTTGTCCAGACTTTTGAAAAACAATTTGTGTTTCAATTTACTCAAGAAGATAGCAACCAGTTGTGTGGCATTTAATATTAGAGCTTCATAAATGTTCCATAGAGAGGACAACAACAAAATTTATAATAATACTATCTTTCTTTCAAATAATTGTTGATATTATTATATTGAGGAAATGAGTAGCATGTAGGCAAAAATAAATATGAATTTAATATTGTGCATCTAAATATCCAAAGCTTACCAAGTAAATATGACGATTTGAAATGTATGAGTGATAGACTAGAACTAGTTGACTACAAGTTAGATTGTATACTGATTTGTGAAACATTCCTTACTAATACTAAAGCACACAAGTAAAATATTGATGGATATATATATTAATCTGTTGAAATAGAATGACCATGATGACAGGTGGAGTAGCTATTTGTGTACGAAACAATATCGATTACAAAGAAAGACCTCAACTAGAGATAAATATTGAAGGTTCATTTAAAAGCATGTTTATTGAAACTAACTATTTGGGCCAGAAACGAATAATAGGTGAAATTTATAGAGTTCCGAATATAAATGAAAGAGAAGCAATTGTAAACTATGAGTGTATTATAGATAGACTGATATTATAAAATAGTGAACTTTTAATAGAGACGGGTCAAAATTTTGACTAAATAAACATAAATATAACACCGATCTATTTAATGCATTCTACTTGAGAGGAATTCTTGCCATGATAAACAAACCATCACGAATGACGCATAATTCGGCAACTGTGATTGATAATATATATATATATATATATATATATATATATATATATAATGTAAAAGAAATAAACGCAAAACATTTAAAATCTGGACTTATCACTGCTGATAGCTCGGGCCATTTGCCTATATTTTTTATTTCTGAGGAGTAAACACAAAGACAAACAAAAATCAAGGTTAGTTTTTACATCAAGAAAATTAAATGAAAAGAAGATATATTAAATTAACAAATCGCTGGACGACATCGACTGGGAAATGTTAAACACATGGTATCAAATGAGGGTTATTCATATTTTATAAAAAGACTAGTGTTAATAAACTGGACAAAGAAGTATTTAAAACGATTGTCCCTCTGCCTAAAAGAAGAATGTTAAGGGAACCATGGTTGTCAACTGGAATATTAAAAACTTCAATGACAAAAGTTAGAATATGTAAAAAAAAGTGTGCCTATAGATAAAAATAGCCCTGCATACATTAAAGTCATAAAATAAGAAATGTATTTTAAAAAGCCAAGTGCCAGGCTAAAGAAACCTAATATTATGAGAATGATATTTTAACTTCTTGGAATTAATTAATTCACAAAAGTTATTAAATAACAGTAGACCAGTATAATTACGTCTCTGTTTTTCAAAGGTTTTAGAAATATTATTCTACAAGTGAGTTTTTTAAACTATTTTCTTCTAAAGAACAACATATTTTATGAGAGCCAATACGCTTTTATATCAAAGCATAGTACAGGTAAAGTCGCCGTGGAATGTTGACACAATATTTTAAATGCATTTCAAAATTAAGAATTATCAAAAGGAATGTTCCTAGACCTCTCCAATGCGTTTGATACGATCGATCATGATATCTTAATTAACGAACTTGTTCGTTAAAGTTTCGCTTTCTCGTGGTTCAGAAACTATTCGTTACGATTAATAATATATCATCTGAAACTAAGGACATGACACGTGGTGTAGAAGAAGGATCTGTCCTTGGTCCTCTGTTGTTTATCCTTTATTCTAATGATGATTCTGGTGTATAAAAAAAGTCAAATCTATACTTTTTGTTAATAATACAATAATATATTAATCTAACAACAACGTGGATGTATCATTTAGTGAAATAAATAAGGAGTTAGAAAAACTAACTGAATGACTTAGATCAAATAAACTCAGTTTAAATGTCAGTAAGACTAATTATATTTTAGTCCCACAGAATAGAAATAATCCATTCAACGGGGATCAACACGAAATAATATTAACTGATACAAAATAAAACCGGTTAAAAGCACTAAATTTTGAGGTATTATAATTGATCAAAGACTTTCGTTGACTGAACATATTCAATATTGTAAAAAACCAAAATAGCTATGGGAACCTATTTGGTTAATTCTATGAAACATATATTGGCAACTAAAATACTAACAACAATTTACACTGACCTAGTTCAATATTATCTAATGTATGGAATAATAATATGGTTGCAGCAACTAAAACAACAAGGAAACCAATGACTGCATTAGAGAAACGAACAATAAGATGTGTAACATAATAACAGTATAATGCAACTACCGCACCTCTACTTAAGAAAATAAATATTTTAAAACTACAGAAATTGTCCAATGTACTATTAAATTTGTTGATGTATCGACATAAACATAATATTCATCCATCACAAATTCAGAATATATTTACTCAAATAACTGATCAATATGAACACAATAAGAAGCAAATACAAGCTCCTCATATTAATCACCGGCGACTGAAGGGTGTGTTAGATAGGTACATATATGCAGATCCACGTTATTGGCTTAATTTACCAATTAATTTGAAATAATGTTATCTTTTCATTTAGGATCCCTCTGCGTGAACGAAGGATGGAAAATACAATCCCGCTGAACAGCAGAGGATGGTTTGTGTGCCTTTGTTACTTATGACGCTCCTCTGCAGCCTCACTCCAGTATGAGGTTAGTATTGAACTTGTTGTAGAGCTCGAATCATTCTCCTCTCCTGATGGGCTACGTCTTAGATATTCCCGTATATGCTACACAGAAGCAAAACTAAACTCGAGTAATTCGTTCTGAATATAATCGTGAATGGTGTCTCTAACATTGAATTAGTACATTTCGAGGCAGAATCCGAGTAAAGTTGAGTGATGTTGCTGAAAAAAAAGTGAGAGCGTAACCCAGAAAAGACTATTAATGACAGTTGTCACCTTGTTTGTGATTAGTGACGGTTAGGGTAGAGGCATTACAATAGTACTAAGTATGTCCAATCTTATGGCGATCACGTGCAATATTGATGCGATTACCGGAAACGTGTTAACGATATATGAGATATATAGCTGTGCGTATGTTACACACGCTATGTTAGTGTAAATATACCTGATCCAAATGACGATCCGCAAATAGTCACTATCGACCAACAGATCGGAAACAGCCAAATTACATATCAAGGCATACTTCCCATGCTGAAGTCTGTTCTATTTGATGAAGCAAGCCAATGATGAAGATGCTAACCATAAACAGCTACATAGTTGTGTAAAGAGTATACACAGTCGGATACTGAGCCAAGGATCTAAGTTCGTTTGATCCAGTAGCTGAAGTACCAGTGGTTTCTTCTAAATAATCTACGGTGGCCATTTTACATTCAAAGCTAAACGACACAAACTGAGCAGTTCATTGACGAAAGTAGTTAATGTCCCCAGTTTCTTAATAGTGTTCTACCTAAAAGCCTTAAATCCAGTACCCTATATTACAGTCCGAGCTCAATAAATGAGCTTTCTGATTAATTTGCTAAGCGTATATTTACATCTTCTTAATTCAGGGTTGGCTAACGTTAGGTTTGTTTAGAGATCTCAGATACACATGACAATGTACGCCTGTAATACATATGTCAATATTGATATAATCCCAGGTTATGGGAATTAGTTACTCTCAGTTTTTTGTTGTCCTTTTATAGTTTTAATTTGAAACGCATAACTTTCATTATCCGAATTACACCTAGACATTTCCTCTGGTTTTCACATGAGACAGGCCATAACCGTTAAAGCCTTGAATTATATTGAGGCAAAATATGTTTCGAAAATTAAGAGCATACACAGCAGTATGTAGTGTAAGAGGTCTTGAGTGATAAGAACATTATCATTCAGTGTTTCATTTTGATGATCATCCATTTCCAAGTAAGCAAACATTTAATCTTTAATCTCGAACTGGAAAGAATGTGGAAAAAAGGGGATTACGTTGACGCCATAGATAAGTTAGGATGTAATGTTGATGCATAAATGAAATTTCCGTGATTAAAATTCTGTTAAAGGTGTGTTTTAAAAAAGACCGTTTTGGATCAAGGTATTACTTGTTACAGATCGAACCAGTCAACAATTTAT
This sequence comes from Paralvinella palmiformis, assembly GCA_025642065.1. NCBI lineage: Eukaryota > Metazoa > Annelida > Polychaeta > Terebellida > Alvinellidae > Paralvinella > Paralvinella palmiformis. The sequence continues at coordinate 178,406 of JAODUP010000764.1, read as the reverse complement.
TTTAATTCAGCACGAAACCCAAATATTACTTTGAGTACAATAAGTACATCACATAATCATAATACCCATGTTTACCTTTATACTATAGAGAAGTATTGGATAATTTCCTGAATAATATTTATGTTGTCGATTATCTCAAATTTAACTTATCAAATAATCAATCTATTGTACTGAATGGGGATATTAGTCTACTGCGTCCAAATGAGGGTTTCTTTAAATGGTCGAGCAATAGTTAATTAATTTTCCCAGTGATGAAATTCCCCATGATTTATTGAATCGACCTTGTGATTCAGGGTTAATATCCAGACCAAAATTCAGAATTATTTTTATGTTATTCATAACAAGTTCAGAGTATTCTACTTAGCTTCTAAAAATATTTATTTAGCAGGAGATGAGTCGATATAGCATTATTAGAATTGGAATCAGTAACCCCCCAAACAAAACTGTCCATCAGAGATATTGTTATTGTGAAGGACAGTTCCCATGACAACTCTTGTATTACTATGTTTTCAACTTGTATTATTATTATTATGTGCCATTTGCTTGTTATTATCTGTAAATGTCCCATCTGGGGGCCGGTGCACGTTGTGGCATTTGTGGAAACTATAAGCCCCAACTATGGCGGATGACGTTAGTTTTGAACATATCAACACGCAAAATAGATATGATCTGCAACAATTATTCCAAAACGATCCTCTTTCCTGTGTTATATCTGATTCCCCATTTGATCTTTGCAATAATACATGTCTATATTACGAACTACATGCCGTGAATAATGTTTCCTCCCAAACTAAAGAGGAATTATCAGTCTTCTGCCTAAATTGTCGAGGGCTTCGGCGGACTGGGATTCGTTTTATAATCTTATTCATGAAATGGGAGGGGATCGCAATAGCTTTGACGTAATTGGCGCTACTGAATTATTTGGTATGACTCATGGAGAAAGCTCGCTACCTGATTATTACCCCCTCGAATTCCCCAACAGTAAAGGTGGTATTGGCATATACGTTAAGGATAACCATAAATATAAAGTCCGGTCTGATCTTTCGATATTCATATCCCATATATTAGAGTCTAAATCCGAGGAACTTTTAACCCGAAACAGATAATAATTGGAACAATTTACAGACCAAACTCATTTCCACATACCGATGTCGATATTTTCTCCCATAATATGACTGCGTTAGGGGAAAATAAAGATGTATATATTATGGGAGATATGAATATTGATTTGATTAAATTTTCGGATCCCGCAATACCGAAATATGTTCGCCCAAGGGTTTTTACCTTTTATTGTTAAGCGAAAGAGGCTAACTTCCCATTCAGCAACCCTTATAGACCACATATATATATATATATATATATATATATATATATATATGTAAATGAACAAATTGTTATTGCTGACGTCTCCGACCACTTTGGAATGTTTTCAATAATAAAAGGGAATCACGATACACACATAAATGTGAATAAAGATTAACCACATCGATCATTCTCTCAAGCAAATATAGATAACTTTAATGTTTTACTCCAAAATACTGACTTTACACCTATGTTTCAAGCGACTTGTCCAGACACAGCATACAACATTTTTATTCAACTTTATTTGGAATCGTACGACAATGGATTTCCTCTTAAACATTGTAAAACCCCAAGAAAGTATATTAAACGCCTACCTTGCTTTACCAAAGGGCTGGTACAATCTTCTATTAGAAAATGTAAGTTAATGATGAAAAAATCAGAGAATCCTACGTCAAGTAACATAAGTAAATATAAAACATATAGCAACATCTTCAATAAACTAATTAGAAATGCTAAGTCATCTTACTATGAGGAGCAAATAAACATCGCCAAAAACAATGTGAAATTAACCTGGACAATACTAATGGAGGCAATAAATAAACATAGCTATATTATTGACTTACCTGAAGAATTCGTCCAACAAAATACCACTATCAAAAATAAACAGCAAATTGCGTTTAAGTTGCAATTATAGGCAGTAAATTGAGTGATAATGTTCCTCAATCCACCAATAGATATATACATTACTTATGTCACTTTCAAATGGAATTGTGCCGAATAGTATGAAAATAGCAAAGGTTATTCCAATACTTAAAGCCGGAGATCGAATACATTTTACAAATGATCGTCCTATAAGTGTACTGCCTGTGTTCTCCAAAATATTAGAGAACATTATAGCCAAAAACTAATAACTTTCGTAGATTCGCTCAGCCAACTCTATCAGCACCGATATGGTTTTCGTCCAGCCCATAACACAATTCACCCTATTATTCACATCCTCAACCAAATAGGAGAAGAAAACAATAAACCATCTAAAAATATAACTATGTCAATCTTTCTAGATCTTAGTAAAGCTTTCGATACCATAAGTCATGATATTTTATTGACCAAATTACACCACATGGGGATTCGGGGCATTGCTATTGAATGGTTTCAAGAGTTATCTTTCGGGACGAAAAAAATATCTAGAAATTCATAGCGAAAAATCTACCCAAGAATTCATGAAATGTGGCGTGCCCCAACGTTCAGTTTTAGGTCTAATTCTATTTTTGATTTATATTAATTATATTAAAAATTGCACTTCCCTGTTTGTGCTATGCTTTGCAGGTGATACCACTGTTAGTTAGTCTTCCCATGATACACCCAACTTATATGACACAATGAATAATGAATTAGAAGCCCTAAACCAGTGGTTCCGAGCAAATAAATTATGCTTAAATGTAAATAAAACTAAATATATCATATTTAGGCCAACCATGATACATTTATTCCCCGAAAACATACAACTAGAGATAAGTGATAAACCAATTGAAAGAATAGGCAAGAATATGAATAGCAATGCATTCTAAATTTTACGAATCCATATTGATGAAACGATAACCTGAAAAGCTCACATAAATTACATCTGTACAAACACTTTGCGTGCAAACTACATAATTAACAAGGTGAAAAACGTCTTACCAAAATTCTGCCTGTTAACCCTATATCAATATATCATTCAATGTCATATAAACTGCGGCTTACATCTTTGAGGATCCAGTAGTTCAATTGAACGTATTACAAAATTACAGAAACAAATTCTATGTGTATATCTGATAATAAGGGGTATAACTATCATACCGAGCCACTGCTTAAAGCATCCAAAATTCTCACTGTAAGGGATCAACACACGTTCAATATTCTAAACTTTATGCAACAAATAAAAACTACGAAAGTACTGGAGAGGTTAAAAAAACTTGGATATTTTACTCCACCCTTAAGACCAACAAAGCAAACTAATTTAGCAAATCGAAAACTAGCAAGAACAAAATTTACATCATTACTACCATTGCATAAATTTCCACAAACCTGGAACGATATAAACAGCAATCTACGAAATATTGATTCGACTGCATCATTTAAGCGTGTTCTACGCTCACACTTGTGATAATGCCAGATGTAGACAATGCTTCCCAGCATGACCAATTTGTAATACACAAGAGCACTTGTATGTTATTGTCATCTTACGTTAAATCGCATACACATAATATTTGCAGTCTAGCTTATATAATTTGCTACCCCATAATGCGTGTTGTTATGTTTAAATCAGCTTATTTCATCATAGCGTGCCTCCCACTGGGTCATACCTCATCAAGTTGAATTGTAAAATAATAATTGTATATGTGTTGCAAAATAAATGTGACTTGATAAGAGGCAGTGACAATCACACTATATAATATACAAAAATGCTAACATTTGTACGTTGTGATTAATCATAGTAACGGGAACGTTATGTCACAACTGTTAACCGAGTAATGTGAAATATTATACTTGATAATATAACACAAGCCTCTCTTTATCAGCTTCAATAATCGATAGTAGAACATGGCCCTTAAGAGTCAACATAAGAAATTGATATTTTATACACCAGTGATACTGTTTCAGTTTCTGAGTGTAAAACAATAAAATGTTTACCGATATATGAATGAATATTAAGTAGTGGCAGATTAAATATAATGTACCAGGTATATATATATATATATATATATATATATGGCTGAATTAACATAAGGGGGGCATTCGCGTATCTATTAATTGTTACGCAGATAATACCATTCCATTGTAAACCAGTTTTCATATTATAAGATGCCAGAAGAGGAATATAATGACTGTCTGTCAATAATCGACTTATAGTGATCAGAAAATGTCGGGCTCCATTCAGTGCGTACGAATTTACATGGGGACGAATTAATCACTCGCCGATGGAACGATATATCTAAGTGACGTACTGTCTGAGACCATTTGTTTACTGCAGTAATACAAGGTACGGCAGATTGGTATACTAGCTCTTTATAGTGTAGCCCTGGAGATATTAATATGTATATATCAATCATAATAATATCGAAAAGTTGATGGCAGTGAGATGACATTAATGGTGGATACTTCCCATATGAAAGTAGGAGTATCTATATATATATATGTGATTTAAATAAATATCTTATGACAGATGCATGTATATAAGGAAACTTTTGCCAACATCAGATCAGTATGAGGCAATTAACCAACTAAACTACTTGCCTCATCGATCACTAAAGTACGTGGAATTTTACGTTCAAATTTTCCTTTCACAATATATCATTTTTAATTAGAACTTGAACATTTATTTATAATTAATCTGTTTGAGGAAACACTACAATATGCACAAGTCTGGGCCAGAGTTGCAAAAAAAATCACGATATTATTTATTTAAAAAATTATAATCTGAATTCAAAAATTTAAATCAGATTTTTTAAATTTAAATCGATTTAAAAACAATTTAAGCAATGATCAAAATTTGTTTTCCAATTCTGAATTGAATTAGAAATATGTGTAAAAATAAGTAATAAGTATAAGTAATAATTGATTTTGGTCCCTTTTTATTGAGTGGCTATTGATTCACTTACGGTACAGCGGACACTTTGTTTGTTTAGTAGTTATGTCAATTAACCGACGCAATATGGCAAAACCAAATTCGTACATTATTATAAAAGAAAGGCAAAACTTTTCTCAGTATATATATATATATATACATATATTAAAATAATTGTGCCTTTATTTTCTTCTCTTGGCCAGGGTTTATGCCGACTCTTTTTCTTTCCTTCTTTGTCGTTGCATTAAATTATTTGAAAATTCAAAGACTTCGGTTTCTTTATCAGGAATATCGCTGTCTATGTATTGTATGTCATACTGAAATCGTTTAACGCAGTTCACATACTTGTTAAACAGTTGAGGCAGTACGACGTTTGAGTGTTCAGTCATCGTGTGGTCAATTCTCTTTACTAAATTACATTATAAGTCAGTTCAGATATATAATGACCTTCATATAAGAAGAACTAGATACTAGACTGTACCCTCTTTGGCAGATATGTTTCGACGAATCGAACACGAAGTTTTTTATTTACTCTTGGGATGCCACTTGGTAATGTTACATTACCTTGATATAAACTTTAGAGAATCTTCATTTGTTGAACAATTGTGATACAACGATACTCATTATCTGCGAACGAGATCTTGTTCTCTAATAAAACGCATAACATTGATTGATCTTTCCAGTCACGTGCATAATGGAGGTCAACGGTCAAGGTTCACAAGATGTCGATCCGGACAGAGATGTTGTCTCTCGGTTGGTATTTTTGTCGACAGAAACGGAAAAGCACATTAACTTAGAAAGGATTATTCACAAGGCATTCGGGTTCAATTCCGAAACTACTATCAGACAGACGGGCGAGAAAAAGCACGGGATGCACGAATACATTTGCACTTTTGAAGGTCAAGTAGATGAACCGTTTATTAACGTAGCTAAATCTGTGCTGACTTCTCAACCAGAAGGAAGAAATTCCATTTGGTTAGCTCACTTGATGCAGACCGGCTTGGATGACTTCAATTCGTCGTTACGTAACGGAGCATTTTCTTTTGACTTATCGCAATGTTCCCTGGGAGCGTTAACCGACCACAGCCACTTCAGCGCTCACGTTATTTGGAACGAATCTTACCAGAATGACCCCCACGCATTGTTTGATTTTGATAGAGATATGCTGAAAGTGGAGTTCGGAGATTTGGAGTTCGGATATTTGTCCGAATGGTCGCTAGAAATATCGTTCACCGAATTAAAAAGAGCCTTTCTAGTGCAGCCTGAATCCGAAATGAAAGATGGAGGTGCGCACTATAGTATTTACGTGTATCTGAGTTCTATCCCGCGTTTCTTGGGAGCCACGCGTGCTGAAGGATGTGATATGCAAGAACAAACAGCATTCCGAAGAATCATCACCATACCAGGGGTTGAACAAGTAGATATCGGCAAATGCTCAGTTCTGAAACTTGATCTGGAAGGTGTATCAGAAAAACAGCTGATTGCATTTGTCGACAGACTTCATACTTCCGAGTTTAACGTCTGGTGGACATCACTTAATACTGTACAACCGAGACACCGGTTTCTTGATGATGTAAACATGCCTTGGTCGGTATGTTGGCTGCTATCTCATGGTTATAAAGTCAGTGAGCAGTTGTTTGATGAAGACGTCGATTTGCTTTATAAACACGAAGACATACTATATAGCGCATTGAAAGGTGTCCTTTCTCGTGAAATAGTCGTGAATGTCATCAGTGAGTTGAAGCTATATCTTCACGATCAACCATCCGGTTTGGATGGATTTGTATCGCCAGGACTTCCAAACAATTACACGCTAATCCGCAAAGTTGTGGTGACGCCAACACGTGTGATCTTCCTACCCCCAGAACCTGTACAAATGAATAGAGTGCTAAGAAAATACGATCCCGATAATTTCATAATGGCGTTATTTAGGGATGAAGATCTGCAACTTTTGGATCCAGTATCTTCAGCTACTCTAGAAGAGCCGATTGCTCGGATGAAGGCCTTCTTGTCTGACGGCATCAAAGCAGACGGAAAGACATACACATTTCTAGGCTGTTCTAGCAGTCAGCTGTGCAAACACAGCTGCTGGATGTATGCCAACGATCCACGTCGTCATATTACACTTGAAGAGATCTTATACGGGATCGGTGACCTAACAGATATACGATCAGTGCCTCTGTACATCTCTCGGTTTGGACAGTTCTTGTCATCATCCTTTAATGCAGTTGACTTATCTGAACTGACCTATCAAATAATAGAAATACCAGATGTGGAAAGCAATGGCTGTTGTTTTACTCACGGTGTTGGGAAGATATCTACGGATGTTGCTGAACAGGTAGATTCAGTTATTGCCATTTATAAATTTGGTCATAATATATCGTTGCTTCACTATTTTTAATAAATTGCCAAATTGTTTTTATTATTTTAAATAGATTGCCAACGGTTGTGGCCTGAGTATCCCAAGTTCTGGCTTTCAAGTTGTATTTGGTGGATGTAAAGGTATTTTGGTCGCAGATCCTCAGATCCCTAAAGGAGAGGTGCACATCCGTCCAAGTATGAAACAGTTCGATTCATCACATAAAGTCCTTGAAGTGGTAGACTATTCACGTCCACGTAAGTCCACATGAATACCAGTTTAAATAGGTACCCGTTAAGTTAAGTTACTAGATGTTTGTCTAACGCAAGTTTATAGAAATTATAAGTCTATTCTATTCTGTTTACAATTCTTTTCGACACAGAATGCGCCCATCTGAATCGCCAAACTATTACGATGATGTCCCAACGTGGCGTTGCTGATGAAGTATTCTTCCGCCTTCAAGATGATTATCTATACAAGCTATTGGAGATGCTTACATCAAACGAAATGGCATATTTTGAACTAGATGGCATTCAAGTAATCTTTGACGTTAAAGAACTACGTGATAGAGGTATAAGTATCATAAGTGATCAGTTCTTTCGGTCACTTCTTCTAGTAAAGTACGAAGAACATTTGCATGACCTGTTAGAGAATACCCACATTCCACTGCCACTCGATAAAGGTAGAGTATTAATGGGAGTAATCGATGAGAGTGGTCAACTGGAAAGTGGCCAGATATTCATACAGTATTCAAAAGATGCAGACAATGTAACGGCAGGAACGACCATAGTGGAAGGTCCCGTAATGATAACCCAAAATCCATGCTTATATCCCGCTGATCTTCGCTCATTTCAAGCCGTTGACTGTCCCAAGTTATACCATTTGGTTGACTGCTTGGTGTTCTCAATCCAAGGTGACCTACCAAACCGCAGTGAAATATCTAGAGCTGCCGCTGATGACAATTGGTACTGGACCACATGGCATCCAGATCTTATTATACGTGAAAACTGTGAACCAGTGGAAAAGATTAATTTCAAAAGCAACGAATTGCAGCGTATGCCAACCCAAGAGGATATCATTGAGTACTTTGCAAACTTCCTCAACCACAATAATCCCGAAGACGTTATCAATACACATTTGGCACACGCTGAAATGGAGGAGAAAGGGATATTTTCAGAAAAGTGTTTAGAACTAGCGAGGCTTTATTCTGCTGCGGTTGATTTTGGTGAACCGACATCTATAAATTCAAAACTGAAGCCGACACTTTTTCCAGACTTTATGATGAGGAAAAACCGAAATCATGAGAACTCGGAAAGAATTATTGGCAAGCTCTTTCGCCGTGTAACGCCTATGGTACTGACCTCAGAGATGCATCTCGACGTTGCAAAAGCACTTTGGGAGACAGACAAGAATAATTTCTACACAAATAAACCTGAATTTGGACAGATCGCCATTCCTGGATTTTATCGTGAACTGGTTGAGCGATATTATCAAGATTATGCGGCCAGAATGCAGAACATCCTTGACAAATACGAAATCACCGATGAGAGCCATTTGTTTGCTAGCTTGATTTATGATATGACAAATAGTTGCTGCTTAACAAATGGTGGACTGCAATGGGCATTACTTCTGCGAACTGAAATCGGACAGCTAAAGAAATATTTCTCAAAGATCTTTGAAGCAAATGATATCTCTGTTTCATTACCAACAAAATCCATGGCGTGGTGTACGATTGCCTACCAAAAAGGGAGATTTAAAAGTTTTGCGTGGATCGCATCATCTGTACTGGCTTCGGTTGCTGAAACAAATGGGACGCGGTTTCTTCCTTGTGGTATTGATGAGATCGATTACTTGGACCCAAAGAATATATTTAATATGTCACACGTTGATAAAGAGATAAGCCGATTTCTACAACTTCAGGATACTGCAACAAAAATGTTCCTCACAGAGATCCGTAATGCTTTACCAGATCTAGAATGTTCACTGATCCCCATTGATTTGGCCAAGTGGCATATACCAAGTGTTGATGTTTACATACAACTTGAACACTCTAACGTAGGGTCCCTTGAAAAGGGATTTGCCGAATTATGCTCAGTGATTCCCAAACTAAATTTAATCCAGTCGGACAAGACAACCCGTCTTGATTGTTATATCACAGAGAGAATCATTGCAAAGAAAGTACTTGTTGCTGGCCAAGAATTCATTGTTCATGTTTACTGCGATGGCCTACTTGGGGAAGACCTTCGTCAGATTGCCTTAAATATTTCATCTGGTTTACTGGGTAGGTGTTTACAAGTACTCTCTCAATTCTGGAGGCTGTATTCAAAGCGATCGCCACAAAAGCATGTATCCGTGATTCACATCTGCAAACTTACACTGTTCTACCTAAAAATAGATAACAACGCGTCGTTAAATAAGGTGCTGTACGATTTCTTCCGAATGTTTACAGATGCTGATATTCTTCTTGAAATCCAAAGATCGTCGTTTTTGTCGAACTTGCGATCTGAGGATTTTAAATTTATTCAGCAAAATCTTCTTGAAGGATTACAACTGTTGACACTCTCTGGCACACATTTCGTTCTTAACCACAAGCTTGGCCCAATCCAGAATCAGCACATCTGCAAAAGGATTACTATGTCAACAACAGTGTGGGGGGTTTTATGTGATCAAAAAGAAACTGTTGTAAAATGTTTTTCAGTTAGTTCTGGTTGCAAAGTTGGAATCAGACGCAGTCACGATGAAACCAGCGATCTTTACATCGTAGAAGGGTTTGGAACTAAGCAACAACTGCTAACATTAATGATAGAGATTCAACACTTTGAAAATGTTGTGTGCAAAGCCAGATTCAGCCGTTATTCCTTATCGACTGGAACTCGGGAGCCAATATTTGAAGACTCATATAGTGAAAACGACAGCGTCGTCATAATACCGTACAATAAATGTAGCTATTTGCCGAATAAATATAAGAAACTTACACTATTTGTGCGACCTATTTCAAACGACTTCAACGAAGAACGCAATTTGCAAAAAATATTTGTTCAGTATCTCGAATTGGTTGACACAGTTAGAGCTCAGTATGATGAGGCGTATCATGGCTATTTGAGGTTGGTATGTCGATTTACTAACTTTAATTTCTCATCAGGAGAACGGATTAGCAATTATACAGTTGCGGACTTTGTGAGGCTTTTGAATTCAAAACCTAAACATATGCGTAGCTGCCACTACCCGGCTGGGGTCGATGTCAAGAAACTGAACGCCGCTTTGCAGAACAATGGCCTGAAACCAGATAAAACTACGACAGATAAAACTATAATTTCTATGTGCATAAAGCCCCTTGCCAATGACTGGGGTCGCGACCTACACTTTGACGTCGTCGTGAACAAAGATCTGAAGATCCAGCACTTGAGACATCAGCCACTCCGTATTGGGTCAGTCGAGCTATTCCGAAAAATGAGAAACCTGCCCGGTTGTAAACACAAAGAAAAGATGGCCGACATTTGTATTCGATTGCAAGGAAGGAGCTATATTTCTGATTCGGACACGGAGCAATATTCGTTTGTAACCGAATCTGAGGAGCCAATCTTGACCACAGACGATTCCCAACTGATTCCAAATGACGACTTGCCATTTCTTACCGTTCATCCAAAATTTTCCAAACTCGTGTCGTTCGTAAAACAAAAAAGAACTACCCAGTACAGATTTCCGTCATCGGCCATGACCCAGAAACCCGGTCACTTCACTGCGCATGTCAAAGTGGGCGTGTCGAAAGTTCGCGAGTACGACTTCCGAAAGCGCAAGTATAATAACTTCACAGAAGCGGTGCTCGTTGTGCCCACATTGCCTCCTCTACACTGTCAAGATGAACACCAAGTCCTCATAAAAAACATCTTGGAACTAGCAATAATGATAGGAAATACGTTATAGTAAATCTCCAATATAGGTGTAATCGAACTTGAAGTTCTGTCTAAACTGAAAGTTTTACCGCACGCTTCATTGGAACAAAGGCTTTTCAAACTCCTTTTGTATTTACCCCCTCCCTCACTTATGTACTATTACAGATCGAACGATGCTGAGTGTAGATAACGCAATACGTAACGATTAATTGGTATTTCTGAATACATCGTTTTGTTATACACCATTTTACAGTGTAAACATTTTTGTAAAATGATATTTTAACTATTTCTAGAAAAATTGTATTGTTTAAGTGTAGGGCTATTTTATTGTTATTTATATCATTATTTTATATCAGTACCTTTGTTAGTGATAAAATGATAATTATAATGAGAGAGTATAATATTATAATGAGAGTATAATATTATAATGAGAGTTTAATATTACAATTTGTGTGTGTTTGTTTTCTGTCTTGTGTAATGTTTCTTAATATTATAGAAGACGAATGTTATTAATATTATGTCGTAAAATACTAATTTTACAGTTAAAAATATCAGTTTATATTAGTGATCAACTAATTTCATATTCATAAATGAAATGTTGATAAAATTAAGGGAATAATTTGTTTAACGTGTTTACCTTATTATTTTTTAATTAACTGTATTTTTGAAATTATATTTAGATTATTCTATATATATCTACGTGTCCCAATAAACAAAAAATGCTCACCATGCAGCCTGCTTAGTGATACAGAGCCTTTAATTTGTCTTTTGAATGACGTGTCTATCATCCCCAACACACGAGCGCGCACAGGTGAAACCAATTTAAAACTTGTAGCTATAACTATTGGTCAGTAATTGAAATTAGTAATTCGGTAATATTACACTTGGGTGTATGGAAATAAGAATTAACAGCGAATTTAGAGCGTTGTGTTGGTGGAAACTGTTGTTAAGTTATATATAGAGAACATCCTTATGACAATAATAAAATACATGAATATGCTTATGACAATAACAAAAATTTGCTTACTGCCATCACCTTTCCCTATAGTGACAATGTTGTAAGAAAAACTTAAATTTCTCGGTCCAGTTATGACTTTATCAGTAATCAAATTTTATACATCTTTTCATATACAACTAAAAACAGGTATCTAGAATCCACAGTCCAAGATTCTCATAGAAATTTCATCATTAAATTCCATATTATTCTCTCATCAGGATCATTATTTGCAATTTTTTTTATTAATTGTGATATTTAAGGACTACTTTTATACACACTAAAGCTAAATTAAGCTATTCGTCACAATGTTGGCAAGATATTTACCACTAAATGCAAGTACCTTGTACCAAGAAGGAATATGCATCATGAAAAGTACATAAAACTTTTAATATGGCCTCTGCCCCTTACAGCCATCCAATCCACCCATATCTATGTATTATTTTATACCAGGACCAGATGGGGTCAATTCCAAATCAAATTTATCAATTCCAACTCTTGGTACCTGCTCCAAGTAGGATCGTCATGGAAAAAATATTTCTGAATTAAAAGGTAAATTAATTTGTGGATTAAAATTTTTTGTATGAAACTTCAATGCCATTTTTTTAAATAATTAATTCCATGTCTGACCACGACAGTATCTTTCCAACACACACACACACACAATAACACCAATACATCTTACCTTTGGGAGAATTTATTTAAGCACCAAACATAAAAAGTAAAATGCCAGTGAGTCTTCTAAAGTAAATGAACACAATCGACTAAAGTATTTTCTTTCTAATAAATAAGCAGATTAGTATTCTTCTCCCTCCTCTTCTCCATCACCCTCCATGGAGTCTACACCAACCTCCTCGTAATCCTTCTCCAGGGCAGCAAGATCTTCACGAGCCTCGGAAAACTCTCCCTCTTCCATACCCTCTCCAACATACCAATGAACGAATGCCCGCTTGGCATACATCAAATCAAATTTGTGATCGAGACGTGCCCACGCTTCTGCAATCGCTGTTGTGTTGCTCAGCATGCACACAGCACGCTGCACTTTGGCCAGATCACCTCCCGGTACGACGGTGGGTGGCTGGTAGTTGATGCCAACCTTGAAGCCTGTAGGACACCAATCGACAAACTGGATTGTACGCTTTGTCTTGATAGTGGCGATAGCAGCATTCACATCTTTCGGTACAACATCACCACGATATAGCATGCAGCAGGCCATGTACTTTCCATGCCGAGGATCACACTTCACCATCTGGTTGGCTGGTTCGAAACAGGCATTGGTGATCTCAGCCACAGTAAGCTGCTCGTGATATGCCTTCTCAGCAGATATGACAGGTGCATACGTGGCCAGTGGGAAGTGAATACGTGGATACGGCACCAGATTGGTCTGGAACTCAGTCAGATCGACATTCAGTGCGCCATCAAAGCGTAAGGAGGCTGTGATGGAGCTGACAATCTGACCAATCAGACGATTCAGGTTGGTGTATGTGGGACGTTCAATGTCCAGATTGCGGCGGCAGATATCATAAATTGCCTCGTTGTCAACCATGAATGCACAGTCTGAATGCTCAAGAGTGGTATGTGTTGTCAGGATGGAGTTGTACGGCTCCACAACGGCAGTAGAGATCTGTGGTGCTGGGTATACGGAAAACTCGAGTTTGGACTTCTTGCCGTAGTCAACGCTCAGCCTCTCCATGAGAAGGGAAGTGAAGCCTGATCCGGTGCCACCACCAAAACTGTGGAAGATGAGGAAGCCCTGGAGGCCAGTACACTGGTCAGCTAGCTTACGAGTACGATCCAGTACCAGGTCGATTAGCTCCTTACCAATGGTGTAATGGCCACGAGCATAATTATTGGCCGCATCTTCCTTGCCAGTAATCAGCTGCTCTGGATGGAAGAGCTGACGATATATACCAGTACGGACTTCATCTAGAACAACAACAAAACAATCCAATAAGCTCCAGAAGCTTAATTCATTCACAGAAAATAACAAATGGAAAGTACACAGTTTCAAACAACAGCTCTCATCAACTCACCAACCACAGTGGGCTCCAGATCAACAAAGACAGCCCGAGGAACATGTTTTCCAGCACCAGTCTCACTGAAGAACGTGTTGAATGAATCATCACCACCTCCAATGGTCTTGTCACTGGGCATCTGTCCGTCGGGCTGAATGCCATGCTCCAAACAGTACAATTCCCAGCAGGCATTTCCCATCTGGACACCAGCCTGACCAACATGGATGCTAATGCATTCACGCTAGAAAAAACCCAGACAAACAAATAACATCTGCATTTAGACTAGGTCTTCACAAACATTAAGTAGTATTTTCATCATCTGAGTATGCAGTTTGGAGACAAAATACCTAGTTTCAATTAGTGATTATGTATATAGTATAGTGAATCAAACGGGAAATCAACTATTCCAGTATAATAGATGTTTGTTAGTATTTAAAAAAATCTTAGTAAGAATTCTAAAAAAACCACTGAAATAGTTATGGGCATGGGGCAACATCTTTAATCACTTCACAGTTATGTAAATCAATCATCAATATTCACAATGAACAACAATATTATTCACCTGATAATCTGATTACGTTTCACATAGCACGTAATTAATAAAATACTGTTTTATACATAATTTTCTTGAAAATATTGATTTTTCTAACTTAATATTTCGACATATTTCCAGTAAATAACAGATCTTACTATTCTTAGTTTTGAGGGAGAGATCTCATCTAATTACTACAATGAATAAGATAAACTGTTATCATAAAAGTATCTCGCGTTTCTATTGGACGATCATTTATATGCCCGGCATTAAAACTTACCATTCTGAAGGTTGTTCAATCAAACCCCAACGGAGGAATGAAGACTGGAAAAAAAACCGACCCAAAAGTCTCACACAAAGACAAAACAAAGGTAGTCCAGTGAGGCTGTAAAATGACGAAATGGTGAGCGGGTGTATCTTATATAGTCAGGATATAGCCCGCCTACAACCATCTTAGTCGCGATTGGCTCACGATGATGTCACGAAGCATCTGGCGTTATTTGATTGGTTTATTTATTTCACGGATAACCGGGAATTTCCGTTAAAAACCGCTAAATGGGCCGATACCCTCCATGGTGATAGATTATGCATATACATTTGTTTACGTTGCAAAACTGTGATTAGTTAATCATCCTCGTGTCAGCTAACATTAAAAGAAAACAATGTCCAGTTTGATAAAGCTTTCTCATTGATTAAGACTTTATTGTGTCGAAATCAACAATATAATTATGATGGTTAAATTGTTTTACATAAATTTAGCTTTAACTTCATGAAGCAGCAAATGAAGAATGAACTTACATATCTCGCTCCATGGTTCTAACTAACGAAGGATATACGATATGCACAATAAGTTTGGGGAGCGTCCTTAGTGAGCTCTTCAAGTCTCCAGTTTAGTCATAGAATAAGAACTATGACTCAAATACCCTCCACTGCATCTAGTAAACACATAGTTGGCAGCAGCCGATGTGTAAACACAATACACATTTGGTTTTAATGAGCCGAGCGACCTTCAAATGTAATGAGGCGCAATGAAAGATGAAATATCCTTTTATCATAGCCCAAGGTTGTAGCCAGATGAGATGCTATATAGCTATCACCAACCGAGATACAAGTTCGGTAATCGTGATATTTAGAAATACAATTGTAGTAATAAATACCTTTTTTGCATGAATAATATTTACATTAGTTTATACATATATATAATTGTTGTATTTAAGCCAATATCTATGTATTTTAGCGTCCATGGAAACTGTGTTCCGTGATTTGAATGGATTCCAGTAATAAAACGAGCTCGACAGGTCCATGAAATAAAAATTAGAAAACAAGTTGATAACTAATCCAATAATGTGACATGGTGAACCAAGTGTATTATATTAAACATTGTACAAAATAGTCAAAATGTTGAAGTATAGTGCTAAAAGATGTTAAAACATTCACTACTTTTAAATTGTTGTTGTTAAATCTATTTAAACTTTGGTGACATTCAACTTGATAGCAAACTGGAATCCATAATAAGCAATAATAAACATTTCACCGTCTAACTGTTATTGTGGTTGGGCAAAGACCTCAAGCACCTGGTTTCAAATATCAGCTGGGATATGTCTGAGGGGTGTTTCATCTTTCACTTACCTTTAGAGTTTCCTTTGCCTATTTAGCCTACTGTTTGAACAAACGTGGGCATAAAACAGCAACATTTCTACGTCTGACAGCAAAATTAACTATTCACTGGGTATTGACTAGGAGATAACATGTAGTTTGCTAATCTGATCACTACCAACCCATTCCCCTTTTAATATAATTATAGAATTCACTACCATAAACAGGTAGTTTATCCCAATGCAAGTATATTTCATCAACCATTTCTTAAATATGGGTGCCTCTGTGGTCTAACTGTTAGTGTGTTGGATCACAGATCACTACTACCTGTGTTTGAGTCTCGGTGTGGGCATATCTGAAGGGTGTTTCATCTTTGATTTCGCTTCATTACCGTTAGAGATAGCTCAGCCCATTAAGCCTATGATGTGGACAAAAGTGGCCGTAAAACATCGATCATCATCATCTTAAATCTAATATTCCATAACCAAACATATCAGTACTTGTTCAATACAATTTATCCAATCTTTCTAAAATGTATCCAGTAAATATGGCAGATTTAGAATGAACTGCACATCACACTCTAATAATACACAACAACCAAGCCGTATGACATGTCATTTGCGTGGTTGGGCATAATAACAAATATGATCATGGTATCCAGACTGTGTACAGTATGTTATGACCCGTGCTGTATTAGGTGTTTAAATGCAATCCCCCAGGAAAGGCTTCGGTTTTGCATCCACCTAAATTCTCTACATTTGGGAATACTCTGGTGACCAGTTGAGATACAGTACAGTATCGATATAATTATCTGACTGAATTAAATTATAAAGGATGTGGGAAATAATTCATGTCCTGAATGATGTATACTGAAGAGCGGATACTCAACAGTGATTGCATAACAATAAAGTAAATATTAACCACAGATATGTATATGAATGTGTTGTGTGTGTGGGTGTGCACGTTGCTAACCAATCCATGTAAGAAATGTCTCCAGTGCTAAGTTGGATAAACATTTATTTAAGTTATATCTTACACTACAGCTGCCAATATTGACGTGAATAATAGTTTAACTGTGATGTCCATAAAAAAATTCTGTACAATTTAAAAGTACATAAAAATACACAGACAATTATGTTTGACTTACATTTGTGGTTAATATTCCAGACAAGTCATTTGTCAACATCACAAAAAACATCCCTTATTCATAAATTATAGCAATGTTTCATATATATATATATTAATCTATATTAAGCACAGTCAATTCACCGAGCAGTTGATTGGTTACAGTAAATAAGTTTATAGTAATAATAATAATAATATATGACTTTACAGGCACAACAATAATAGTATCATGTAACTGCTTAAGTTCATATTACTGAGAGAACCAAATTAATGCTGTTGATCTCTGAATGCATTTAGAGATATATATATATATATATATATATATATATATTACAAACAAACACACATTGGATACCTACAACACTCATCTGAAGTGGACCAGCTTGTGATTTATGGAGGACAGCATTTGTATTTCACTCTGCAACACAAACTTTGCAAATGAACATGACCCACATTATCAACTAATCCCTGAAACAGCCGCACAGTGTCATCCTCCAAATATACTGTGCCAATAGGGAAGATAACGAGGTATAAAAATGTGGCAGTTTCTGCTCTCTTTCCAATACAGCTTTCACGGTATCACCGTCAACAATTCAAAGTATAAATTACATTAGTAATACAACTATTTTGTTACAAATGCATGCATAACACTAAATGTTACATTCTATATTACAGTCAACAATAACCTTAACTCGCATTACTCAGAAAACTTTACATTGCTGCCAATAACCATCACACAGCGTGTAGGAGCCAAGTGCATATATCTACTTTCATACCACAAAGACATACTCACAGATGTACTCTGAATACGAACAAAAAGCGCCCTACTCAGATTCAGGCCCTGCCCTCTTTTGGATGTGCCCTATTCCTTTGATTTTGCATGCTGTCCCTTTTTTGAGCTGGGTTTTGGGTATCTGGTACATGTGACTGCATTTCCCCTAGACACCAAGTTACTGAGCCAGCTTTAGCTTTAACAAGGAAATCTGATACTGCCACGAGCTCAATTTCACAACTAAATGCCAAAAATAACTGATTGAAATGATGAGCCTTAAAAAAAATGATTCATCTACCAACTGTGCCCCGTCTTTTTCAAAACATTACACCAACATTACAATATATCTCTAAAGTTATTTTTTTTAAACACACCCACACATTCTTTTAGCAGAAATATTGCAAGGAAGTTGTTTCAAGAAGTGTCGAAACATACATTTAGATGTCTGCTGACATGAACACATATGTTACAATACATGAATACATACTGAAAATATAAAAAATAGGGATAAATAGTGACTCATTCCAATGATTGTTTACTTTACTAGTAGAGTACACTTTACAAAATTCATCTCACCACTCAAGTAAACCCCAATTCTGTAGTATCTATGACTCTAGTAATTGCAATTCAATTACTCACACTTACTCCCATAATTTCTCAACTGCCACACCTGTCCAATGGAGGTAGGTAGCAAGCAACAAGTGCTGAAGACGTAACAGAATCCTACAATTTTTTTAAATAAAGTACAAGCAGTGAAATTGAAGCCCTTCATTCACTTTCTGAAACTGATACATCTTTGGCTGAAGTAGAATGATTTGGCATTATCTCTAGCGAACCAATATTACAATATCAAACTGTTTGGATGAACACCATAAACAACGAGTGCATCACAGCTTGCGGTGTAAACAAAAAATTACGTTTTTGGTAAAACCACATCTGATATACCAAAACTACGTTAATAAGAAGATCACCATGAGTGACTTTATCTACACTATTCTTTGTTACCGTGGCAATGTGTGCATAGCAATAATGGCATCAGTAAATATTACCCAGTCTATTTATCAATTCATAAATTTATTACAATAATATCACAACAAATATATAGTCTCGCATTATGCTCTGGGAGCTCACACGAAAGCATATATTTACACACCCACGTACACACATACATTCTTTTATGCCCATTCATACCACACAGATAATCTGTCAGTAAAAAAGTCGTAACCCAATCAAGGCTCACACTGCTATAACACAACAGCCTAGCCATACACCAAGTAGGTCTGGGAAGAACTTGCGTTTGTTATGTAAATTCTGTAAAATACTGAACGTATGACATGATAAACAAGAACATCACAACAGGAAGTGAAATGATTGTCTGTGATGAAACAACACCTTTCCATACTCGGTGCTTATTGGCAATGATTAACATAAATAGGTAAATGTCTTGACAATGATTACATAAATAGCTATATAAAACAACGTACAGTATATTACATGGCAAGCTAAGAATAGGGAACTTGTCCATAGGAAGAAGAAACAAGTTCAAAGACAAAATCAACAGCTGAATGACAACAGGAATATTTAGAAGACGGAGATTTTAACATTTTACGATGAGAGAGAAATCTAATCCCTACAACACCAGAAACAAACAAACAATGAAAACAAAATTGCTCCCTAATATTTGCAGTCCAGTTTTCAGGTAAGTCAGTTCTAACGTAAACAACACCGAACAAAGAGGTAGATACAGCAGACACGAAAAGGTTTTCAAATCACAGAATGATAACCCAATGAAAACAAAACACACCATGTACAACAGAAAACTCTATATATGGCAGAAATGAATAGTACTTCTATAATATCACACACACACACACACACACACTTATCTGTGATTGCTGTTCACTTTCAAATCGAATCATCAACTGTTTAATGGACAGTTCAAAATGCCACCTGTAATCTAAGCCATAAAAATGGATGAATGACGACAATAAGAAAAACAACAAACACACGATGTGTACAACTGAAACCAACAATACCCAACACTGTTAGGGAGATACAAACCAATAAACGTACATGGAAATCACTTAAGAGCAAGCGGAATATTAATTAAACAAACAAATGACATCCACCGAAGAACAAGCACCCGAAGAACAGTACAACAAGATTGCTGAACGTTACGTGACAAAACAACAAAACAGTGTTCCTAGACGACGGTCGGTTGTGCGTGGGCGGCTACAGTCAGCTCTTTTCTCTCGACTTCTCCGAGCTCGCCTTCCCAGCCACCGACTGTATTTGTGCAGCCGACTGAACGCCACGTTGCAGCACTGACATCGTGGTTGGTGTCGAGGTAGTGACGATCTGATGTAGTGGCGTGAGGAGGCCGGGAGGCAACTGCTGACTCGCAGTCATCTGGTATAACAACTGTTGTCGCTGCTCCTGGAATTAAAGTCGGAAATGTCACTGCTTCGTCTGTTTGGCCTAAATGTAACCAACAGAGTTCAAGCCAACTTGTAAAGTACACGATGAAGTTGATTTTAAATACAAAACACAATTGTACGTTCAAAAAAATTGTTTGGGATTTAATTCACAATCGAGTCCAGGATAGTGACTTTCACACAATGGCATAATCCCTTTTCATTCCAAACTTTTTTCATATATTTATATGATAACATCCAATAAATAAATACAAAAGATTTCTGTAACAGACTGATGTATTACTCATTAGAATGTATCAGGAGTGATAAATCATTAAAAAAAACAGTGAAATGATCGCATCAAAAGGAGACAGCAAGGGAATTAAGTGTTTCCAGTGTGTGTGTGTGTGTGTGTGTGTGTGTGTGTGTGAGTGCATGCATGCACACCTGTATACATTAAAATCTATTGGCCTACTAAAATACATGCTGTGTCAAAAGTTTCTACTCACAGGTGTCAGTGCTGTGGACAATAACATCTGTTGTTGCTGTAGCATAATCTGTTGTCGCTGTTGTTCGGATAATCCCGGTGGTAGAGGTGGCAGCAATGATGGTCCCTGTTGGGCCATTCCAAACAAGTTGGCTACAGACACCGGTATGTTGTGTCTCATACCAGATGATACAGTACCATCGGGACTAGCCTGCATTACGTGGTGACCTGAGCTAGATGCTGCTGAAAAAAATTGAATAAAACCCTACGTTAATTATGAGCTCAGCTCTAATCATGGCAGAGATACACAGCTTTAGAAGCAACTACATCATGAAAGAAGAAACATCCCAGACACAGATATAGGAGCTAAATAACAAGTTGTGAGGTGACGATCAGTGAACAACAATCTTTATACACAAAAACAAGTGAATTATTGTTTTCAGATTAAACCATCATGGTATCCGGATTGTCTAAACTGTCTTCCTCTCCAGACCATCATATTGGAATCTGACAATATTAATAGGGATATCTGGTTTTGAAATCCATACTCCATATTGCAGTGAAGCAATGAATGACAGTATTTTGTGATTCCTATTTAGCCGTTTTCCTTTTAAATAATGCTCAGTGTTCTTAAAGGGACAGTCCACCCTCAGAAAATAGTTTTTAAATATGCTTAGAACAGTAACCTAAAACTCCACAATAATAATCACAAAATATACCTGATATTACAGATATAGGGAAATAATCCAAATTACTGCAGGGCCGCCATTACGGCTGCACCAGAAGTCAGATTCGAAGGCAGGAAGTACAAAACTGGAATGCTCAGACATCACATCGGCACTCTCTAGACTGACGCAGGTTTATATTGTTTCTCTTGAACATTAATATCTGAGCCATTTTGAATCATCTTCCTCTTGTCAGGTTCATTCGGGCTCAAATTGATATCCTTCATGATGGAATTTTAACAAGATAATGCCATTGAGTTCTGGAATAATTATTTGCTCACACTTGTTTACATGCTATTGTACAGGCTCTAAAGACTTCAGGTCAACCGGATACGCTCAAGTGACATCAGTATTCAGGAGCTTCTGGTCACTGTCTAGATTCAAAATGGCGGCCACAGGCCATTAAAAGTCAATCAATCAGCATTTTGAACTGGATTATTTAATATGTAGGTGATCATTTATACATTTTGACATTATTTATGATATTTGTGAGTATAGCTGTATTAGTCCTGAAAATTTGAAATGAAGATGGACTATTCCTTTAAATACATCATTATCTGGATAATTCAAAGGCACTGACATAATATTGTAGAATGTAGTACTAAAGCAAATACTCTACGTGTCAGCTGGCACAGATTAAACGCAACATCACAACCACTGATGGGGGGTTCTGAAGGCTCCTATTGCCCGAGTTGCTTCAGACCCTGTATTCGACTATGGCTAGCTCTGGTTATAACACATTTGCCTTTTGATTGGTGGAGATTTGTAAAATAATCAAAGAAACATTAAAACTATACCTGGACTTTGACTGTGTGCTGTTGACATGTGATTCTGGGTTGTGACACCTGCAGAAGTGGGAGGAGCCTGGCTATGAGTTGGACTCCTTGAAACATTTCTACCTGACATACTGGACAACGTGTCCTGTGGAGGTTATATGGGGGTTATCATCATTAGCATCATTATCATCATCATCACAAACATCAATAAATGACATACATCAGTAAATTTTATGAACATATCACCACATACTTCATCTTTTTGCAGACTGCTTTGCTAGCACGCGCACACACACACACACACACACACACAACAGGAGTCATACAGAGAAGACGTGCTCATACCTGTGAATGTGGGGTATTAAGGGAGTCCTGGGACAGGCAGTTATTGATGCGAGGACTTCTCCCTTCCGGTGAAGTACCCTGAGAGTTAGCCGCAGTGCCTGCATTGTTCGGCGCTCCTGCCGTATTCGTAGACAACACGGCATTGACCGGTATAAGTGGCAGTGACAGGCGTGCATTGACGGCCAGCAGCTGGTCGCGTCTCGCTGTCAGCATCAATATATGCTCCTCCAAACGCTGGTTCTCCTGTCTCAACTGATGAAGACAATTGAGCAACGATGCAACTGAAAGGTAGGAAAAAATACAGTTCGCCTGATAAATAAAATTATTTGTGTATTTATTACTATATTCACAAGCGTCTTTTAAGGCTGTTAACCTGCTGAAAGGTACTAGATAAATATCTGCTCTAAGGACAAGGGTACCAAAATTCAAAACCCAATATCACTAATTATAACTCGAAGGAAACACTGTATTTTATTAGTTTGACTCCATTTTATGATAAAGTACTTAGAACATCTTATACAAGATTAGATGCCTTATAGATGCACACCTATTATTATTTTAAATATTTTAATTATTATACTCATACACACTTTACTTCCCTAGGTACAAACGATCACTGGTGTTGACACCCTGAGGAGTATACCATATGTACCTGCTATTAACACACACACACAAACACACACACACTTACTATCAAAATGTTGTCCTTGTTCCATAAGAAACTGTGAGCCTTGATCCCACTGTCTCTCCAAGAGTTGTTCCATACTTGTGGGTAGCTGAGCTCTGTAAAGCCAAACATGTAGAAAGACTGACACTTTTACAACAACAACAACAACAACAACAACAATGAATTGGTGTTTAGTTATTTAGCCTTGACCCTGGTTACACATAGGACATATGGCTGAGAGGCATCTGTCTATGGAAATAAATCCCACAAACAGAAGTTTGAGTCAGATTCGAATCCGCAGCCTGAAGGCTTACTGGATGGTGCTTTAACAACTACACCGCCATGATAAGGCTACTGTACACATTCTTTTATCGGCGCTAGCCTTATCACAGCGATATTTTTCATGCTGATTTTAAGTAAATCTCAGCAAAACTCGAACTATTTGTGTTTCTCAGTGAGGGGGGAGTTATAATTAGTTTACAAGATTTCTAGGCTTTTATATGTGTAAATTACATGTTAGTCCATCCTCACTGATATCCAGCTTAGGCAATGATAGCAAATAAATTAATAATTATTAAATATTAATATTGACTGATAAACAATGACTAACCAACAGTGGCCAGTCTAGACATCCCTGAGATTGTGACTAATGGATAATGACTAACGAATATAATGACTAACCAATGATAACTTACTGATTCTCCTGAGTTCTGTTCGGTGAAGTAAGACTCTTGCCACCAAAGTGACGTGTCGGTCCAATCAGCACCGACGGTCCATTACTGTACCCTTCACTTAGATCATTGGCAACACCTGACAGATAACAAAGTATAAAATAAACCAAATGTTTATAACCACATCCTTTTTTAACATGATGTTTAGCGGGAACAATATTTGGCTGTATATAACACTCAGCTTACTGTTTACAAGAATTAGAGTGAGCGAGTGGTTTGTTTAACCTCGGCTTTCATCACACCTGGGACATATGACCCAGGTGTGACCCGAGGGAAACATCCCACAAACAGCGGCCGTGAGTCGGAATGGAACATACAACCTGGAGAATGCAGTGCTATACTCTACCCAATTAACTGTTGAAGCACCCATTATAATAACAAAATAAGCAGCTATTGGACAGTAGATGAATATAATCGATTAAAAGAAGCCCCACGTGATTTGTTATCTTTAGAGACTCTGGATGGAGCTGATCCATGTGAAGGTACCCTGGATACCAACACCGTAATGGAAGTAATAGTAATTAATCATGTCCTTTCTCATTGGCTAGGGGTCTGTATATCAGGAATATTAGTAAATAAACCAGGAGATGTTATGTACAAGCATTTGTTTTGTCATTTTTAGCCTCTATGATTCTAGACTTGACTGTCTGTCATTACTTAATACCAGGTTTGAAAAAGTATAGTTTTTCTACATTAGATGGTCCAAATACTGCAGTGGTTTTATTAAAGCTGGGACCCAAGTCATATGACCCACCTACTCTTTGCTAGTTTTGTTTCCAATGCCAGTGACTAATATGTATAAACTTCTGAGATACCACTTTGTGCCAGGGCACCTCCGTGGTCTAGCTGGTAGCGAGTTGGACTAGGACCAGCGAGTTCAATTCTTGGCGTAGGCACATCTGAAGGGCAATTCATCTTTAACTTCGCTTCATTACCGTTGGAGGTCACTCGGCCCATTTAGCCTACCATCTGCACCAAAGTGGCCATAAAACATCAATCATCATCATCCCCACAATATCTGACTCTGGTATTTTATAGTTGCCCCCCCCCCCACCACATCTACTTTATTTCTTAACAAAACTACTGTACTGCTGTTATATTCCAGATGTTGTCAGCTGTCCAGTTAAATACATCCTGATTATTTTCCTCAACTTATTTCAGATATTTCTTGACATCGGTCCCAAAACATATTGAAAAAATACATATTATGTCACCTGCTGATCAGTTTTGTAGTTCTTATGAACATTTATCAGGGGTTGATGTTGTTGATGAGTTGAGTTATTTAGACTCAGTGCTGATCACATATGGCCATGGGATGAGGAGAAAAATCTAACACAGGCAATGGTTAGATTTGAATCCACAACTGGTAAGTTTGCAACACAGTGGTATACCAACCATATTATCAGAGGGACCACATTTATCAAGTGAATCTGAAGCCTGATTTACACATGGTACAGACTGTCCATATTTAACATCAGATTCATACTTTTAAACGGAATGACGCAGATGATGCAAAAAATTGAGAAATTCATGAATCCCTGGAAATTTATCATTCCTGTTATTTTGTTTTGTATTCGTCCTGGTAGTTATATCAAAATGTATGCAGATGTCATGAACTCCAACATCAAACGAATTCTGAGAAGAAACCGATATGAAACTCATCAAAACATGTATGATTGACAGGATTAAGCTGATTACAAGTGTTAGACAAGTTTGACCAAATTTACTTTGAACTAACCCCAAAACTTTGTGCACCAGAGTGACAATGGCAACACCACCTTGGCATTTTCACTCAAGTCGTTTATGAGACAACATGGACAATAACTAACAATTTCTGTCATCTTCCACAATATTTAACTTAGTATAACTAACTATTGTGCCTTGTAACAAACATTTAACATTAAACAAAATGTTCAAATGTTTTGTATGTACTAGACAATCGGGCTGGAAAAATAGACATGAGCCCCAATGGCCCAACTGGCACAGATATATACCACTTGGGTTCAAACCCTGCCTAGGCTATATCAGAACAGTGTTTTATCTTTACCATTCACCATTGGAGATCTCATGACCTATTTTTAGCCTACCTTGTATACAGAAGTGGCCATAATATTACATTTCAACAAACCTCTCATTAACCCGAGTCTGGTACTCTCCAGACATAGTATTACTCATGTTATCATTTATCAACAGATCCATTATGCTGTCTTGTTTAAAGGTGATTCAAACACTGATGAATCGCTCATTACATGTTTTGACCTACATCTTGAAAGTGGTCCACAAACAGTGATATTTATGCCAAATTCAGTAAATGTCAGGAGTTAACCCCTACCACCATCCTCACCGACATCACCATCACCATTAAATACATCATTTATCATCACCATCACCATCACACACACTGCCCACCCAGTAATAGACAGAAGGTGAAACTGAGGTATGTGTTACTTGGCTAAGTTTTAAAAGACAGAAAATAAATAAATATTCATAAGGCGAGCAGCTTACAGCAAACGGAATTGACCAGATTGGGCCAGCCTTAATAAAATGTTTGATGGGGGTAACATGGGGAAAAAAGTTTTTAATTGATATTTGTTTGTATGAAATTGTCACCAGGGATTATCAGCATTTAAAAAACAGATGTGGCAGCAATTGTGTGAATTGCCCGGCTGTACATATAATATGATGAATAAACGCATACAAAAACTGATTTAATACTTTATTTGGCCGGCGCATGTCCATTCATTTTAATACAACTAACTATAGGCATTATGGGGCCTTTCTTTTGGCACCAGCCAGTAGACCTCACTTTAGGATCTGGTAGCCCTTGACAAGACATACAGGTAGCAGTTTTAAATATCTTTTTAATGTCGGGGTAAATTTTTCCATCCTGATGTCATCTGGAAAAGTTTGTTTAGTGGGTGAGCCAATAAAATAACCACTTACACAATAGACTGATCCCAGGCTAGTTATTAAAATATGCCAACCGGCCAGTAACACTAAAGTCAACTCAATGGGACTGTTTGAAACAAGATGGATTTCAACGCTTGGACTGAGCCAGGAGCATGGTCAATCTAGAATAAACTCATCTATTTGGATACATGAATCTATTCTGAATGTAGATAGCCTGTTTTGATATACAGGTATATGTAAAGAGTGCCCTAAAATGCAATCTCATTGAAGGCGTTGTTAAAACAACAAATCGGATCCAGCCATCATTTTTGATCATGATGCAACAGACACACTATTTATGGTGAATTAAGTCATCAATCCAGCATTTATCTATTTCAGGAAACAAATAATGTAAACTAGAGATGTGGCAGTTTTATATTTCTTTCACACTCATCAAAAGAATAATGTGTCAGTTAAAACGTAAACAATCCTGCTGGAGAAACAATACAGTCAGCATGGCAGTTGTGTAAAAAATGTGAATGTTCAGTATCATGTGATCACTGCTGCTGCCCACATCGAGTCACTGGGCGAAATGAGATGGGTGCACGGCTTAACAAACTCTGCCTTTATACAGCTATATGTAAATGAGCTGGTTGATACGTTGCACGTATTTGCCAACTTAATTAAACCATCAACAGCAAGTGAAATTGAAACCATTTCGGACGCCGCCGTCATATTGCCGAATGTTTACAAGGTCATGGTCATTAGCAGGTGAGCCAATAAAATAACCACATACATGTCGGATGAGCGCATGTGCAGATAAATGCAAGTTATAAATAGATCTAAACGCACATTTTTTTTTTGGGTATAGAATACTCCACCCAGCATTTTTATCTATTTTTCTCGCCACCTGACCGCGTTACCCCCAACAAGAATATTTTTAAGGCTGGCCTTGGTATTACTACATATCTGTATGGGTACCGTTTAGGCAGTGTACTGGACGATAATATCGACATCTGTTGGGCGAATTGAAAGACAGTTTTCTACTGATAACAGTTTAATCCAAGTTCTAACCAATGAACTGTGTGCTGGGCACTGTGCAGGTAAACAACATGACATCCTCCATCGAACATTAAAGAAATGATAAACAGAGGAGGAAAGAGATTATTCTAATTCCTTTCTGAAATCATATTGATTATTTCCTGTTAGATCATCTTTTCATACACATACACACACACACACACACAGACAATGCAGGAGCCAAACACACAGGCTCATTACTTGCGTGGTGGCACCACGTCGTACCTGTGATGTCGTTAGTGCTGCTGTTGTTAGTGTTAGCATGATTGGAGGGTCTCGTGCCATGGCTCGGTGAGTCTGAGAAGACGGCACAGGGGGCTGTTATGGGAGGTGGTGGCGTGGTTGGGGTTCCAGACGGGGTGGAACAGGTCGCAGAAGGAGGGACAGTTAGAGGTAACTGCTGGCTCAGAACAGGGGGCCCATCACCACTGTCTTTGTAAACAGCTTCCGAATCTGTTTAAATACCAAACAAGATATATATATATGATGAGAGATAAAAGGCAATAGATTACCTTCACATTCAGTGAGCTGGACCAGCCTGAACATATCTTAACAAAATGACGCTTAAACAAACATTTACCTTTCTCCAGCCTACCAGCAAAGCACTAAAACCAGTGAACTTTAATTAACACATGGCTAATCATTCTTAATATTTACACACATCTAGACTGAGATCTAAACCTGAATACTTCACATAAAGCCAATTACAACCATTTATCGTTAAAATAGTTATCAGTACAAAAACATAAACAACTAAACGAAGAGTCGACAGCAAAGTATAATCAAAGACAACAACAGTTATCACGGATAGTGTTTAGAATTACTGTTCCTGCTAAATGTTTTGTTTTCGAACAAAATCCAAAACAACCGACTATAAGCTCAAACCAAACATGCACATCGGAATACAAAATGCATGGAAAGGACTGACTGACTGACAATACCAAAAACAGTATCTTACAACTCTTCCAAATGTGACAATTCCTTGAGAAAACTTGGAATGAAAGGTGAGGGTACTGCCTGTGGGAAATTAGTTTTAAGAACAGAAAATGCAATATTTTCTTCAGAAACTGTTACCAAATATATAAATATCAATTTGGCATTAGTTACACACATGCACGCACACACACATTCAAATGAATGTGCTTTAGGATGGGATGGAGTACTACCACCATTCTCTTCCCTGGAAATCCAAAATTATCTTCCAGTTCCAGAACACAAACAAGCCAAAAAATAACAAACCAAAGTTCACCAGCTACTGGACACATAAATAATACACAATACTCATAAACACAGGTAACAAACAGGTAACATGGAAGTCAGAGAAACAGATATTGTTCGCTTTGTTCGGGAAATAAATACAGTATAGAATCAAACAGTGCGCACACACAAATAGCGACAAACATTGCTCTTAAAACGCAAATGGAGTCAAATAAATATGGCCAAATAATATTTGATTTTATGTTTACACAAACAGGTGCCAATTAACAATACCATGCCTATGATAAAAAAAACGACAACAACAGCACTGATATGTCAACACAAACAACACCAAACACTGCCATGTTTAAACAAAAGGCTTGAAACAAACACTGCTCAGTTCATGCAACCAACAACAAACAAGGGTTGCCATGGTAACAATGGCAATTAGAAAACTGATCACAAGCACTCGCTTTTGCCAAAAGCCAGACCTTATATGGTGTGCGTGTGTGTGTGTGTTATATAACAAATAATGTATCATTACTAGGTATAAATAATTAAGTTGTTTTTAGGGACAAACATGTGTTAGTTAACCTATGTGAAAAATGTTAAACATTCAGGATTGGGAGTTAATACGAATGGTGACTGTAAATCTCTTATAGTAGTTAGCTGGTTAAAATATGACTAATGGAAAATAAGTTAGTAGTCACTATAATTAGACTTAAATTTGGTATATATATATATATATATATATATTCAAAGATATCTGAACACACACGCACATATATATCCATAATATAAATTATAGTTACCCACTTGTTTGTGGCAAGTAATTTTCAGTTGTGACAACCACTTTTTCAAAAACATTTTACACAAGCAGGTTTCATTGAAAAAATGCTTAATTTTGCCTGCCTTTTACAATAGACTGTTAGTGTTAGGTGATAAAATTTTAATTTATCTGATTTATTTATATTATTTGCCAAATGCGATAGGCTTAATCACCAAAATATGTTTGAGTGGTTGATCAAGCAAAAAAAAAAAAATATAGGGGGGAAAATGCTAGACAAATGTGGTCATTCAGAATAATAAGAAAATCAGAAAACAATTAACTCCTCTGTCAATCAAATACTTAATATAGGTGCATATATTTAATTAAGCAGAATTCTCATGCAGCAACAATGACTGAAGTATTTTTTATTTAGGAGCAGATGTTTGATAAACTGTCTGATCTGATTAGGTGGTCAATGTCGAGGCATATTTCACCTCACTGATGTTTAATTAATTGCAAAATATAATGTCTTTTTGTCATCTCCTGTAAGAGCAGGGTAATAACTGTTTGAATGGCCATGATGGACGCAGTGAATGTAATTGTTAATAATAGAAAAACAGCAACTCTAACACTGTGTGGAATACAGTGTATGCTAGTGCAAAATAGTGTAAGCTGGCATGGTTTTTGTCAAAATACACGCTGACAGCTAGGTGGCTAGAAGTTACATCATGCTGATTTCATCCACAGAAAACATATAAACAAGGATCAGACAAATATGACAAAGCCTTAAAATAACTCTCTAAATACTATAACAATTAAGGGAAGATATTTGCCAAGAAAAAACCCTACCAATGACGTTATCAGATTTCAGCCACAGATAATTTTTACTGCTAAGTACTTTAACATTACCACACCTTGATTGGATACTGGAGCCACCTATTCACCTGCACATATTTCAATTAAGTTATCACACATGATACATATTTCCTAGTTATATCCAAACTGAGCAAAAAGGATAATCTTTGGCCAGTTATAAAATTCACTTTGCAATTTTGACATTTGAATATTTTTGGTTAAACCAAAATATAAAACATACAGCAGTCAAATCATTACAGCAAATACAGTAGTTCAACTAAGTATTAAGTCAAGAAATTACACCCCAAACTGCCCTGAAAAAGTTTTACCAATTTCCGGGAAATGAAAAGGTCACACGCATCCTCATTACGGGGACCATCAGTCCCACTGTGGGAACCCAATACAAAATAGAACTTTGTTTTTATATAGATCACCCATATTGATAATGCAAAGGTGTAGATTAGCATGTTTTTTAATCAGAAGCAACAAAATTAATTTAAACTATTAATACTAACAATGCGTAAATACTTATGTATTTATCTAAAAAGAAGACAAATCACTCTTTAAAATGTCATACAATCACTAATCACCTTCAACCAAACTTGAATTTAAAGGTCACCAGCTTTAACTAAGGGAAATTAAAGGTTATTCACACACACACACATGAACACTAAAAATCATCATCACAATTCATAGAGGGTGTAGAGAGAATGAAGCTCTTTGAAATCTATACAGAGACTACTTTATTATCAAAGTACAAATAGGTTCATCCACATTAAAAGCCTATCATCAGTTGACTCACCTTGTCTCTGTAGAGAGGACAGCGTCAGAGGAGTCGTGCCCGGGTTTGGTGCGGAAAATGACTCATTATCCAGTACCCTGAAATCAAATAGCTTCTTATCACTGAAATATAGACACATGCGAGGTGTAGCAAGAGGCATATACATCTTCAATAGGTTAAGTGGTATTAGTGGCTCCATTAAAGGGTGCCTCCAGCGGGTTAAAATGTTCGCACAAATTGCTATAACAAGGATCTTCTTCGGAGATATTTCATGCAAGATTGCACTAAAGCAGAAATTGGACCCGGCCATATTGCCTTCTTCCTCATCCTGATTTGCCTGTTTTATGTGACATCAGCGAGTTGATTCCGGGAGCTGTGCAATCACTAGCAGAATGCAAAGATGTGTTTATCAAATGTTCTTTACAATGATACCATTCATCATTTTCTGTTTGACACATAGACCACAGTGACATCACGTTTCAGCCGACATGTTTGCTCGTCCATCAGGGAATCTATGAACAGTTTCACCATTCGTATTCGAACTGAGCTAACTATTACCATCGCTCTGATTGATATTTAGATAGTCTGCTTTCTAAGGTTCATAAAGATACCCTTCAACCCCTACATGCATATCGTTCGATGTCATTATATCCGATAATAAACAAATGTATACACTACAGTTAACAGGTTAAGCCTGGATAGTACGTGAGCAGACACCTTCCGGGATTGCAGCAATCAACATACTGACGTCACATCCTGTCAGCCATTCAAAGCCCACCAACCCCATATAAATCTAATAATACTTCCCACCTACTTGTCAAACAAGCGACAGCCTGGGGATACTCCCAAACTACAAGCAAATCTACTATATGGACGACAATGATTGATGTTTTACAGCCGCTTTTGTGCACATGGTAGGCTAAATGACCCAAATTAATGAAGCGAAGTAAAAGATGAAACACCCTTCAGATATGCCAATATTTGAACCAAGATGGTAGTGATCTGTGATCCAACGCATTACCAGTTAGACCACGGAGGCATCCCCGAATATATGGACTATGGACGAATATCATTGAGTTAATAAATGTCATACATTAATAATAGTCTTGACGAGCACTGGAGGTACCCTTTAAGTATCTTGCATTTTAGGCATTCTAATTGCTATCAAATATATAATTATATATATTTGATATGTTATATTGGAGATTTCTTACACTAGATTCTATTTACAGAGCTATATTCAAAGCTAATAATAAAATGGTGTTTTTTATAGTTAAGTACGGCAAAAGGGTAAGAATGGTAGACCATACAAACTCCACACAGCCATACACCCACCCCTGATGTTGCAAAGTGGGCATCCCAGTGACAGATGAACTCTCACTGTTTGTTTTCTTGCGTTTGCCGGAAGACTTCTTCGGTCGACTACCACTAGGAAGTTGTGGACTCACTGGCGGTGGCGTTGATGCAACGGGATCACCGAGCAAGTCTTTAACCATCTTTGTCTTGTTGTTAATGCCTGCTGCTGGTGACGTTCCCATGACAGCCAGAGATGGTGTGTCCTCCTGATCATTTCTCACCTTCTTTGATTTCTTCTTTTCAGTTTTCTCATTTGATCTGAATGATTATACACAAAGATGTTGAACAGAGACTTTCATTTCGACCCATCCCACTAGCATTTGGCATATTCCATGCACTGAAGAGGCATTTTTGGGACTGCGTACCACTACTGCATAACATACCACTTCACAGCAATTAAGTTACTTCACAAGTACAATGTCCAATGTAACAGGAATAAAGCAATATTTATACATATAGCAAACCTGTTTATACCTAAACACTGCAAATAGTACATGCACATTCGGGGGTTGTAAAATCAACAAAAAAGAAAAATATTAATATTTTCACAAATACATATACTGGTTCCAAAACGATAATAGAATGTTCATTCTGATCTTAGATAGGCAACTGAATGTCCTACGGCTATCTTTAGGTAACATGAAATATATACTCTTTAGTTAAATTTAGTCAAATCTATTCTCTAACATCCTGAATTTAATTTCATAGTAATTAGGTTTTTTTAATGCTTAAAACTTCAGTTCTAAATCTCTAGGTCATATATATATATATATATATATATATATATATATATATATATTATGATTGCCTAATGAATAATAAAAGTCTAACGTATGATAAATTATACAATTTACTTCCAAAAACCAGACATCAGATCAACTGCTAGCATGTACACATTGGGTCAATATAGATGACCCTTTTGTGTCAATACTTAAAGCAATGTTTATTAACCTGTTGCCTTTCTATGAGTAACATCAGACTGGCTTTAGTAATTAAAGGTTATTTAGAATATATCCCACTATTCTAACAGTCATCATAATATAAACAGACAGCACATTTGTCTTAGCTTGTTAATGATATAATAGAATCATACTAAGAAGTGTAATGTAGTAATCTAGCATTAAACATTAATTTATAAATGGTTCTATAAATCTAGATTAGAGACACAATAATCAGGATCACGGATGTACAAAGCTGAAACTTGGTCCAAACAAGTCTTAGTTCACAGCATACCTTTCTATGATGTACTGTATTCTAAGTAGTGTCTCTATTTCATAAGACTGGTATATTATCTTAACAATCACCGGAATATCATACCTTTAATAGTAAATAGGTCTGACATAGTCATCTGACAGATTCTTATCATCAATGATGTTTAAGGCAAGATGATGATGATTGATGTTTTATGGCCACTTTTGTATATAAGGTAGGCTAAATGGGCCGAGCGAGCTCCAAATGGAGGGGGGGGGGGTAACCCCAAGTAAAGCAAGAAAGGAAATCACAAAGCAAAGTGAGCCACAAGCAGCAGGGGAGGACAAGCAGCCCATGGGAAAAAATTGGGTTTTGTTCATTTTTAAGACAATCTGAGACTACTCAGGTGGGGCTAAAACATGTCTACTACAAGAGAAATATTCTTCAAGCCATTACTTTTACTAACTCCCCATTTCCAAAGACATTACTTTCAGCTCTGGAAAAACCGGCAAACTATCATCCCTGTCTAATGATTGATGTTTTACAACCACTTTTGTGCACATGGTAAGATAAATGAGTGGAGCGCCCTCCAATGGTAATGAAGCGAAGTTAAGGATGAAACAACCTTCAGGTATGCCCATGGATAGATTCGAACACGGTGGTAGTGATCTATGGTCCAACACGCTACTGCTAGACCATGGATTATTGACGTTTTACGGCCACTTTTGTACATATGATAGGCTAAATGGGCTGAGCGACCTCCAATGGTAATGAAGGGAAGACAAAGATGAAACAACTGAGATTTGACCATGGGTGGCAGTGATCTGTGGTCCAACATGCTACCATTAGACCTTAGAGGAGCCCCTGTTTAAGACAGGAAGATGCAGATAATCATTTTACCATAATTAGCATTCATCTGGCAAGGCAAATCTGGATATTGTAAACATCAACAAATATTATTGCTTTTTCTTTTCATGACCATCTGGAAGCACATTGACATATCATAACGATTTGATAACATGTGCCCTCTAAATTATAAATATCAGCTAAACAAATAAAAATGCAGCACCTCGATCTTGGCCTTTTGACTGGCACAAAATCCAGTTTCGGACTGTTCTCCACCTCTGCTTGACTGTTCAAGAAATTCTCGAAGGAGTATGAGAAAGATGAGTGTGAGGAGGAGGTTGATGTCGTCTGCACTGTGACGGCAGTCGTCGTAGTAACAGATGTTGCCATCGGCGACACCGAACTCGTGGCGGAATTGGTCACCACGGCCGTAGTACTCGTGCCAGGAAGTGGCTGCGGCGTGCTCTTATTCATTGACAGTTTTTCGGCGGAGAGCGAATAAGGCGAGAACTTGCTCTCTTTTACAGCTGCCACAGATCGTCCACTGGGACTTCCTAACACACCAGAGGTCTCACGCCTGTCTACCTCATCATAATCTGAACCAACTGATAAACTTCCATCACTGGATCGTCCTTTGTCTGACCGTTTAATGTCCTTTCGTTTCTGTTCCTTTTCATCCCTCTTATCTCTAGAATCCCTTTCTTCGGTTGGCGTGTTACCTCCCCCGCCTGTACTGGATGTGGATCCAGGAGAAGAAAAATCGCCGAAGTTAGCCGGACTCGGCGTGATTGTTGTTTCGCGGAAATTTGCTGTGGTAAATTTCCCCGTCGACTTTATGTCAGTCACTGAATCCTTTCCAGTTGCGTTAGCACTGTGTGTGTACTGATGAAGTGGAGAACTGATAGATGTACCAGGGCTAGATACATTTGAAACGGATGGAGATGCAGTCTGAACACTGGTCCTGTTTACACGCTCCTTCTGTAAAGGAAAAAGACCAGTAATTCAGCATGACAGAAATACGCATTTAAATAAATAATGGACTTGTATACTTCCAGTTTCAGTAAAGCTTTCTCCGGCACTGTACAGGTAAAATAACGATAATGTAAGGAATTAAAAATAGTTATGAAAAAAACCATCGTAATACAGGGTAGCCATAGGCTAGTGAATATGAAATCACCAGATTGGCTCCAAACATAGGGAAAAACATGAGTCTGACTGGTACAATGTAATGCGTGTCAGGTTGATATTGGTTTCGAAAAGTGGTGGGTTTTTTACATGTACGTACTGGAGTCTGGATAGATCTAGGAGGTTGTGCGCCAGAGATTAACCTCCATGGAAGTCGGGACAGCCCCCCCGTGTTTGTCAGGATTTGACAACTGAGCTATTTATCCCTCATTTTCCAGAGATGTGATGACTGAATCTCCAGACCAAGGTGGCTCACTCAATGTGGTTATAAAACGTTGTTGGGAGGTTCAGGATGTGCTATAAGGCCTCAAAAATACATCACAGCACAAACAGATACCACTGATAATCAAATATTGATATAATATGTTATCAGCAACCCTACAAGAAATCATGGTAATAGATATTTTGCCATTAGGATTCAAAAATAAAACCCTTGATATTCCCAATTTTTCCAGCCCCAGAATTTATTATCCCTGTCCGAAACGAAATAATCAAATTGAATTCATTCAAGGTACTACCAATGTATATCCTGCCACAATATAGCATATAAACTAGTGATAACATAAGGCAAACATTGCCAGACATAATAATGTTGGTACCATACAATATGGAGTGTGTGTTACAGGTGTTCATGAAAAATTATATGCAAGTATAAATATGACATATTGAGCCCATGTATTATCAACTGCAAACATTTGTATGTTTGTTTCTGTAAAAATAATTTCAGTCTATTCAGTTAATGCAAGTAATATAGTTTCTTCAGATATTATATAACACAGACAACAGGTTCCCATAAATTATTTCAATAAAATCCCACATCCGGTAACTGTTTTCCCCATCACTTTGCGTAGCCACCATCATGGAGACGAAGTAATATTCTAATAGAGAAAATACTACAATAAAGCAGATTAGGGATATTGCCAGAGAAGAACTGTTACAAAAAAAACATATTAGTTAGGAAACTGGTTCACTTGCATGATATAATTATCATTTCACTGGCCACAAACAAGCATAACATGGAAACGAAGCACAAAGCTTGAGGCCAAAGCATCGAGCCACGAAATAAAGCAGTGCCCACAAGTTCTGGGGAAGAAAACTGCATCCATTCATCACAAACTGCACTCTTTAATTACTGCAGCCTGAGCACAGCTAACTGAATTGAGCCTACAAAACGATTTTTTACAGGAATACAGGAGAAGAATTATTCGTCGAACCTCACAGTTTCAAAACCACAAACGACACATTATACACAAATCACTGGAAACAAGTTTCACAAGGTAAACATTTCTCTGTCTAATGGAAAATAAATGTCAGTATGTTACCCTTCTGTCGGAACGCTGGTGGCCACCCTTCTCTGGCGTGTTCTCTGGGGTCGCGTTTTCAGCTGGAATTGGTTTGAACGCTGGGATGATCTTAATGTGGCTGTCTTTTTTCTATGAAGATGCAAAACACAACTGGATATTATCAGCATAACGAGGCAGCAAGTTTCGAAAACTGTTGACATATTTTGCAATATTGCACTATTACCACAACAAAAACTTCCAGTGATCATTATACATCTGTAAAAATCATAAAACTGAAACTCTGTGTATAACAGTTTGTCATTTTTGTTATATTCTGTCATATATATATATATATATATATATATATATATATATCCTCTGCTGAACAAGACAATCCAGCAATCAACATCTATGGCTATTTAATTTTTTAGGAGACAAGTGTCAACTATTGTATCATAAAATATTTTTCAGCTGTCCCATTAACAAATGTGAGTAATCCAAAAAATTATACACGTGCTTTTCAAAATTTATAGGTAGACAAAATGAAAGTATCCTATGTGTAAGCCTTTCAACAACTTTGTTACAAAGGAAATTGGATGTGCTCCATGAGCAACTACATGCTGACAATTAGAAGCAAAGCCAAGCACTTTCTTGGTTAAGTCAAAAGGATAAATAATAACACGTTACTCGGAATAAATTAACAATATTAATTTCTCAGCGTCGCCATGATGACTTTGACTGACATTTTGTGATACAATCACAAACTGGACTAATGGTGACACCACAGTGTACTTAATTTCCTTGATTTTTACACCCAAACCACATAAATCCAAAGAAAATGAAAACATTCACAGTATTTTAATAACAACTATTTAACATGTAATATATACACAAACTTCTAACTGACCAAGTTTTGTTGTATCTGAGATATATAGTGTAATCTCATTATGAATTCATTACAAAGGCTTCTAACACAACACCTAGTAGAGGTTTTAAATCAACTCATTTTTGTATGGCGTGTCGCAGTGCGTCCATATACAGGACTATTTTATAGCGGAGAAAGGTTAGTAGAACCCGTTTTTACACGATTACTTTGTCTAGGACCATACCTGGAGCACCAGACAGCAATATTCAAAAATCTTGGGGCTAAATTCTTGTTTCAAAATTTTATAATGGGTGATACAGTATCAGCGGAGTAAGATGCATTCACCAGACGAATATTTACCATCTGCTTGATTTTGGAGGTGATTCAGCTCTTAAAACTTTAATACTGACAAGTGATAGAAATGTTATCAAACTTGAAAACTATATCATATAATGCTGAAATTTGGGCAAAGAAATTCCAAGCCAAGTATTTGTACAGCTATCAAAGGCCCTTTATAAAAACTACAACTGTTACTCGTGCTACAATTTCCTACCTGTTGTGAAGACATGTCAGATATTGTCATTTCAGTTAGTTAGCTTGGCATGAAAAGACAGCATCGTTATAAATTAATATGTTCAATACTTTTGTCCACATCATGAATGAATTCGTTGCTGAGGCTATTGAGTAAACTGGTTAACTTATATTGGGAGGCAGCAACCTCCATAGAATATACTCGTGGCAATAATGTGATTGATCATTTCATTCAAAACCCTATT
Organism: Paralvinella palmiformis; assembly: GCA_025642065.1. NCBI lineage: Eukaryota > Metazoa > Annelida > Polychaeta > Terebellida > Alvinellidae > Paralvinella > Paralvinella palmiformis. The sequence goes on along the minus strand of JAODUP010000764.1, from coordinate 138,993 downwards.
CTAGTGAGGCTATTTGTGGATAAGACCATTTAGATGTTTTCCAGCCTGGAAAAAATGTAACATTTTAACAATGCTAAACAACTCCTAATATAACATAAAATACCCTGACACCCCTTACCAGATGCTGATACAAATTGTTAGTACCCACTCATCCCCATTTAAGCCTAACTTACCAGTTTTTTATAATGGGATGAGCAGTATCCGCAATATTTGACATTATCCATGTAGCTGCCTTGTTCCTCACACAGCAGACCCTGACTCTGAGCACTGAAATGGGTTAACACATTCCATGATACAATTACGAACTAATGAAGGCAGCACAGTGAGCTCGGTTAAAAAACCAGAGTCAGTTTAAGACTTGACTCCATAAAACGAGTAAGCAGTGTTTAAACTTTAATGGTTCGTAAATATCATTTAGGGCCACCTTCTACATTTAAGAAGATACACTGAACCAATCTAAATAATAAAATATGAAGGGACCTCCTGATGCCTGCGTATCTGCAGAAGTAAGACAATTTATGTATGTGTGTGCATGCATGTGTATGTACAGGTATCTACAGGTGTGTGTGTGCGTGTGTGTGTGTGTGTGTGTGTGTGTGCGTGTGTATGTACATAGTGATAGCTAACAAATGATAAAGTCAGATTTACTTCATCAAATTGGTAACACCTGATATGAAATGTATCCAATACTGAAATATTAACAAACAACTTAAACATCCACTAATATTAGGCATTTTTAATTATCACTCATACTCTCAATTGTATAACTGATAAATATTTTCTCATGAACAATTCTCGTTTAATAACTTTCATTGGTTCACATGAGACAATGTTTCTCAGAGTGAGGTAAGTGCTCTCACTAAGTGGACTGCCAGGAAACACCTGAGAATGCAGTCATCCATAACAGAGTAAACATTCTAGCTAATTACTGTCATATATTTAATCAAATCAGTACTCACCAAGTGACGTGGAAATGAAGTTTACAGCCATTTTTGTTACACTGCATGCAAGCTCCAGTAGTCGCCTTTGTCTCTCTGCCTTGTTCTTCACAAACGTAACATGACTGAAAAGAATGAAGTGACATCCTTAAACAATCATAGCTCTTGGAAAATAATGACTGGAATCTGGTCTGTGGCACTTACCCAAGTCAGAGAATTAGAACTCTGCGTTCTAGTATAAACCAAAGGTTCAGCTATCCGGCTAGAGTGTTTCCCAGCCATCAACTCGAGCCTTAATTCGTTATAGAGTGAGTGGCATAAAACCTAATCACTTTGTGTGATCATTTCTGACACAAAGAAAGATGCAGCAGGCTAGTACAGAAACTACTCTTAAAGCCATTACCTTGTAATGAATCATATACTCACTGGTTTATTCACGATGTTGCTTATAAACCTACATAACCTTAATCAATGCTGGTTACAAACTGTTTCTATCTTCATACACACACACACATACAGAAAGAGTGAGAACTACTATTACACAGCATAGACTGAATGTCTAACTGTCTCTGATGAGGGTAAAAGTGAAATAGATTTCTTTTCTAATATTATTAATTTAAATGCTGTCAAGTACATGATGAATTAGTCCCTTTTTATAAAGTGCATACACAAAGGTACTCATCATCAACAACAACATACATTTGTCATTAAGCATGTGACAAATCTGAAATATCATCTAGTTTGTAAATTTCTCATTCAGGAACTGCCATCAAGTGTAACACTTTTTTGAAGAAGGAATTTTTCCTCATTTTATTCAACACAGCAGACCTCACATGGCACAAACATACAACTTACATGAGATATTCCCGTCTCACACATAAAGTGGATGTTCGTACATGGTTCCCACAGCCAGGGAAATATAAATTTCCAGGACAAAATTACCATTTTCCAGGACAAAGTATACAAGATTTAAAGGTATTTTATATCAAGATATGTGCGAAAAAGCACATCATATTTATTCAATGTATGATCGATTACTGACATTTTTATGATACAGCCAGCCCCTTTCATAGGCTTTTTTGTTCTAAGTGGATTTTTCACAGGCAATATTTTTACAGGACATTTCTAAGACCTGGAAAATGAATTTGTTATTTTCCAGGTTTTGCAGGATGGGTGGCAACCCTGTCATATGAACCATGTGCTGGTAGTATGGAGCACCAGAAATTGAAGAGTGTTGCCTGTCGGATGTTACATCCTTTAAGTTTAACACAAAGTTCTAGCTTTAAAAATAAGTGCTTTGTGTAGCACAAATACTGGTCACGCCTAGTTTTTGGGTGAAATGAATCAATCAGAACATCCATAGACACAGGTAACACTATGGCTTCAACACACAGACTTTGGAAATGTGTAGCGTTCACTGAAAACAACCCCTTGACAATCTGTCAAAGTAACTCAAACAATGCAACTAGTGACATTCAAGATTAATACACAATTTAAGTTATTTTCGGTGTCATGAAAAGACATTCCACAAATCTTTTTTAAAGGAATAAATCATGTAAATTATATTATGCTTTTGCATAAGCATGGGAACCATAAAGTGATTTGCTGGACAGTTATATAAACAACTACATGCACAGACTTCAAATTTTAGCTCTAACAAGGCATGAGTGGTCTTTTTTTTTTTGGGGGGGGGGGAAATTCCCCAGTAAAGCAAGAAAGGAAATCACAAAGCAAAGTGAGCCACAAGCAGCAGGGGAGGACAAGCAGCCCATGGGAAAAAATTGGGTTTTGTTCATTTTTAAGACAATCTGAGACTACTCAGGTGGGGCTAAAACATGTCTACTACAAGAGAAATATTCTTCAAGCCATTACTTTTACTAACTCCCCATTTCCAAAAACATTACTTTCAGCTCTGGAAAAACCGCAAACTATCATCCCTGTCTAATGATTGATGTTTTACAACCACTTTTGTGCACATGGTAAGATAAATGAGTGGAGCAACCTCTAATTGTAATGAATCAGTCAAGAATGAAACAACCTTCAGATATGCCCACAGCAAGATTCGAACATGGTGGTAGTGATATGTGGTCCAACACACTACCGTTAGACCATGGATGATTGATGTTTTATGGCCACTTTTGTACATATGATAGGCTAAATGGGCTGAGCGACCTCCAACGATAATGAAGGGAAGTCAAAGATGAAACAACCTTCAGATATGCCCACATCGAGATTTCGAACTCGGTGGTCATGATCTATCTGTGATCCATTGCACTACCAACTAGACCACAGAGGTGCCCCTTGCTAGACCATGGAGGCACCCTCCCTGTCTAATCCAAGTAGCCAGATGATCCTGATCATATTTCATCCACTAACCATAACCACGTGAGTACCATTTGGCTTAAAACTAAATAAAACCAAAAATATCTACATTGACAGGCAACTAGGTTAAGTCGGAACATAACAAATTCTGTGAGCTTAGCTACCACTACAAGGTGACGTTTTTCAGTGATTGAATTAACATGTCCATCGCGTGTATTTATATGAATGTTTGCCATCCAGAAGAATTCCCAGTTGAAACAGTATTAGATAGATCCTAATCATGACAGTTAATGACAATGCTGATTATGTTCAGACCCAGTGGAGAATCTTTTGCCAGGTGAATGAAAACTAATGTACCTGTCAACCTGTAATTAATCCCAAAATTGCTCCCCTAATGTCTCATATATGTTGTAACTGTATATTACCTAAATTTGTAGCTATTATATTTGCTGAACATCACCCTTTTCAATAGCAGCTGATGTCCGATGCTATACGCCATCTATTTTATCACCTGAAAATCAGTCGGCTATTTTGGTTTTGTCAAAAAAGTGGCCTGGAATGCACCAAATATTCCATTTTCCCAACTTTTTCAGGAGAGCCCCTAATCCCCCTTCCAATGGAGAAGAGCCACTACTGTGTTACTATGTGACTACCACTAACCCACAACCAGCCCTTCACAACCCCCCCCCCCTTTCCTGGCATCCATACCTCCCTCCAGCAATGCCACAGCAATAGCATCACAGTGTTTTTTCAGGCCACCACAGGTGAGCTCCTACCTACTTCTCGTAGGGGGTTATCTACTCTATTACCTACTAAAAATGCTGTGATTAGGATGCACACATAATTTTTTACCTTATTAAATCTCTCTGGAGGCACACCTTTTAATATGATTGGTTCCATAGTCTGAACATTGCCAAACCATGCTTCAGGAATGAAAAGCGCACAGACGACATGACACCAGCCTGAAACAGAAATACAACAGTACATGATAAATATCAATAAATAAACATGCTCGAGTTATCCACAATCTCTACAAATTGATGCACACATTCCATACAGTTCAACAACCATTACGCACCTCCAGTGTCTGTCCGTTTCAATGCACCATCTTTCTGTGGACACAACTCACACCTCTGTAACAACAAGGAGATAAAACTTTGTGGTTAAACATAATTTAGAATAACAGCTGTATTTTTTAAAGAATATAAAAAGGTATTTTTTAATCAATAAAAAATCTTAAATCATATGTGATGAACAAATATGAAGTAAATAGCATTAACTAAATGGTCTGCATATATATGTGTGTGTGTGTGGCATTCCATATAAAATGGACCAAATTCTGAAACATTTCAGATTATAGTAATACGTTTTATATATTAACTACCATGTATATGATGAGAACTGGCACAATATTTAACTTTCACTAAAAATATTTTCAGATTTACACCACTCTGAAGTGACAAGGGGTACCTCTAATGATGTCGCTTTTGAAATCATGCCCAATTTTTAGTCCTGTTTAAACATGATAACATTTTAATTAATTGGCATAGAGACATGAAACTTTTAGGGCTGAAAGCTGGGTCATAGGTCTATCTAAAATTGTAATGAAATGAAACTAATGAATCAACCTATGATTGGCAGTTTAAGTCCAAATCTAGATTTTATCAAGTTCGGTTGTTTTTTCTCCCAACTTTGCAAGTAAATATCTTCGGAACTATGATAGTTAGCTATGTTCAAACTGTACAATTTCAATCTCTCTACTTTATAGTAATAACAACATGAATGGCAAGCATATACATTTAACCTGTTCTCAGAATTTAACCACAGAAATCTTACATTTTTTATAGGTTCATATTAGCATGTGGGATAGGTAGTAGGTGAAATATAATTATGTCATGTAGAAGAGCTGTTTCCTCTAAAATGTGATACCAGGCTCAATTTCTAGCCATGTTTTCTTCCACATTAAAATTAATTTAAAAAATATGCACATTTTTGGAAACAAAGTACACTGCTTGTGTAAAATCACTCACCACTCTGGCAGCACGTTCTTGTGATTCACACTTGCGACAAAACCAAGGCCCTGTAGGTACCTGCACTATGCCATAACAAGCTGAAAGAAAATATATTTTACATAAGCACACTTCTTTCAATACCATGGACATAATAATAGTTAGAACAGACAGATGTAGTAGGTCATTATAATAATACTCTTGTTCGGAGACTTTAAAGAAACAGTACACCTTCAACGTTCAGGACTAATACAGCTATAGCTATGTTCACAAATATCATAAATGATGTCAAAATGTGAAAACTATCACCTACACATTAAATAATCCAGCTAAAAGTGCTCATTAATCAATTATTAATGCCCTCTGTGTGCTGCCATTTTAAAGCTAGACACATACCAGAAGCTCCTAAATGCTGCCATCACTTGAACCAAGCAATTTGACAGGAAATTTGTATAACCCATTTAAAGGCATGTAAACAAGTGTTAGCCAAGAATAATTCCAGGACAAAACATAGTAATCTCACTAAATTGACATCATGACTGGCATTCAGCCATATCAGTTTGAGCCAGAAGGATCATTACAAGATGATTCCGATTGTTTTGAAGAAAGTGGAATCATTGAAGAAAGAATGAAGAGAATCGGGAACACTAACTGGTGTCTATGTGAAATCCTGGCCCAGGTGACGTCAAAGCATTTTACATTTCTCCTTCCAGCCTTCAAATCTGGCATCCGGTGCAACCGTAATGGCAGCCCTCCAGTAATTTGGATTATTTCCTTATATCTATGATATCAGGTATAGTTTGTGATTATTAATCTCTTGTTTACTGTAAAAAGCATTACATATTTAAGGAATATCATCTGAGGGTGAACTGTCCCTTTAATTAATTAATCTGATAAGATAACATAATGGCTCACAAATTTATGTATAAATATTTTACACAAATACACACTCAAAGGTTAGAACAGCACACATTTTTTAAATGTTGTTACTGATATATATTAAACTAGCACTTTTAATCGGATGATATAATTATTAAAAAACCATGAACATGATCAAACACATTAACAGGCATAAGAGTGCCCTCTGAGGAAAAAACCAAAAAGGAAATCGTGGGGTGAGGCTGTAAGTCCCGAATTGTTTTAGTTTTTTTCCCATTTTTAGGACAATCTGATACTATTTAGTGAGGATAAAACATGTCTTTCACAAAAGAAAATTTCTTTAAACCAATAGTTTTTTTAGCTTTTTACATACATTTTCCTGAAGAATTCAAATTTTGGTGGAAAATGAAACTTTTTGTGTGTATCAAACAGCTTCTTTTACACCAAAATAATAATAATAAACATTTTTACATGCAAACACACTGGAGCCTACGTGGTCTAACGGTAGCGTGTTGGATCACAGATCACTACCACCCGTGTTCGAATCTCTGCATGGCCATATCTGAAAGGTGTTTCATCTCCAACTCATTACCCTTCAAGGTCGCTCGGCCCATTTAGCTGACCATGTGCACAGAAGTGGCCATAAAACACCAATCATCATCACATGCAAACACAAAACAATGGTTCACCTAATATATTTTCAATACATGAACAATGAAAGAAATAACCCCCCCCCTCACATACATAATTTTTAAACCAGATTTATGTGAATGATAAAAACTTTATTTTCAGCTGTGGAAATAACTCTCATGTCTGCATTAAATAAATATGCGGTTGATCGTGTTTATGTTTTGACATCATTTATAACTATTAAGTGAGCATATTTATAAGTCCCACTTACAGAGAAACACAAAAATAGTTCAAACTTTGCCGAGATATACCTAAAATCGCAATCAAAAATATAACCATGATAAGGCTAGTGCCAATAAAAGAAAGTGTACGGTAGCCCTATCATGGCGATATTTTCGATGATGATTTTAAGTAGATCTCTGCAAAGTTCTAACTATTTAAATGTTTCTCGCTGAACCATCTGATAAAAACACTCTTTTACCAATCGTGAGATCACATTATGTTCCATATATTGATAACATGTCTATTACAGTTCCCAACTTGATGATATATTTTCAATAACATGTTATTTTTAAGGCAAAAATAACTGTTAATTTCCCCCATATAAATAATGTTATCTATTAGTAAAAATAATTCAACGTTATATTTAATAAAAATGAAACTGCTACAAGAACTTGCAGATCTGTTTCGTTCTGTGAATCCCCCAAAACATAAATTTACAAACAAATTAATTACACTTCTTGTTCCATGCTACTATATGGCTTAACTGATCCACAAACCACAGTAGATGTGGACTGTGCATGCATCGTAGAAATTGTCTATTTACAAGATTTCTAGACTGAGTTACTTCAGAAATAACTGAAATAATTTTGAAGTGTAACTGACATGTCACCGTCTTCAATTAGGCTGACAGTGACCTGTCTATTATTTACTTTTCAATGACAATTCACGATCAAAAGAAAATTATAGTCTCAAAAAACTATTGGAGATTGTGAAATCCCAACTAAAGGAAGAATATGTTATAGAAAATATTGTCATGGGCCAGACGATCATTCAGGAAGAGACGCCGATGGATACTACTGTCAAACTGAATTTGAATATCAATGTAAAAATAAAATATAAAACCAGAGTAACCCAGAATATGTGTTGTGGGGCATTTGTAAATGGTTGGGTACCGAATTTTACAAATCGTTCTGTCAATTTGTTTTAAATCTCAGTTTGGATTAAGTCACAATTTCAGAATATACATTCATATACAAGTATTATAAGCTTTAAAAACTGCTACAATAGCAAGTCTAGGACTCAATAATAATAAACAAGCGCACATATATTAATGGACCAGTTGCCAGATCCGGACAAACATTTGCTAGGGTGCACTGTCCCAACTTCTGGAGAGGCCAATCTCTGGAGCTACACCTCCCAGATCTATCCAGACAGTGAAACACTGATACGTGCACATAGAAAAAATCACCACTTTTCCAAAAATGATATCAACCCAACACCATTTACAACATAAACAATCTTAAATCATCAAAAAGGTCAGTTAGAAAGGCATCTAAACAAGATGTGTTGGGGATCATGTTTGTCATCTTTGCTGCTCAATGTTGACCAGCAGAGAACAGAAATTATATCTCAATATATATGTTTATACAAGACCTTGCTAAACTGCCTCTGAGCCCCCCCCCCCCCGAGTGGCATGTAATAATCTGCCAGTTACTCACAATTATCAAACTTTTTGGTGATCGACTATTGTTTTTTGATGGATTACCATTAAGTTAATAGAAAATGTACTTCCTTTTCTTTTTAAGTGCATGTCATTGATGTTAACAGGCGATTAATAATTGTAAACAAACATGGTTGTCCACCATCTCCCATAGGCCTATATACTTTCCATTATAAACTAAATGTAAATCGTAGGATTTTTATGTTGTTTTCAAAGTCTTTCGTTAGCCAACCTCAGAAGATATCTGATATGGCGAACAGTTGGGAAAACTACCTAACTCAGTAACTGGCAACTGGTCCATTGTATTGCAATATAGAACTTACTTTGCATTAAATTTACAATATTTCATTCAACACTTTCAGGAGAAAAATATTATAATACTTTTATGAAAGATCTATTTAATTATATTTAATATTATTATTATTATTAATAATCTCAGCTAAGAAAACATAGTGCTTATTTGACTATAGATATAGAATCTAGGTGTCTCAGATATAGATAAGTGAACTAACTAAACTTATAACAGTGTGTATGTGTGTACATTTATGATTTACATGATTTAGATCAATATTAAGTGAGTATGAACCTTGATGAACAGCAACATTGCATCCTTGCCCGTCACAATACACCAACGGATTTTCCGACCAGCCGCGCTCATCGGAACATACACAGCAACCGCCAACCATCTCCCTCATATCTAATACTTTCCAACATAATCAGACGGTCCCGATTAAAAGTGAGTTTATGTCAATTCACTGAGTACTGTCTAACAAATTTGCCGCATACAAAGCCATCGAAGATGAGCTCAATGCGCATGTGCAAACACATTGACTGGTGCATTATGGGACGGGAACGGAGAGTTTACCGGGTACATTCGGCAGCGTCTTACATCCGGCCCGAGTTGACTTCTTGTTCCAGACCTTAGAGAGCTCGGCCAGGGCCGAGTTCTTGATGGCCAACTTATCTCATGCCTATATCTGAATTGAGATTTTGGACATTTTTATACGAAGAAGATTTAGAAATAGAAGGCGCACATCGAATTAATTGTTGTTGTTTCATGGCAATTTATATGCACGTGGTGGGCAGCCGGATCCTGAAACGTAATGAGGCGAAGTCAAAGATGGAACACCCATTTCACATATTAGCTCTTCCATGCTACTGCATAAGGGCGGCTCCGTGGTCTAACCGGTAGCGCGTTGGATCACAGATCACTACCACGTAAGTTCGAATCTCGGCGTGGGCATATATGAAGGGTGTTTCATCTTTGACTTCGCTTCATTACCTTTAGAAGTCGCTTAGCCCATTTAGCTTACCATATGCACAAAAATGGCCCTAAAACATAAATCATCATCATCAATGCTACTGTATGGTTAACTAGGCCATGGAGAAGCCCACATCGAATTTAGACATGATATAATAAATAAGTAATCATATGCATTTAACTAAACCTTATTAGTGCTGGGAAAAACATATAAATGATCGTTAAACTTAAAACATAGATGAAACCTAATTTGTATCTAGTGGCATTTAATATTTATGTGGGATAAATACGAGTATAGGAACAATGGAATATTTTATTAGTGGCTCAATAGATAATAATAATGTATATTTAATAAAGCGCCCTTACTAGCAGGAGCCATTCAAAGGCGCTGTACAAATAATATGTAATATAATAATACCGCAAATAATGTCTGTAAAAACCCTGTAATGATTTAAAAGATCATAATTATTATCAGTGAAAGCGACCTTAAATAGGTGTGTTTTTAGAAGAGACTTAAAATTTCCAAAAGACGACGAGTTTCTAATATTTGCCGGCAACTTATTCCACAAATTGGGGGCTGCAACACTAAATGCACAATTACCATATGACTTGAGCCGAGACACTGGCACCTGCAATAGTATCTGATTGGATGACTTGAGTTTTCGGGATGACTTTCTAATGGAAACCAGTTCACACAGGTATTCTGGCGCCATATCATTAATAGATTTATAAGTTTTTAACAGAATCTTAAAATGGATACGCTGTCTAACAGGTAGCCAATGTAGTTTTTGAAGAATGGGGGTAATATGATCATATTTTCTAGTATTTGTTACAATGCGAGCTGCACCATTCTGAATTCGCTGAAGGCGATTAATGTTATAATCAGATATGCCATATAACATGGAGTTACAATAGTCTATACGAGATGTAACAAAGGCATGAACTACAGTTACAAGTGATTCTTGTGTCAAGAATGCTTTTAAACAGTGGATGTTCTTAAGATGGTGGTATGCAACTCGGCATACTGATGTGACATGTTCATGCATGTTAATACATTGGTCAAAAATAACCCCTATATTTTTACTGACCCATTAGAACATATTTGATTTAGCACATATTGGTACAAAGTGATCTTATTGAAATTGTACATTAGTAATAATTCACTATCACGTAAATTCTACTGGGTGACATGACAGGTCACAATGATTTAATTACCATATAAAAAATGTCAGAATAATCGATATTTCAATTTCAAAATTAGTTTTTCATGATAAATACACTATGATCTGTAGAAATCAACTGCAATATTTCATTAAGTATGACCGGGTTATTGATTCTGTACATGATGGCACAGATGTTAATGTTGTTACCTTTTTATATACTTCTACTTTATTTCCAGATCTATTTTATTTTGTCAAATTATTATGATTTATGCTTTTTGTCAAGTTGTACTTCTCGTTCGGGGGGGGGGGGGGAATGAATGAATATATACAGCTAGAATCATATGTGTATATAACGTGATATATATATATATATATATATATATATAAGAGAGAGAGAGGGGGGGGGGTGAGTGAGTGAGTGAACCTGAATTGATTATAATTTGAAAAGCAGTAAATAAATACTAGACTGAAACTGTTCTGTATTTACACGGATTCTCTATTACTTGTTGTGTATTTATTTACAGACAGTAATATAAATGAAGTCATGCAGCGGCTATAAATTATAGTATAAAGAATCGGGCCTAAGAGACGATGTTCAGCCAATTTACCAGTCATAAAAACCCAAGGTTCTCTCTTTTATCGCCCAAAACAAAGAGGTCTTGGAAACGCATTAAAGACTCTATCCTGGTGTTACGCCATGCAATATCCACTACAGGGGTCACGTGGGTCGTAAAACTAGGCCGGTCATAAGAGAAGGCATATGGGGGATTTTACATCAGAATACATTGTATGTGTGATGAAAGGACCCATTCATATACACTCACACACTTAGTATATATATATATATATATATATATATATCAAATAGCAGTAATGAAACAACCAATATAGCCCTAATCTAATATGTATACAATGAGGTCTTTATCACTCTACAACAAAACTATATACATGTAGAGCGTACGTGTGTGTGTGTGGGCGCGTGCGCCACGGTATGCGGTATGCTGATAGCTAGGGTTAGACGTCCGGCTTTGCTCCAGACAGTCCAGCTTTTGAGCCGATCATCCTTCATCCGGAGCCATCTTAAGCCGGATATGTTTTGATCAGGACCCTAATTTCTCAGAAGAATCTCCAGCCATGTACAGAAAACTCGTATTCAATAGAAAACTCCTGGAGATGGCAAGTAAATGACAGAAATGCAAGAAATAAATGGTTCATGACAGGCTACCTTTGTATTTTTGAAATAAGGGAACTTTTAGCACATCTGCTTCAATTGTGATAAAAATAAATATTGATATTCGTTTATTTTACTTCTGTGTAATAATAAAAGGTGTTTCTAATACAATATGTGTATGTGTGTTGTAAGTTGGTAGTCTATGACCATGTCTTCCTTTTGGAAGCAACATGTCCTTTTTGGGGGGGAGCAACACGTCCTCCTTTTTAGAAAATTAGAAATGGCCACCCTAGGCCGTATGCATATGCGTCAAAAATGGAAAAGCGTGTAAACAGACGAGATCACTTTCATATGTCCGGATGTGGCATTCGATTTGTTATTTTGTGTGCATTAATAATAATAATATAAACTTGTGCGATTTAAGCTTACCATCATCACTGTCTGCCAAACACGCTCGATTACACACGAGCCAAATCACGAGGATGGCGCCATCTATCGAATGAAAGTCGCGGCTCTTGTTCTATGCCGCGCCCATTAGATTTTTTATTTATTTATATTTATTTATTTTTTATTAATTTCCAGAGGAAAATAGGGTGTCAATCACAGATCATGAAGAAAATATACATGAAATAACGCAACACGAAGATATATATTATGTATTTTTTCATGGTTCACGGGGATAATAAATTATAAATCAAATTATTGCCAATCACGGATAACAAAAAATACCCCATATATATATATATATATATATATATATATATATATATATATAATTTTATTGTTCAACAAAGAAATCACAGTTGCTCCAAAAAGGCTTCGGGTAATATTTGATATGTGTAAATGAAGTAAACTTAATATATCATATATAATAATAATAATATACAAAATTTATATAGCACCCTATATAACCTGTAAGAAGGTTACCCTAAGTCGCGTGGAATTAAATAATTCTATGGATGTAACAGATTTACATCTTTAAAAAATACATAATTATTTCCAGCCAAATACATAATATATTCAGCTAGGAAAATCTGAAACAAAAAGATTAGTTTTTATCTTCTTTTTGAAGGTATCAAGGGTCTTGCACTTTCTGGTGATAACTGGAAGATTATTCCTTAAGATTGTAGCAGCCTTTCTCAAACATCTATTACCGTATGTCACTCTACGTTTGTTGGTACGGTTAAGAATGCTTCAGACTCAGACCGTAGAGACCGTGTCGGCTGATACGGTACGACAAGTTCCTCTAAGTACTGAGGGGCAGTCCCTTGAAGTGCCTTAAAGTGTACATCAAAATCTTGTACTGCGACCTATATATAACCGGAAGCCAATGCAGGGAGTTCAAGACTGGTGTTATATGTTCTCTTTTATGAGTGCGAGTGACTAACCTGGTAGAAAAGTTCTGTACTTTCTGTAGTCGTGTCATCAGGGTGCTTGGAACAGCATACAGGAGAGCGTTGCCGTAATCTAGCCGAGGTGTTATTAGAGCGTGAGACAGTGTTTTGCAAGCATCCAATGTGATGTACCGCCTGATATGACCAATATTACGAATTTGGTAATAACAGACTTCAGATATTGCATTTACTTGCCTCTCCATGGTTAGGGATGTCTTAACATATACTCCTAAGTTCTTCACTGATGATGCTACAGAAACAGTATTATTACCTACCTGTTACTCCAAACGAGTGCTCAAGGCGCGTTTGAAGGATCTCCTGATCTATGACATCGAAAGCAGCAGATAAGTCAAACAGAACTAATGCCGCCATACACAACAAATATGCGCATTATGGGTATTAGACGCAAGTGGATGCATTAGCAGACTATATATATTGAAGCCAGACCTTTTGTGACGTCATTATAATTACTATAATGTCATTGTCTCGATACGTACGACATTTGAAGACAATTGACCCATTTTCGCTATCACACCATCATTTGTTGTTGAATCATTTACTATATCATTGTTATCTGATTATACCCTATAACTAAAGTATAATCTTACACTTAGCAATATGAACGTTTTCCTTCAAGCTGCCCTTCATAATGGTAAAGAAAACCATTAGAATTCAAGCGAAATCTCTAACATCAGCGAGGAGCAAAGTTTGCCGATAAAGAAAATGCCGTAAAGTCAGCAAAATTAACATTCTAGTAGGCGTTAATGTACAATACGGATTTGCGATTCAGTTGATCGTTGCCATGCGAAGTTTCAACGCACCGAGCCCGTCTGCCATTCAAAACGACATATGATAAGAATACTTTAAGGTTTCAAAATCAAAGTTTGATATTTTTTGTTAGTTCACAGGTTCACTGGCAGCTCATCCACTCTTAATTCCTGGATCCTCCCCTGGTTCCTCCAGATACTAAAAGTAATTACCCTACAGTATATATGTCAGGTGGCAAGCATACTGCAAAAAAATAAGATTTCAGAATAGAACCATGCATGACAGCCATGCGAATGTTATTTAGTTTAGTGGCATATATCTATTGGCTGAAGTCCGTGTCATTCCTATTAAATGCAAAATTGTGATCTCAAGATCTGATACCCTGAATGGACTATAAATAAAATACAAATACAGATGGTAAATAGCCTATATACATCTTTCCAGTAAGACATTTATCGGCGACTATACGCGTAAATCGCCATGCAACACTGATTCTTAGACTTCTAACCAAGGACCGTAGTGTGAAATTCAGCCGCATGGTGGCGCCAGAGGGTAAATAGATCGATCTATGGGCTACATCATAGACTAGATCTAGTACTAGGTTCATAAGAATCACCATGATTTCATGATGTCAGTGTCACTTGGTCTAAGACTTGTAGTTGTATTGTGTCCCAATTTCATATGATGTTATTTAAATTTAATTAAGCCTTCGAGTGGTGTTAATTGTATCCCCGTACGAGTGACGGGGGTGGAGTACTATGGATTAGGCTCAGTGCCCTAGTCGTCGTTCCGCCACGTTCGCCGCCGTCGAATTTAGGAAGGATTTAGGCCTAATAAAAATCAATCAGGATTCGTAGTCACCAGGGGTCACCACTCTCTGATAACAGCGCCTTTATCTGGTCTTGCTGAGCTGCGGTCTGTGAAGTTATTTTTTCGCCACAATTTCGAGAATACAAATTCCAAATGGTGACCGAGATCCAGTTAAATACTTCATGATGCATACAAACAGGATTAATATAAATTTAATTTCTGTAGCCTCTTCATCACTTCCGTGGCCGAATTGGTAGCATAATTGGTCACATATCTATGACACAATCTTTCATTTCACCTCATTACCTTTGGAGGTCGCTAATATTTACATTTGTTTTAATCGCTGCCTCCACCACACGAGTTAGAGTTTGAGTTAAAGGAATAGTTCTAATAAAGCTATGTTCACAAATATCGTACATGATGCCAAAATGAGAAAACGATTACCCAAATATTAAATAATCCCGTTCAAATTGCTGATTAATCGACTATTAATTCCCTGTGCGCGCCGCCATTTTGAAGCTAGACACGGGCCGGAAGCTCCTGAACCAAGCAATTTGACTGGAAGTCGGTATAACCCATTTAAAGGTATGTAAACAAGTGTTGGCCAAGAATAATTCCAGAACAAAACGTAGTCATCTCGCTAAATTTACATCATGACTGGTATTCAACCAAATCTGAGATCCGGTACAGCTGTAATGGCGGCCCTCCACTAATTTAGAAATTTTACTTATATTTATGATATCAGGTATAGTTCGTGATTTATACTGTGAAATTTTTGTTTACTGTCATAAGCATTACATATTTAAGTAATATTATCTATGGGGGGAAACTGTCCCTTTAAACAGCTCATGTATACGACTTGATGGCTTAGAAAGTAAATAGTAAGCCAAGCTATAAAGGTTAATGAATAGTTAATTACGGCATAGATTATTATAATTCCCTGTTATTCGTGATAGCTGATTATAACATCAATCGTTTTCAGCGAATTCAGAATATTGCAGCTCAAATAGTGAAAAATACCCAAATATTTGATCATATTACTTCAAAAACGACGTTGACTACCTGTTAGACAGCGTATCCATATAAAGATTTTACGAACAACTTATAAATCTATCAATGACATATGGCACCTGGATACCTGTGTGTCCATTAAATGTAATCCAGATAAGCCGAAGCGCCTTAGCTTGAGCCAGACCGCAGATTTGCGACGAGCGCGGCTTGTGATTGGTCCAACAGAGACGGAAATGGCACGATGACATGAATCAACATGACGTAACCCTAACAGTAAATCATGATGCCGAAAGCAATAGATGCCTTTAATTCCTGAATCTGTGTAATCATAGACTCAAGAGGATGAATCTTGCATTAGTCTGTGTACAAATATAAACAAAATTAATATGCTAGATTATAATAGATTACTATTTTATCCGCTGGAGGTACCCTTTTAAATCCTACGATAATCTTCCCCGCCAACTTCTGCTGTTAAGTGTTGGTATTTCATTTTGATAATTCTAGCCAGATTTCTTTGGAACGTCCACAGGACAGATGGTTTATTCCGATTCTTTAAAGACAGGTCCACTCTGGACGCCGTACTTTGCCTAGTAACCTAGGGTAGAGCTGGAAAAATGATAAAAGGAACCAAATCAGTCTTCGTCGTCTTTATTGATTTGGATAAGGCATTTGAGTAAGTAGATCATCTTTCTATGCTGAACTCACTTATATTACAAGGCGTGTCTGGTAGAATCACCACATGGATCAAAAACGTCCTCGTTAACTGAAGGATTGAACTCAAAATATCAGGAACCATTTCTCACATCCATGATCTGAGCACCAGTTGATCCTCAGGGATCAACAATATTTCCGGCCCATCTTCAATGGTCTTGTTGGTTTACTCCTCATCGAACTCTCTCCTCATTACTAGACATCCTGCCCTACGTTTATCCTCATCTAAGATCAAGACCTTGGCATAGTCAACATCAACGCAACTTCGAAATTGTCATTAGGAAATTGTCAACAACTATAAATATTTGGGGATCAGTATTGGCAGATAACTCACATTTTCCAACCATGTAGCAGAAATCAAGCATAAACATCCAGGCAGTGGCTTAGAATCTTACCCATGCCTGTTTTTATGGGTTTTATTTCCATAGACAGATGCCTCTCAGCATGTCCTATGTGTCACCAAGGTCATGGCTAAATAACTGTAAAAGGACAGTCTTTCTACATGTTTGGTTTTACAGAGCTCAGCTACCCACAAGTATGGAACAACTATTGGAGAGATAGTGGGATGGGGTCAATGTTATAACTGGTAGCGCGGTTCGCCACATAACCCAACCACCTGAGTTCAGATCCTGGTGGGGGCATGACTGAAGGGTGTTTCAAGCTTCACTTAACCTTATTACGTTTGGAGGTCCCTTGGTCCATTTAGCCTTGAATTTGCAGCATCGTTGATATTTTGCGTGTGGCGTTATTGAAGCAAACATACCCGAAGTGGATCGAGTTAAAGTTGTAATTAGTGAAGTGTTGACATTTGTGTACATACAGGATCATTTTATAGACAAAAGTACTCAACTCGGATAAAGGTGGGTGGTGCGTTGAGTGAGTGAGTGAGTGAGTGAGTGAGTGAGTGAGTGAGTGAGTGAGTGAGTGAGTGAGTGAGTGAGTGAGTGAGTGAGTGAGTGAGTGAGTGAGTGAGTGAGTGAGTGAGTGAGTGAGTGAGTGAGTGGTGGTGGTGGTGGTGGTGGTGGTGGTGGTGGTGAGTGGTGGGTGAGTGGTGAGTGGTGAGTGGTGGTGGTGGTGGTGGTGGTGAGTGGTGGTGGTGGTGGTGAGTGAGTGAGTGAGTGAGTGAGTGAGTGAGTGAGTGAGTGAGTGAGTGAGTGAGTGAGTGAGTGAGTGAGTGAGTGAGTGAGTGAGTGTGGTATAAGTTGGTAAATGTAGTGAATATACTCAATGGCGATTGTATTTATGTGAATGAGTAATTGTAGCGTGGTTGCTACCAGTTGGAACATTAGTGAATATACTAATGGCGACTTGTATTTACTGTGAAGAAACTTCGTCAGCCGCTTTGCTACCTGATAAACAACGAAATGCTATGCCCCAAAATGAATTCCATATATTATTTATTACCCGCAAACGGCCAGCTACGAGTATGCCAGAAGTGAAGAAAGGACAAATATGGACGAGATCAAAGTGAACAATGCCACTTCTTCCAAGAAGAGAACAGCGATATATTTTCTTACATATTTTCAGACAAACGATTTAATTAACGCCCTTGATAATAAAAGGGACAATTAACGTACGAGATTAAAATAGATAGACATTAAATGAAATAACAATATACAAGACATGGATAATTCCTAGAAGTAATAAAGAGAGGAATAAAGAGAGGAAACGATTAAAGGAAATTATGTCTGCTCACAAAATATTCAAAATCGTCAGGAAATGTCCGGAATCAGTGGACTGTGATAGAGTTGAGTTCAGTGATTTAATTAACTTCGACGTCGGACATATGTCTGAAGGGCATCTATCTCGGCAAACACATGACAACAACAACAACAACAACAACAACAATACTACTACTACTAATAATAATGGCCGATAATGGCAGTTATTTTACGTGACTTAGCTACCTCAAATGAGGGAGACCCAAATGGTCTGAAATTTACTACTTCACCAAAGGGACTAATTTTAAATAAATTTAGAATTTTAACATATGACATGGATGAAAAACTCCCCCTACTCTAGTGCCACGGCCGAGATTCGAACCTCCTACTTCCCGCACAACATGACCACGAGTAAGAAAGTCCCACGCTCTTACCCACTAAGTCATAGAGGCTCACAAACACAGGGATGAGCCCGATTCGGACCCACAATGGACAGGTTTGCAGCGCAGTGCTCTATTCAGTGTGCCATAGGAATGTCCCAGACTATGATAGAAGAAACATCCATCTCATAGTGATAGGAATACTGGATCAACCTCTGAAGGTAATGAAGCGAAGTCAAGGATGAAATACCCTTCAAATATTCCGACGCCAAGATTCGAATTCAGGTGGTAGTGATCTGTGGTTCAACGCGCTACCAGTTAGACCAATGAGGCGTCTTTTTCATAGTTTCTTAACACAATAAGTAAACAACTATTAAAAGTTGTTGTGGAAAAGACAATCGACCAGGAGCAATTAAAGAAACAAGATGACTGTAAGAAGTGGAAAGATGTGAAAAAGACAAGCGAGAAACTGGATGCTGTGATCCTGAATGAATATGATTCAACGCTTTATTTTTAGTCGCCGGGTGAAACACTAACAGACAATGCATGGATCCACTTCAAACTCGAATACAAACTAGCTTATTTATTTATGCTAGCATTATGATGGAGTAATTCTGACTGAAACAAAATATCCTTTTCCAATATTATTTACAGGAATCATTTCTTCGTGTGTTTTAGTGATATCGAATGAATGCAGAAGATGGGACACTGCGGTAATGTTCAAATCGGATTTATGGAAAAACACATAAAATTCGAATAGAAATAAATGATGTAGTCCAGCTTGTACATCAAACCAAATACTACACAATAACAGTTATACACTGTGCATCAGGAGATTCCCGATGCTATATATAACACAAAGGATTTGGCTGTTATGGAAGAACAATGCTTCTACTAGAACTGCTATGTATTATTGTTATCGGTGATCTAAATGCCAGAATAGGTCGTCGACTTCACAAACCCGTGATATATATCAGGAATCAGACACCAAATAACAAATGAAAATGGAACGAAAGCGTTTTGTGGCCATCTTGGGAAGCTTTTGAATCCTACAATAAATAATAAGTTTCGGGCCCATCACAGATCCCTGTGTCGCAATTTAATTCAGTTAAAACGTCTGACGGAGATTTGTGAACTCGGTCTTTCAAATTGAACTTAATCCAGGCTAATGTGGCATGGGTAGAATTGATGTCGTATACATTAGGAACGCACTCTTCGGGTACAGAACATGATCTATCCAGTCAAATGTAACCTAGATGTTGGACATGATAAGCTCTACCATTCATTTTCGAACCATTAATTATACTAATTCTTTATAGATCCGAAGTAAAGCCATCTCAGTAATGTGTCCAGTATAGTACGTCATGCATCATTTGATAACAAGGATGTCTCTTTAATGGCCAAGGGCGATTCCATGGTCTAACTTGTAGCGTGTTTGACCACAGAGCTCAACTACCCGGGCGCAAATCGGCGTGGTCATGTCTGAAGGGTGTTTCATCTTTCAATTCGCCTCATTAACTTTTGATGGAAATATTTCTTAATTTCACGAAATTGGGTAGAACTACAAACTCAAATAGTAATTTTTGCTATTAAATCATCTAACGCTTAGAAAATATAGAGTAATGGGTCGAACAAAGCCAGATTTCGGATCCCGATTTCATTTTGCATTCACCGAAGTCGGAAATGGCGGAATTGACGAATAATCGAACATGTTAACATCTGTGTGTACTGTGATCTAGTAGATCTAGTAGATATATAATACAGTAAGTCGTCGACTTTCGACCTACTCAACTTACGACTGTTCGACTTTACGACCGACGGTACGACTTAAAAATGATTATAATATCATTACACAGTATAATATATATATATAAGGGAATTATAGCACAGGCCGACTTATGACCAGATCAACTTACGACCTGTCTAGGTCGTAACCAATCAAGGTCATAAGTCGACGATTACCAGTAATATAATAATAGTAGTATTTTATATCGCGCCTTATTCAACTTGAATTGTTCTAAGGCACTTTACATTTCAAAATATAATTAAAACACGTTCTAAATTCAAATAGCACAAACACATTTTATATATATATATAATTATTTTATATATTATAAGTAAAAAGTGATCCCCTAACCTCAGGTCATCCAGGACGACTGAATCAATGGACTCAAGTATTAAGGCATTTAATTGTCCCGTTAGGATTGCATTTATCCTGACGACGTAGAAATAACTACCGGGTGACATCAGAACAGCTTCGTCTCCTAAAAAGTTCAAATCCATTCTAAAGGGTCACTTATTCAAGGTTGTTACTTTTCAGTTCAATAAGGTTGATAGTTCATTATTCATTATTGCGTTTTAGATGCATTATACTTGGAGAATCACTGTTATTATTATTATTATTATTATTATTATTATTATTATTATCATCATCATCATCATCATCGGCATTCTCATCATCATCATCAGCGTCAATAACGATTATTAAAAGCAATAGTATTCTGGACAGTTGATTATTCAACTTGTAGATATGAAACATCAGTACACAATTGGGGATGAATAATAATCAAACAGCCTTATCAACATATCACCATTAACACATTAACTGAGAATCGTGGTGTTAAATTATGTATTTTCTACGTGTATTTGCTAATTTGTGTGTGTGGGGGGTGCGTCTGTCTGTCCGTGCGTGCGTGCGTGCGTGCGTGCGTGAGTGTCTAACATATAACAAAGGCGTTAGCTCAGGTTTTCGTGATGTTTATAATTCTTACAGAAGTGTGACCAAAGACCACTACTTAATAGAAAACAAACAAAAAATATATACACATATTAGTACATATATAATTCAGCTATAATTGAAAACAAAGTATAGATATTAGTATATATTTACTATGGGATTCCTTATCTTTGTACGATCGATATATATTTCTTGGTAATCAGGTCAAAAACCAAAACGTTGATGTGTACAAAAACAACCTAAAAAATTGTGGCAAACTTAAAAATGTTTCTGCACGTCATCACAAAATCGCACTAAGCTAGGTTCAGTTGGACTTAATATCGAAAATTAATTATGTTTTGAAAAATCTAAAGTGCCTCGACACTAGTTGACCATTTCCACCCGATACAGAGAAATGTAGGTGGAGTCATGTATTCCCCGGATTAATTAAAAGCGGTGCCGACATCATTATGTCACCCATAACACATATTCTAAATTTATCTTTAGTAGGCCTAACTGATAAATTCCTGATGACTTAAAATCTGCAAGGGTGACTCCTATTTTTTTTAAACCAGTAATACTGAAGCCGGCAACTGTCTTCCAGTCTCAATTCTTAGCACCATTTCTAAATTATTTGAGAGGGTGGTCTACGATCAGCTAGATCAATACCTCCAGGATAATATGAGTATCAGTCCGGATTTCGATCCGCCTTTTCAACTGACACCTGTTTGGTACAACTTACTGATTATATAAAGCAGGAACAAGACAAACGTAGCAATGTAGGTATGGTTCTTCTCGACATACTGTTAATCATGGCATTCTAATTCGGAAACTAAAATCTCCAGGACTCCAGAACTCGGCATTAATCTGGTTTCGATCCTATTTACATTAGCGACAACAATCGGCAGAAATCAGTGGCGTTACTTCTACCACTGCCACAATTACATCTTCATACAAACTGTAATGTTGTCAATCCATAACAGTCCACAATTAATTATATCGAGGACTTAATGTTGGTATTTAGAATTGTAACGGACCGGAAACAGTTTAGAGAATAAACCAGATGGTCAAGATTGTATCTGTAATTTATTAATAATATACTTGATGACAATCTACAAACATCACATTGGCGACGAGGTTATTTGAAATCTATCTGTGTTAATTGTTATCTGTGTGTACACGATGGCAGGTGCATTGCCAATATTTCCAACGTTTGAGTGTGAGGACTTAAATAATGCCGGTCCATTTTGGACGAAGTGGTTGAGTCGTTTTAAAGTGTTGTTATCCGCCATGGACGTTCGTGATACGGAACCAGAGAAGAAAAGAAAGGTTTGCTATTGCGCTATATGAGTGCAGAATGCTATGACATTTATGAAACTTTGAAGAACGAAGAAGACGATTACAGTGCTGTCAAAACGAAAATGAATGACTATTTTGTGCCAAAATATAACAGTGAGTTTGAAAGATACATTTTCAGACAGGCAAGTCAGAAAGAAGGTGAGAATTTGGATCAGTTTTGCACAATATTAAAGCAATTGTCTGTCAATTGTGACTTTACAGAAGGCACAGCGGAAAATGAAGTAAAAACGCAAATGATTCATGGCTGTACGTCCAAAAGCTTGAGAAAAAAGGGCTTGTCAAAACCTATGGATCTTGAAAACACTGCTAGATCATGGTAAATCGATGGAGCTAGCGCTTTCTCAGTCTCATGCAATAGAAGGTGGAATGACAGCCGAAACGTCAAATCGTGTGCATAAACAAACTGGTGTCAAGGGAGGTGCAAGACGCAAATATTTGCTGAAAAAACATTTGACAGATTTTCTAGTGGCTTGCGCACTTGTTTCAACTGTGGTGGTCAGTACCCACATGAAGATGAGTGTGCAATAATTACATCGCCTAAGACTGGAGTAAAATTTGATGATGAATTCTATGTTGTGAGTGACGCTAAAAGCTGTTTGCTGTCTTATGACACTGCAAAGCGGCTGAAATTAATCTCAATCATCAATGCTATAGAAGATTCAAGATCAAATGTGACAAATAAAATTGTACATGATTTTGATTCAATATTCCACAGGCTAGGAAAACTGAAGGATTTCCAGCTACAACTGAATATTGATGATACAGTGGAACCTGTGCATCAAAAACACAGACGAGTTCCCTTTTCAACAAGACCGCAAGTTGAAGCGGCAATTAAGCAGCTATATGAGGATGACATATGTGAAGATCCTCAAAATACGCCGACTCCTTGGGTGTCACCTATAGTGGTAGTACCTAAGCCACGTGATCCTGATAACATCAGAATGTGTGTTGATATGAGGGCTGCTAACCAAGCCATAGGAAGAGTCAAACATCCAATGCCAACTGTTCACGAGTTGATACATGATCTGAATGATGGTTGTGTATTTACAAAATTGGACCTCAATCAGGGCTACCACCAGGTAGAGCTGCATCCTGACAGCCAATACATCACTACGTTTAGTTCACATCTAGGACTGCACCGTTACAAGCGTTTAAATTTTGGTGTAAATGCCGCCAGTGAAATATTTCAACTAATCATCGAGCAAGTGCTACATGGGCTTGATGGAGTAAAGAACATTTCTGACGACATCATCATTGCCAGTCGGAGTGATGTAGAACATGAGAAACACGTCCGTGCATGTCTGGAACGTCTCATGAAGAAGGGCTTAACACTCAATCGAAATAAATGCAAATTCTTCCAATCCTCTGTGGAATTCTTCGGCAGCATTTTTAATGAACATGGTGTTTCGACAGATCCGAAATAAGTTAAGTCTGTTCGTGATGCGCCGAGACGGACAGACAAGTGACAGGTGAAGTCCATTCTAGGCATGGCGAATTACGTACAAAGATACATACCTGGTCTAGCCTCTCTTGTGAAACCACTTAGAGAGCTCACTCGTAAGAATAGTCTGTTTGAGTGGACCAGTGAGTGTGAAGATGCCTGGTTAAAATTGAAGGACAGTTTGACAAGTGATACTGTCATGTCGTACTTCAATCACAAGTTAGAGACCGAGTTAGTGGTCGATGCATTACCACATGGTGTTGGTGCTATTTTAACCCAGATACAACCCACTAAAGATGGCCGTAGAGATGTTCAAATTGTCGCATATGCATCACGTGCACTGGACGACGTAGAATCTCGTTACTCGCAAACAGAGCGAGAAGCTCTAGCTGTTCGATGGGGAGTCGAACATTTTCATCTGTATCTGTACGGCATAAAGTTTACAGTGGTCACAGACCACAAAGCATTAGTCAGCATATTCTCAAATGTTGTCGCTAAGCCATCTCCTCGCACTGAACGATGGTGTTTACGTCTACAGCAATATACATTTAACACAGTGTACCGACCCGGCGCTGATAATCCAGCTAATTACATGTCGCGTCACCCAGTCGCATCTACAAGTGAGCGTGGCAAGAAGGTCACAGAAGAATATATTAACTACGTGTGTGAAACAGGGTGTCCCAAAGTTTCCCCATGCTTCAAAATGTGATCAAATGTCAACAAACTGGGCTATGGCATGAATTTAAAAACTGTGAAGAAATGTCAATATACGGAAAATTGTCCCGTGAACTTAGTGTTATAGAGAACGGAATTATGTTACGAGGACACCGGATTGTTATTCCTGTGACGATGAGGCGTAAAGTTGTACCAATAGCTCATGAAGGTCATCAGGGATTGGTAAAGTCCCTCTTGAGAGCTAAGGTGTGGTTTCCCTACATGGATAAGCTCACCGAAGACAAAGTGAAAAACTGTGCTACATGTGCTGTTCGGGGTCCTTCGTGGTCTATCGGTAGCTTGTTGGACTACAGATCACTACCACCCGTGTTCAAATCTCGGCGTGGGCATATCTGAAGGTTGTTTCGTCTTTGACTTCGCCTCATTACCTTTGGAGGTCGCTCGGCCCATTTAGCCTACCTTGTGCACAAAAGTGGCCGTAAAGCATCAATCAATCAATCAATCAATCATGCTACGTGTGCTGTCGTCACTAAAGATGAACGTCTACAACCGTTACAAATGTCACAGCTTCCTGATAAAGCTTAGCAGTCTCTGTGTGCTGATTGTTGTGGGTCATATCATAGCGGAGATTATTGTCTAGTAGTTCTTGACGAATATTCACAATTTCCTGTGGTGGAGCTGGTGAGATCCACATCAGCCAGAAGTGTAATGCCAGTATTTGACAAAATATTTGCAACACACGGACTGCCAGAAACATTAAAAATTGACAACGGACCGCCATTTCAAGGATTTGAATTCCGTAAATTCATGCAATATTGTGGTATACGTCATCATCGGGTTACGCCACTGTGACCAAGATCTAACGCGCAAGCAGAAAACTTTATGAAACCTTTGAAGAAGGCAATTAAAAGTGCTACTGTGGAAGGGAAGTCGTGGAGACAGGAAATGTATACATTCCTACGAAATTACCCCGCAACGCCACATGTGACAACAGGTCGACCACCTGCAGAACTCTTGTTTGGTTCGAACATAAAAGTGCTATTACCCGAACTATTCATTCGAGTTGAAGATAAAGAACTGCGAACTCGAGATGCAGAGCAGAAACAGCAACAAAAACAGTATGCAGATGCCAGAAATTGTGTACGACCGAACATTCCTCTCCATGTTGGGATACAGTGTTAATGAAACAAACGAAAACGGACAAATTGTGTCCAGCATATAATCCAGCACCAATGTCTGTGGTGCAAGAGAAAGGGAGCATGATAACAGCAAATAGTCCTGTTCTTGGCAGCAAAACAAGAAATTCATCACATTTCAGGAAAGTGACTGACCATGATGTTACACCTCAAACCGAGTCAACAATCGAAAACAACGATTATTCGCAAGACGTGCCAGAAATAATAACAGTGAACAATGATGAACTTAATTAAGACAGTAGTCATAATTCAAATGTGACAGATGTCTCAAGGTCGTCCTAATCGACGCACCAGAATGCCAGCAAGATATAAAGACTTTATTTCTAATATATTACATATATAGTTGTATAAAACTATAGTATATATATATATATATATATATATATATATATATATATATATATATATACTATAGTTTTATACAACTATATGTGTAAAAATGAAGCTGAATGAGTGAATGTAATTATGATGTAAAATGAAGTACATTGTTCTGTAAGATTTTATAATTTGTTTTATCAGAGTTAGTTTCAAATATATATATATATATATATATATATATATATATATAATGTAGCTTATCAATTGACTTGAGATAAATCATTATCTAGGTGTAAAATTCAGTGTTATCGTCGGATATTCAAAATTTTAATTTAAGATTGTTCGAAATTTACCTATTAAAAATACTTGTTTAACTTGAGTGAAACATATATGAAATGATAGGGGGGGGGGGGTAATGTTGTCAATCCATAACAGTCCACAATTAATTATATCGAGGACTTAATGTTGGTATTTAGAATTGTAAGGGACCGGAAACAGGTTGTATCTGTGATTTATTAATAATATACTTGATGACAATCTACAAACATCACACAAACAACCCCAGTCAAGGCTAATATGCAGGCAATATTTTGTGGTATCAGAAGAAGCTCAAATGTTTAGGTGTCGAACTTGACCAATCGCTTGCTGTAGACTGTATTGTGGATAAAATCATCAGGAATTCAAAATTAAAGCTTCTATATATTGGCAGACCAGGAATGTCAGTATAGAAACAACAAAAATGCTAACTGCATCACTAAGCCAATGCCACTTTAATTATTCCAGCTCATCATGTTATTCTGGACTGACCTAGAAATAAAAAGCTAGGCTACAGTGTACCCCCAAAACTAAATTATTTTAACTCTTTTGAAGCCCACCCTCGGACACATATTGGGACAAATGTGTTTAGATTAGTAAATATATTGCCGATGAAACTCCATGCCAAACAACTCAAACAAAGTCAATACTATTCTAAACGGGACAGCCCCAGATTAGTTAAATACTGCTTTCAAGTTAATAACACCCCAACGTAATAATAATACAAGATCCAGTACAATGTCTCTTCAGGTAACTCTTTGGGAATTAATACTTTTAAATATACAGGGATATTGGCTTGGAAAGAATTACCAACTGAAATTTAGCAAGTTTCTTTTCAAAAAAGGCGTAAAATAATTTTTGTTTGAGATTCTTAATGACCGGGAAGCAATTTCTTACATTCTTTTAATCGTGTCTTTTTAATCTGCCATATATATATATATATATATATATATATATATATATTTCCCCAGGACCACAATGGAAATAAATGTTTTCACTATCTTGTGCTATTCTGGCATTTTAGTGTATTTATGTATTTTAATGGTATTATATGTATTTTACATTAGTGTACATAATAAATCAAAAATATATATTGCCAGAGACTCAAATCGCACACACGCACGCACACACACACACACACACGGGTGACGCTATAGTTACAATGGCAAGCAGTTACAAGAGGGGTAGTTATGGTGATGATGATATATATATATATATATATATATATATATATAATTATTTACAGCTAAGACGCTGGCTGCAGCTGCTAGTTTCAAAGGTTTATTTATAAATAAATTATCGTAATATTCGAACTCGTAAAAAAGGTTCTCGAATAAGACTTACGTTATATATATATATATATATATATATATATATATATATATATATTATTTATTTATATATGAATTTATACACTGCAAGAACTATACATTAAATTGCAATTAAATTGGTTAAAAACTGGTGGCATAAAATTACTTGTCAAAGATTATGTTCGAAAAATCTAATAATTCTTAAATTAAATAATAGGCCAAGTTGTTTGAATAATTTATTTTAATTAAGTCCAGCTTTGTTTGGGTTATTGGCTGAGTTCATATCAACCCGAGATGAAATAGACTGTATTGGTTAGAAATACATTTTTATCTGTGATGCTAGAAAATTACCGCTAATCACGACCTCTGGCGATTGTTTTGTTAGGCGAGCGATTTTAGAGTATATCTAGATCTAGACTCTATTCATACACTGAGTTCCCATACCTAATCTATTATTATTTTATAATAACTATGTTTGGCTATCGTTTGCATCCTTCAGATAAAGAAGGTAATTTACTAATGTCAAGCTAGTTCATTAGTCTAAATAAGGGAAATATTTATCTGGTTCGACCAGGCGGGGTGAATCGACCACCAGATTAAAACCCATTCTTTGTGTAGGGTCTAAACTTATTTATTGTCATTTGGTGCATGTTGTTTATATTTTTAATAACTTGTAGGCTGCATGGTTTTGTCTGTGTTCTACTTTCAACACTTTGTGTTCGGTCAAGTGCCTTTTTAAGAAGAAAATTCGCCAAGTATGTGTGCATGTCTGATGAGCAAACCAATTTAAAAAATCGTTTTTTCCTGCTGCGTACCTATACTTATAATAATAATGGACGATGCAAAGCTGGCTGTGAGTGCCAACTACGCATAAAGCTGAGATTCCATATGCGTGGCACGCGAATCCGAATGGACATGCAACATTGCGGTATCCATGTGTTTCGGACACCCCTCTCACCTTCTTACCTATTTTTCTTTGGACACTAATTGGACTGTTGAAAAGACTAAGACCCGGTCTTAAAATTCTGGATTCAACCATCCATTTTATTGCATATGTAGTTGCACATATAGAATTACGCTATTATGTCTACATGTTTTCCTTTTTTTGTCAGATTCGCATAGCGCATGTGGAATCTCTGCTTAAAACTGAGATTCCGTATATGTGGAATGTGACATTGCAGTATTGTATGTGACATTGCGGTATCCATGTGTTTCGAACATCCCTCACCTTCTGACCTTTATTTCTTGGGATAGCCTTGCTGGGCATTCAAATCGGATGGTTGAATCCAGAATTGTAAGACTTGGGTGGTCAATATATGGATTCATCTGTCCAATTTGCATTAGCACCAATCACAACATGGAGTGATCCATTAGATCGCATACACAGTAGCACATATGGAATAACGCTACGTTTACATGTTTTCCATTTTTTGTCTCCTGATTTGCATAATGTATATAGCATATATGGAATCTCAGCTTAACACAACACATTGCCTATTTAAGTGGTGTCCCCAATTAAAAGCTGTATTCATTGCAGTTTACTGCCTATGTGTTCTTGATAATTTGAAATTTTATTATAAAAGTGAAAATGGCTATGGGTAACTCAGCAAAGCAGCAATGGGCTTCACTAAATAAGTATTTCTTATCAAACACTCGATTTTTATTGCACATACATGTTTATATGTAGGCAGTTGAAATATAGCCAATTTAAAAATAAATGTAAATTTTGGATCAG
The DNA here is from genome assembly GCA_025642065.1 of Paralvinella palmiformis. Classification (NCBI taxonomy): domain Eukaryota; kingdom Metazoa; phylum Annelida; class Polychaeta; order Terebellida; family Alvinellidae; genus Paralvinella; species Paralvinella palmiformis. Next base: position 109,097 of record JAODUP010000764.1, on the reverse strand, counting down.
GTGAAAAAGTGCATTTCCAATCTACTTGCCCAGGGGCATCTGAATTGAAAATATATATTCTCTGGTATAAGACCTTTTTTTAACACTTGTTTTACAGAAAATTAGGGTTGACCAGTCGGGAGAAAAATAAATAAAATCACTGAACAAAATTGACACAAAGTTCAAGTTTCTGAAAGATTTGCCAGATTCAGTACTCAGCTATATACAAATGTCCACGACACAGATTATGGATTACTCTGGTTTTATGTTGTATTTTTACACCACTGTGCGGATTAGGCTACCAGTAGCCTAATCCAAGATGTTGACACATTAGTTGCACTTCGAAAATTATTTGAGTTATTTCTAGAGTAAATCGGTCTTTAAGCCTAGAAATCTTATCAGTTTAAACTAATTATAACTCCCCCCTCATTGTGAAGCACATAAGTAGTTCAAACTTTGCAGAGACCTACTTAAAATCATCATCGAAAATATAGCTGTGAAAATGCTACTGTGCACATATTTTGTTATTGGTGTGGTAGCCTAATCCGCTTTCACACGGTGGTCAGACGGGATGGCATAAAAATAATAAAAATCGATTTTATTTCCCGGCAGCGGGCTTCAGCTGTGATCGGCAGGTTTGCAAAACAAGTATTTAAAAAACAATGGCCTAATATGAATAGTTTTGTCCGGGAGCTGATCACAGATCATCCTAAACAATTGAGCTGTAGTAACTAACACCTTGAGGTTGGTATGAAAATGATAATGGGAATATTAATTATTGTTATGGAAATAATGGCTGGATGTACAAATCCTGAATTTTTTTGTGGAAGTCAGAAGGCAGTATTAAAATAAGAATACAATCTAGAAAAAAAAGAAACAGGTATTATTGACATTTGGCAATGCACTAAGATGGATCAAATAATTCTGGACATCAGCAAGCAATAAATATTTTGTATCCTAACCTACCAGCAATCTCACATCTGGTTATTAGTATTGATCAGAGGATGAAATTAAGATTCTCAATCTGAATCAGGATGGGCAGCTTTTTTACACAGATGTTATTAACACTGTTAACTAACAGTGTTTTTTACACTGACTTGAAGTTATAAAGAACTTTTTTTTATTTAAATGCAGTTATAAAACAGTGCAATAATAACAATATGACAACATCTACTACAGCACGACTGTAATACTTAAACACCAGTTGAGTTAACAAACTAATCCCCAATTATGTTGATAACCAATTACCTAGTTGAGCCTCACTCACTACTTAACTATATCTGTAGTGTGAGTAATTACTACTTGCATAGACTACAGATAACAGTTGGGATCAGATCCTATGATCCCAACTGTTAATGTCAACACCCATTCCTCTTTTTTGATTTTAGTTCCACTCCCCGAAACTTCCCCAAAAAGTGCACGGCAACTAAATATTTCTTGTAATTTGTTCATTTCTTTACAAGCTAGTAGAAATAAACTAGAATTACATATAATAAGAGAAAACGGTCATTTCTTGTGCACATGTATATTAATAATATAAACATTTTAAACAGCTTCAGTCCTTACTAGTTTACTGCTGCCATGCACTTAAAAAATATGATCTATAAACTATTAGTACTTTTTTGGATATATGTACTTTTTCTAATGAAGATACCTTTTTTATACTCTAAATCTTGTAGTTTTATATTAACTAACAATTGAAATATCATATATTGTATGTAATGTATCAAATGGTTATGCTTCATTTCCTTTGTGTATACTGCATTTTCATAACTGCATGCATGAATTACCCATTACATGCACTTGGTACATCATTTTGATACTTTAAAAAATAAATCTTATTTTGGTCAAAATTCATACCATTTTTACGAAATTAGGATGGCAGCACTGTAGTTGCACATAAAATGTATGGCAACGTAATAATATGTGATATTTATATAGGCCCTATTCAGCTAGAAGCTGCTCTAAGGTGCTTTACAATATGATTTACAATATTATTATCCCTGACTCAGACCTGTTTCCACCCAGCACACATCTCAACTCACAAGGGAGCATACAACACATGCTGCCATTATAGGTGCAAAGCATTACTCAAACATATAGCTATCACCTCCTGTCAGGTACTCATTTTATGGATGAGTGAACCAGTCGCCACATGACAGAATACCAGCTCACAGAGCCTCGAACCTGCGATTGTTTGGCTACGAGTCCTACGCTCTTAACTAACTGCACTATCACCGCTCAACATATGAGGGTTTTTATTAGGGAGAGTGAATGAATTCTTTATTTAGCCCAAGCAATGGTCATATCAGAGATATATAGCCATGGGGCTATATTGTCAGATGAAAAAGCCTTCTACTTCTAGGACACTGAATGGCCTAAATTGTGCCAATGTGTCGTCAAACAACATCCATCCATCCAGATGAAAAAGTCCCCAAAAGCAGGTTACTTTGGGATCTGACTTGTTTTGGAGTTTTACGGAGTAGTGCTATAACAACTGAATATCCTGTAAACCATATATCATTGAAAAATTCTCACTGAAATAAAGAGTTTAATTTCAGTCTTTTCCATTCATTTCAAATTAAAAATCATGTTATTGATCATGTGTTTTTGTTTGTACCTGTGGCATTATGTACCTGTGAATCATTAGAAGCTCATACACATAACTAGTAGAAGTATAACAGTGAAATTGACATAGCAAATGGATTAAGTTACATCCATTTAGCAGCCAACACAATGGATTTCAGAAATGAATCTCACACAAAACGACCAAAGAATAGTGAATCCATTCAATTTGGAAGTCATAACAATTTAATTTGATATATATTTGATCAGCTAATTGGCTTAGGAGATTAGGTCTATTCTTTTGTGTCAGTGCTTGATGTTTTTTTGACATGTAAACGTTTTCCACTAAAAATTAGAGTAATGTTTGGTGATGTCACATTGAACATTGCACGACCAGACATATAATTAATTTATGATTGGCTTACATGTGAATTGGTTGGAGGAACTGTGGACATTTATGAAGTATGTCATGTAATATAATTGTGCCAGTGGTAATGTTCTGTGAAATGGGATATATGTTACTGTGATGAGTGTGACCAATGATAGGGTTAAACAAAGCTTTCTCCTACTCACTTTGTCAATATAAGCTATATGCTAGTAATAGTAGTATATTAGAGGGAAAACTGTTTAAAGTAAAATGTTCCCTTTTGTCTATTAAACAGTTATGTTATAATTTTTGTTGGTATTTTTCTCTGGCTTTTGTAACATAGGAAACCGGAGCAGTGAATATGGTTTGCCAAATAATAGACAGATGAGGAGGAACTCTGGTGTGTGTAATTATGGATACGATTCGAGGAATTGTCAAGAAGCAGGATACAGTCATGGCAGACAGTCTGTCGAAGATTACAGAAGACACCGAGACACATCAGGAGCTAGACGAGTACCAGAGAGTCAGCCCTCTTACTCAGTCAACATCGCTGGCTGGCATTCAACGGGAAACTTCGGAGAAAGGCCGATGTCTTGTGAATCGAGAAATCAATCTGATCAAGTGAACCAGAGAAATCAGAGAAGTATGTTTTGAGCATATTTAATTAATTTAGCTCTCTAAAATTAATATGGATATAATAAGAAACATCAGGGTTTGTTTGTATATATAAACCTTATGTACACAGCAGATGCCTTTTCAAATACTCCATTTTCCCCAACTTTTTCAGGGGAGATCCTCTAACCCCCCTACAATGGAGAAGAGCCACTACTATGTTAGTGTGACTACTACTACCCCACAGCGAGCCCTTCACAATCCCCCCCCCCACATCTATACCTCCCTCCAGCAATGCCACAGCAATGACATTGCAGTGCTTTTACAATCCTAAAATGGAGCAGCTTTCTCACTAGCAACCAATGTAGGTTTTGAAGAATGGAGGTGGTTTGATCATAACTTTGTCACTATGTAACAAATTTTTGCCTGATCCAAAATTATTGTTTATTTTTAATCTGCTATATTTCACTTGCCTACAAACAAACATGTATTTGCAATAATAAAGAAGTGTTTGATAAGAAATGCTTATTCAGTGAAGCCCAATGTTGCTTTGCTGAGTTACCCATAGCCACTTGGAATACCTGCTCCGAATAGTTTATATTCCAAGTAGGATTGTCATGGAAGAAATATTTCTGAATTAAGAAATTAAAAGGTAAATTAATTTGTGGATTTAATTTTTTTGTAACAAACTTCAATTCCAGTTCCAAATTTATCAATTCCATTTGTATTTAAATGAGCAATTTTGGAATTGCAATTGATGGGCAATTCTGGAATGTTTATTAATATTAGTACTCTTGTCAAAAGTAAGCCCTATGTTTATGGACCAGTTGGGGGTAAAGGAAGATTTACTAATGTGTAATGCTGATGTTTTTATGGATTTAACACAATATGGTGAAGCCAGACACTGAGATAGATAATATTTGTTTTATCATCATTTAAGTTTTGAAGATTTTGATTCATCGGTGGTACAGTTTTCTAAATTCTACAAAATGGCGCCTCCATGGCCTAACTGGTAGCATGGTTGGCCACAGATCTATAGCACCTCAATTTAAATTCCAGCTGGGCTATATCAGAAGGCTGTTTTATCTTTCATTTTGCCTCATTATCTTTGGAGGTCACTCAGCCCATTTAGAGTACCTTGTGCACAAAAGTGGCCGTAAAACAGCAACATTTGATTCTGAACTCTCCAAGGAAGAAGACAAATTTAACTCCTAGTTAGAATCTAGTGATATATATATACAGCTGTGTGTCATTGGCATATGAGTGATATTCAGTTTGATATGTCATCGATTTTCACAGACTGTTCTGATTGTGGAGGATTTGAGTAATGTGTTGTAAAGTTCCAGGTGGTGGGTTCAAGTCCGATTCATACTTGTGCTTATGGGATTTATATCCCTGGGTAGATGAAGGGTGACTTCGTGGTAAAGTGGGTAGCACTTTGGACTACAGATCACTACCACCTGAGTTCAAATCTCGGTGTGGGCATATCCGAAGGGTGTTTCATCTTTGACTTCGATTCATTACCTTTGGAGGTTGCTCGGCCCATTTAGCCTACCATGCGCACAAAAGTGGCCATAAAACATCATTTTGAGGATTGAGGCTAAAGGATGAGAATAAAATTAACTAATAGATTTTTACAGATCCATGCAAATTGCCATTCTTTGAAATGGACTGCATGTGTAAAGTGTATATCATTGTTACTAAGGTACTCTTTTTCAGAATCCCTGTGGTTGTATCTAGCTTGGTCCTGACATAGTGTGCTTGTGTGTTAGAGATGGAAAGCTGAGGAATAAATAACATAAGTATTTCAATATTTCGGTTCTTTCTCTTTAACAGAAATTCGACCATTTGGGACAATTAATGATGTTAATGATGATGACGATGATGAGGATGATAATGACAGTATGCTAGAAGGAAACAATGAGAAGGCATTTTACTGTGAAGTTTGTGATCATTGCTGTTCTAATTTAGATGTGAGTTTGTAATCTACTACCATCATTTTGTTTACTAGTCAGAAGTAAAATATTGATTATAAGTAAATTAAACCTTGTTAAATTACCCTTTTGGGACATAATTCGGTTAAACGTGTGTTAAATTAATTTTCAGGGAATTATTCACCTTTGATTGATTAAATAAACAGACTAAATGTGAAATAAACATTTATTATCTATATAAAACACAAATAACAGTTTACACATGTATGTCAATAATTGTACATATAAAATATTCAGAACTTATTCAAATGTTGTGTATATACTTTGAGAAACAAAGAATAAGATTATAAATCAAACCTCTCTGCTCCATCTTATATTCCTATCAGTTGTATTGAACCCATATATATATATATATATATATATATATATATATATATATATATGCAATTAACCATGTGACCCTCATATTTTACAGGGGAAAGTTACAAGATAAATTTATAGAAGCCATTTTGTGAAATTCTAGCAGATATATTGATGCATTGCTATTTATAGGATTAAGTGAAGCCTTTGGCACCACATGATCATCCACATTTGTATACCAACACCAGCCAAAGTAAAAAGCAGCATACTAGTTTCCTGTCATCCAACTTGTCTAGAAGTGGACAAATGAGATTTGGAAATGACAAAGTTAAATTATTGCTGACTAGATCAATTGAATTAGCAGAACCTCCTGGGCTTCAGAAATATACTTAACAGACGAACTCAATCAATCACAGTTTAGTGACTCATCAGTATGTACAGATAATTTACCAACTATTATTTTACTTACTCTTAATTACTCTCTTGACATACAGATGGACAGAATCTGCCAGCCAATTTTAAATCTAAAACATCCACAGTTTATGTGACATTATGAAATTTTGTCATCTCTAGAAGTGGACAAATGACATTTGGAAATGATAAAGTTAAATTATTCTCTTTATTTTTTATAACTATTTCTGAATAATTGATTTCCTACAAACAAAAGCCGCAACATTTTAATACTAATCAAATCGTCTGCACCATTCAATTCTATTCACTGAGGCCATGATAGGTAAATGGGCCAGACTTTCTGGTGTTCAAAACTTATATTCTTATAGAGAAACAAATAGAACCCGCTAGCATTTTATTTCGGTATAGGTAGGCACTTTAATGAAAAATGTACTGTGCTAGTTTGATATAAAAAAATGTACACCACCAATTACCATTTATTATCATTGTTGTAATTGTGACATAATGGTAAAATATGAGTGGCTATTTCATCTCCTCACAAGCTGAGAATGAGTTTATTACTAAAAATATCAACACCACATTTTGTGGCACACGGCTGAATTAGTGCACATAACTGGAAGATATTAAAAAGTTGTTCGTTGGAAGGAAATAAAGCTGAAAAACATGTCGGTGGCATTATTATGCTGTCAAAAGAAGAAATAGCACCCGAAAATGTGCCATACTCAAATTTCACCATCAAATCATGAAAATGGCCGTATTTAATCCTATAAGTAATTAGGAGATAAACCATATTTTTGCAAAAATGGTCGCTTGTCATTATGTCAAAGAAACAAAAAAGAGGCGGCAAAAAATCTGACGAAGTCAGTACCTCTCGGTGACTTTTCCAAGCAGTTGTTACAGTCACCCATTGCTTTTTTTGGACGTATGGTCATGATGTTTATGAAAGTGCCTAGTATAGTGAGTGTGTGGGCAAGACACTTCTTGCATACCTATATTTAAATGTAGTAGATTGATAATAGTCTTTTTTGTTCTTCAGTGATCTGAAAGTGTAATTTGGCCCAACTGTAAGTAGGTCTGATGTTGTTACTATAGAACAACAGAGATGTCCGTATTTAGCTTAGTTATCCCTCTCCCCAAAAAGCCTAAAGTAATCATTACAAATTGAATTGTTGGAACAATGTCAGTATCCAAATTACTCACAGGTTCACAAAACAAGACTGTCTTTTGCACACTGAGTGTCTTTTAAGATACACCTTTATTTGACCCGGTCAGCCACAAATGATTGCATTGAACACTATAATCATAACGTCTTTGTTACTCTGCAAGATTTTTCCTAATTAAAAATGGGGTAATTAACATTCCTCATTATTAAACAAAACATTTAAAAGCTGCTACCAGTTGAATGATAGAACTCAACTATATTGAAGATATTGACAGCTTAGTGGTATGTCAGAAATGTTTACTATTCTATATTCCTATGTCTGTGATACAATGATGTGTAAATGTTGTTTGTCTCTCCTTCATTTCTAGACCTATATTAACCACATCAACAGCCTAAAGCACGTTCAGAAGGTGATTGAAGTTGATGAATCGAACACTTCAGTGGTTGATGCTGCTGAAATGATGTCAAGTAGTACACCAATATCCAGAACTATGTTGTGTAGTACACTAAACAACGGCAATATGTCACGTGGCACAGAAGTGACCAGTAATGTGCCTGGTGGAAAACCAACATCTAGTACTATTCCAGGTTAGTTTAGAGCGGAGTTAGCGGTTTATGTCATCCCTTAAGTAATAGGTTTTTTTCCATTAAATAGAAGGTGACAAAAACTGATTATTTTGTAACAACGATTTATAATAATAATAATAATGGCCAAAATGGAAGTTTTTAATGTGGCTGACAACCTCAAATGAGGGAGAGGCATATATGGTCTGTAATTTATGGCTTCCCCATGGAGATTAATTCTAAATGAATTTAGAATATATGGCATGTTCGGTGGAGCAAACCTTGCCAGTTGCCTGGCTGGATGAAAAACTCCTACTATAGTGTCACGGCCGAGGCACGAACCCACGACCTCCTGCACAGAATGACCTTAGCCATAGGTAAATAGTCTCATGCTGTACCCACCAGGCCAAAGAGGCTTCATAGGATCTAAAGGACAACCATCTGATATAGTTACTATAATCAAAAAAAGGTTTGTCAGTTTGGGACAGTGTCGTGCCTAAAAGATGACCAATTGACCTTCTGAATGGACTAGTAAATTATTCTAAAAACGGCCGGGTTGCTCATGTCATCAGTACGTTACCTATTGCTGATGAAAGTCACCACAAGTAGCGCTGTCTGTTGTATTTTTTACTAAGTTTGTTTTAAGGACTACTGAAGCTGATTGGTAATTATGGATTTTTGAATCGGATGTAATTATTATAATGGGCTAACCTCGCTCATGTAGTTACTGAAGCCTGTCTTGTATAGTCATTATTGGTATTGGTCCAGACAGTGTCTTGTGTATTGGTTCTCTGAGGCAACTGATTACTATCTGATTTATCTGCAGTTTGGGATATTACTGTTGCCATGGAAGAGTGATAATCAGCATTTTTATTGCTGTAGTGAAAACATCTACTGATGAAAACAGAATTGTAAATTGCCATTTAGTTCAAAGAAACTTTTTTCGTTTTAAAAATCTAATAAAATTCCTCACAGATGAATGTTATTGTACTTTGTAGTTGTATATTTATGTCTACTTAATACAGCAACGAGCAATAAGTTTTCTTCCATTTCTTCTAGAAATAAATTTTCTTCTCATGTTTACCAGTGTCTTCCACTGTCTTAAAACAAAATCAAACCTGTTTTACAGTGATTGATATAGGTGTTAAAATAGGAATATTGTCTGTTCTTCATCACTAATATAACAAGAAACATAAGACCTTATCGAGCATATGTTATATTTACTGAGACAGACCAGTATTAACTAAGACAGTGGCACCATTGTTTGTTCATTTTAAATCAGTCACATGTTTTGCAATCGTATAATTTTTATAATACAATTTCACTTCTATATATTCTGTATTTTTTGTGATCTGTTGCAAAATAATTGCATCATTCAAAGGAGCAAAGACATCTAAGTGGACTACCTTCATATCAGGGTTGGGGTTATCATAATCGGTAATTGTAATTGATTGTAATCGATTACATGATCTCAAGTAATTGTAATCCTCATTTTCAGATGCAATGTAATCAATTACATTGCATCTGGAAATGAAGATTACAATAAAGTAATTGTAACCAGCAATTACTTTCATGATTACACAAGGTGTTTGATTATTTACCATGTTATATCATGTCAGAGATATGGTTTCGTATGTAAGGCAACAGATAACAATAGAACTGATTTACCCATATTTATACACGTGATGTTTTGTCAGTTTAGTGGCTCTATGAACATGAAAGGAAAATGTGTTGAAACACTGCTTCAGATGTTGCCACTATTATAAGTCATATAAACAGGCATTTCAGATGAACTCATGTCGTTTTCACATGGTTAAGCTCAAACTAGTCACACAGCCAGAAATTGTGCATGACTTCTTTGTGACACCATAGTCATTTTAACTACAGCTCCAAATGACAGTAATTGGCCAGTAGTTGGATGACAATGAAGTCACATATGTTAGTGAACACAAACAAGCCTACATGTTAGTAATAATTTAAGACTGTGAAAAAATAATCTTTACAGAGGTGGCCAAGTTACAGAGGGGGTAGGAGTTGGGGGTTTGACTATATTCTAATTATCTTATATGTTATATAGACCTGGCTGTAGACATGCCACACCTGATGCATTTCGTTACTAAATATATTATTCCCAAATATTCAGACAATTCCATTGATATTGTTTGCACTAATCTCAGTTATCTCTATAAATGCCTCTCCATTCATGGCAAATGTATTACTTGCTCCTTTGCTCTATGGTGAGTATTGATCTCAGAAATATTAAAACAAATTAACGTTCTTAAATGGCATCAAAGTCTGTTGTACATTTTCATTTCAAGATCATACCATGACATGTGTCTGGTTCTTACAAAGCAAAATGTAAACATTGTAACATGTTTATATTGGTATTATACAATTAACTAAGTGAATATTGATTGTAATCATATTTTCAAGTAATCGTAATCGATTACCATGGTCCTGTAATTGCCTCAACTCTGCCTCACATATATATATATATATATATATATATATATATAAAATAATAATAATAATACAATATTTTATATAGCACTCTATATAATTGGATTAAAATTACCCAAAGTGCTTTACAGATAAAATAAGTTGTTAAACATGTACCAAATTTAGACTTTAAACAAATTATATTTAGACGTTAAAACAACAATATATATTCTGACACTTTGAGAGAGGGAGAGATAACTGGTATTTTTAATTTATTAGAGTTGTTTCTCTTATCAACATTAACCTGTGTGTGTGAGCTGTATATTACATTATTATGAAGTCTCTTTAGATGGAAATAGCTTTTAAAGACTTAACAAAATCCGATCATGAAATATTTCCATTCAGATGGCATCTGGTTCAGGTTTATTCCAGCGGGTACTCTTGGATGTCTGAAATCATGATAACGTCCTTTCTGTATTGTAGCTCACTCATTGTACAGACATATATTTGGCATGAAATAGTGTATCATCCTATGAGGAAAACTGATTTGGGTTTATTATTATTTTACAGATCTGCCAGTAAGACCTTCTTGTAGTTCTGACTATTACTGCGAGGTAAGGACACTTGCCTGTTTTATCTTCTTTTTTTCTGAGTCATAATGGTAACAACAGCAACAGCAATTTATTATTAACAATAATCAGCCAATCAATCAATATATTTAATACAAAATAAATCTAAAAGGCATTATATATATATATATATATATATATATATATATATGAAATTATATATATATATATATATATATATATATATATACAAAATGAAGTGAATACATGGTTGATACAGTTTGATACTGATTTTTGTTAACAGAAACAACAATACAAATATAGGTAGAAGGTTACATCTGTATGTTTGGTATGCACGTCACTGACAGACTACCCACTAAATAGGACAATAAGTCATTCCAACATGTAGTGTTATGTTAAATCTTTGAGTAGAGATGATGATGGAGTAAGGGGATCTGACCTGAATAAGTGCTTAAGTAGTATTTCTTTATTTGTTGGTTGAATGATTTGACTAACTTGCAGTTTTTCACATAATCTGGCAAAGCTAGCCACACGTCCAATGATGGTAAAAACTGTAACAGTAGTCGCTAAGTGGTCATTGGTATTGTGGGAATAAATATATCCTCACGATAAATCATCTTTTTGTGTGATGCCTAGATTTTGTAAAGTGCTAAAGAATGCCATAGACCACCACTTCAGTTTACATATATTTCCCGAATTTTCTGTATAATAATTACTTTATTACTGTAATTTTTATTAATGCCAGGCTATTTCATCTCACAGTGTTGTTTCACTTACATTTCAACTTTCGATATTAAAATTTAGCGCTTTTTAAGTGGCTGTGGTTATATCATTTTTGTAGTAATTGGGATTCACAGTAATTCTCACAGTTAAGCATCTTATTTAATATACCAATTACTGGTTGTAATAGATCTTTCTAAGCGAAAGTGTTCCAATTTGGTAAATGCCAGCAGTTTATGATTAATGTTCGAATGTTTATCTGTGGGAATACCTGTCTCTAAATGTTTGATGATGTACTTGGTGCTATTTAGTGGAATCAAAGCAGCTTAATATATTATCAGAATGACTGGCATGTCATAATAAATGAATATTTATGAATGATCCCTGAGATCATTGCAGTTTGGGGTCATTCATAATTGTCAACATTTCCCTAAGCATACAAACTGGGGGGTATAACATGAACATATGCTTTAATAATAATAATAATAATAAGGTCTATTTAATAAAGCGCCCTTACTAACAGGAGCCATTCAAAGGCACTGTACAAATAATATGTAATATAATAATACCCCAAATAATATGTCTGTAAAAAACCCTGTAAGTGATTTAAAAGATAATAATTATTTATCTGTGAAAGCGACCTTAACAGATGTGTTTTTAGAACAGATTTTTAAAAGATGATGCATTTCTAATATTTGCCGGCAACCTACTCCACAAAGTGGGGACTACAACACTAAATGCACAGTCACCATATGACTTGAGCCTAGACACTGGCACCTGAAATATTATCTGACTGGATGACCTAAGTTTTCAGGATGACTTTCTAATGGACACCAGGTCACAAAGGTATTCTGGCACCATATCATTAATAGATTTTGGCATGGTATTACACTGATTATCAATATGTTTGACTTCATCCCAAAATTCGCGCGCTGGTTTTCAGACATAAAAGCATTAGCCATTTTTTCTGCTTGGAGTTGTTTTTCTTGTGATTTGAGTAACTTGATAGCTTTATGATATCTGGCCCGGGAAGATCATCTAATATTGGCCACTGTACCTGATGAGGGACGCCCACATTGTACCCATATATAATGTCAAAACATAGTGTCATCTCTACTTACTTTAACATGTTCATTCCAACCGGCGTGCTCTCTCTTGCGGGTGAGAGGGATACAACACTTAGTGGCCTTAATACAATCATCAATGAGACATTCACAGTATGTATTAATATCATTACCATGACTAGTACAGTGTAGGTTATTACAATGTATTGCATCGTAAGGTATATGTACATAATTAAGAATTGAGGCCAAATATGCCTTATACTTATAACAATCAACATTATGACAACTGGCCCTTTTCCATGACGGATGTGGGACACATTGTCTAGCATCAACCATGGTCATATACTCTGTATTCATGGAGAGGCGTAATATCACAGGACAGTGATCTGAAAGGTTTGAACCATCATGGACAGAAACATACCCTGTTATTGATTGCACTAAATTTTCAGATATTAAGAAATGGTCCAGGGTTGAGAGTACCTCGGTATGCAAATTCTCATACGTATGCTTGATATCAGCAATGTTGGACGATATACAAGGATACAATTTGTGTTCTGATATAAACTGGTTCAGTTCACGAGTATGCAGTGAATTTGACCTACTGACATCAGTGTTTAGATCTCCTTATACCTGTACATTACTAATCTGAGCAGCAATCGAAGCTATCTCATGACTATGATACCAGTGTTCTTGAAGCAATACAATTTCATACATATTAGATAAATGTTTAATATATGCAATGCGGTCTAGAGAGTGACCCTTGCAGTTAAACGAGGCAATAGATAAGTTTGTATTAGCCATATTGTGTATGTCAATTCCATGATTGAACGTGTTGATTCCTTGGCAGATAGTAGCGTCTTAATCATTAATTGTTATAGGGTTTTGTACAGACATATTATTTGGAGTATTATTAAATTACATATTATTTGTACAGTGCCATTGAATGGTTCCTGCTGACAGGGTTGTTTGATTTAAATCATTTGATTTAAATCGCTACATTTTTTAAATCATCCATTTTTATTTTTTTATGTTTCATTTGATTTTTATAATTATTGCATTAATTTTTATTAATTATTTTGTAAACATATGATCTATCAATTAACTTGCAGTACAAAAAAAAAGAGTTTTTTAAATCAATATTACTTGGATGTTGGATAATTATTTTTACATATATTCATAATTGAATTGCAATTAGATTTCAACACCATGTAGTGTAGTCTTAACAAGTGGTACAGTTCAGTGACAATTCCCCCAAATCTATGGTTGAGATGATCTTGGGAGATCAACACAATAGAATGTGTCAAGTGAAGCCACTCTTCTTCAGTGTGGTAAATTGGGTATATTTGGGATGATCTGACACTTGATGGCACATCTTTTCTATACATTTAGGGAATTACTGAATCAATGTTTAAGTACTTAGTGTTTAGTTAAGATGGGTATATAAGGTGAACATTCACATAGGTTCACTAGTGAGCTCCGGTGGCCTAGCGGTTAAGCACCCGGCACTTGGTGCCAACGGTCGCAGGTTCGAACCCCGTAAGAGGTCGAAACTTTTCCAGGGATTAATTTCTCGGCTCACTACATCGTGGGTGGTTGACCACGTTAAATGGCGCTGCCGTCTCCACTGAATTATTAAAAAATAAAGGGGGACGTTAAAAACACCATGATGACCACCCTCAGGGTATTTCGGCTCCATCTTTCCGTACTGCTCCCCTGTGAGTGGTGGGGGAGGAGGTTTCTCAACCACTCCAACATAGAGGCTGTGCTGATTAAGCGACAGCCTGGGGATTCTCCCCGAACAACAAAACCAAACCAAAACCAAGGTTCACTATTGATAGTTATTTCATGCTGAATACATACAACAAGAAATGTTTGACTATAAAGTAAAGGCACTTTATAAAAAATTTACATTATTATGGGCCAAGTTATTTTGTAGGTGGTGAGTTAAAATGAAAGTTAAAACTGCCTTCAGATAGGTCAGAGTTCAAGGTTCAGCCCTAGAGATCTGCGGCTAGCCACACTACAAAGAGATGGTCTGATTTAACAACCTAAATTCAAATCTCAGCATGGGCATATCTGAAGGGTGTTTCATCTTTGATTTTGCGTTATTACCTTTGGAGGTGGCTCAGCCCATTTAGCCTACCATGTGCACAAAAGTGGTCACAAAACATCAATCATCATCTGTTTTAACATTATAAACATAGACATTCATCTTGTTTTGTGATCGAGTATTAAAATACATTTAATAACTTTTATCATTCAGATGACACAGTATGCTGTTGAAGTTTAGCCTTTCCTTTTTTATATTACTGTAGGTGTGCTGCTGTTCCATGAGTGGACCAAGATCTTTTGATTGTCACATCGATGGAATGAGACACAAAAAGGTAAAATGTTTACTCTATATGTAGTCACATATAAGACAAAGAAATAGACGTAGAGTTGATTAGACATTATGCTATTGATCTCCTAGACGAGTAACATGCAAAGGCTAAAATCTACAAAGGAATTTATTGATGAACAGACTAAACTATTGTGGATGATAATGGAAGTGTACTTGAAAGATTGTCTGCACACTGACATATACTAATTCACAGAACATTTCTACTGCCACAATATTACATGTCATAATTGGTATATAACCACAGTTGGTGAGATCAATTCACATGTAAATCACCAGAAGTTCATTCTATGTCTGGTTAGTGTATACCAACATACTACTACATCGTAAACTTTAGTCAGTAAAAAAAAACCTCAAGCACTCTAAAGCAATAGCGTTTCCTAAGCCAATTAGCTGATCAAACAGTACCTAATTTGGTAATTAATGATCATAGATACAAGTACGGTCATCTTTTACACAATCATATACAGTATATCCTTCAATGACTGTTTTCATGTACAGAATGATTTATGACACTTTGTTGACCTATAAATGGTACTCATGTAGTACAGCTGGTAGTGCATCAGGCTACAGACAATCAGTTCACTGTTCAAATCCCTGTTTGTCATCTTTGTCTATATATTTCTTCCCATGGTAGTTCCTGTATATCTGGTGTGTTATAGACGATGAAGCTGTACAAAGTATCCTCACTCACTCACTCACTCACTCACTCACTCACTCACTCACTCACTCACTCACTCACTCACTCACTCACTCACTCACTCACTCACTCACTCACTCACTCACTCACTCACTCACTCACTCACTCACTCACTCACTCACTCACTCACTCACTCACTCACTCACTCACTCACTCACTCACTCACTCAAACTGAACCAAATGGAACATTTGATTAATAATATTTTTTTCTTCATATTTATAAGAATATACTATTACAAAACAAAATATGAACACAATTGAAAAAGCAAACCGATATTAAATATACAACATTGTGTATTTACAGCTAATATGTGCATATGCAGTAACTATTCAATGCAGAGTGTAATTAAGATCCAATGTAATTCTGAGACATTAAATATGCAGATACTGACAGAGAGGAACATGTATTTATGTGTGTGTGCAAGAACATGCAGACATACCCCCCCCCCTCCCACACACAGTATTTATTCTATAATTAAGTTATATACTGTATTAATTACCTAGATGAATATTCACATGTTAACATGTATATCAACTAAAGGTTCTATTCTTTAATATTCTTTGCTGTCTTTTTTAGAATCTGAAACACAGAGCTGAAGGGAGTAAGTAGTCATAAAAATCAATCATTATATTACAACTTTTAATATTAATATATATGATAAATTTTTGTAAGAATGTTTCTGGTTTACAATTGGAATCCTTATTGAATTATTGTATTAACAGCACATTAATTTGAATAAGCTATTAATCAGGGTTTGCACACATCCTGGAATTCCTGAAATATACTTGATTTTAATAACACTCCTGCAAAGTCCTGGATTATTCCTTGTTTTTCAATACACCCCTGGAAAAAAAACCTTGAAAAGGGAATTCACCCTAAACATTTTGAAAACTCCACCTCCAGCTTATCAATTTGGGAGCTTAGATGTAACAAGTAGCATACATAGCTGTCAAAACAAGTGATTACTTTGTATGGCACAGCTTTGAAGCCTGGTATTCCAAACATGATGTCGCTCTTTCCCTTTTTTCCTGAGCAACATTATGTTTGGAAAATACTGGGCAAAAGTTAACAGCACCACATGTTACAGGATACTACACGAATGAGGATTTTTGAAAACTAATCAAATGAAGGATACACGTACACACACACACACACACACACACACACACAAGCTGCGCTTAGTTATCTTACAATAATAGCCATGCAGGGGTTTAACTTTTCCCTCGCCACACAGATGTATGCTGTATGCTGCTTGTTGACAAAATAAGTTATCACTGTTACCCTTACTGGGTTAGTGGATTACATTTTCGTAATTTTATTTTAACTTTTACATATACAGTGAAATCAACTTGTTTACTGCTGTCATTGATGTAAAATGAGATTCGTGGATCTCTGCATCCTTATTGTTTTACATTTACATATAAAAATGGCATCACATATCTGTTCCATTAATCAAATACTCCTGGAAATTATTTATAGGATCCTGAAAAAATTGATATTTTGATAAAGAAATGTCTTGGAAACTCCTGGAAAATCACACATGTGAAAGTGTATGAACCCTGATTAATACACTACAAATATGTGTGTGTGTGTGTGTGTGTTCCCTGAGCAAATATTACATGTTGACTGTGTGTTTTTCAACAGGACTCATCAAGAAAGGCCGCTCCAATAAATCTAATCTGCTGCTCCATGAGTCAACCAAGCTAACTACAGGACAGGCTCAAATGATGTCCCTAATAGACAATATTAAACAGCCACTGATTGGTAAATATTGTTATATTTATTTATAATATTATGATGAGCCTATTTCTATCAGACATGAAAAGTCATAAGTTGATACGCTGCTTTTATTATTATTAATTACATATGACTGTTCCTATTGTGCCAATATTGTATGTTATATTTGGTAATTGACAGCATATATAGTTATATTTATGTAATCATAAAAGTGATAAAAAATTGAACTGAATTACAAATGTGATTACTTGAAATTATGTCTTAAGGTAACTGAGTACAGATATGATTATTAGTAAACATATTCATACTTGATTGTATAATTAAGATTGTTTTCTCATTGTTCTCAATGTTTGCTATTCTACTGTATATCAGACTATATAATGATATATCAAATTAATAAATTGATGTTATACTAGTAATAATTATAACAATATTTAGACCCTGTATTAAGATTGATCCAAGATGCTTTAACATTTATTATAATGATTTATGGTGATATTGTTATGTTTTGTTCACTATTTTTAGGTTTACAGTTTGTAACAGAGTACCAGAAGTCAGATGGTAACGTAGAGCCATATTATATATGTACGATGTGTGATAGTACTTGTGATCCACGTACACTGATCCATCATTTGACAGGATTCAAACATAGGATGAACTATATGGTGAGAGAGACAGAGAGAGAGTGTGTGTGTGTGTGTGTGTGTGTGTGTGTGTGCATGCTTGTGCGTGTGTATGTGATATCTGATTGCATTCCAGTAAGGGAACATCTTATTTTTTCCGTAGAATCTCAGATGATTTTGTAAACATTCTCATACAACTTAAATGATACTAATGTACTGAATATCAGCATGTTTGTTGCATTTTGTGAAGATGGTTTTGCTATAAAATACTTATTTGAAATTGTTCATGCATATTGTGCCATGTTATGTTATGAATATCATGTATTTAGCTTAATCACAATGAAGGATTCAGCAACAAGCTTCTAAACAACTTTCTAATATCTGGATCTCTGTTTGGCCAGGAGTTTACCATAGTCTGTAGTAGAAATATATATTAAATATGTCATTATTATTTGATTGCTGCTACAATTATATTCAAGTTTCTCCCAAAAATATTACGTGTACCATCTATTTGTCATTTTCAGACAACAAAAGGACATTTGCTTTGTTTAGAGATAATATCTAGAAGATATATAATGTCTTGATCTGATGATCAGATTTAATCTTAATATAGATCAAGATCTAAGTTGACTAATTATATTTGTTATTTCACAATTTCATTGTGTAATCTGCTACCTTTCATGACGGAGTTCCAAATGGTCAGTTTGATGGTGGAACGATAGTGAATATTCACAGAATTCTATTGATTTTAAGTATTTGATTACTTGCAGAAAGAGCATTATACAAGTTATTATACTATAGTAAAGCAGAAATATCAAAAGAAACCAGACCAGATACCATTAGCCGAGGAATATGCTCGTACTATAGAGTGCGAGGAAGGTCGTCAGCAAGTCAAGGTCATCGTCGAGGTAGGTGTTTTCTTAGTTTCATATTCAACGCTGACAGCTTTAATTCTAATCCAGAAATGGCTGTCACTTATCTTAAGGATTATCCAAGGTTATGGAGATTAAATGCTTTTTGAGGAAAACCCTTTGACCTTCACTTCAATGTGGTATGACAGAACACTGATAGGTTCATTTGGATGACATCATTTGTCAGGGGTGTTTTTATTTCATGTCCTGTTTTTCTCCTGAATTTACAGACCTGAGTCTTTAATAATGATAATAATAATAATAATGTATATTTAATAATGACAGCTCTATACATTATGGGATTGGTGTAACCATAAATGATTTCCTTAGTAATAACTTAAGATTAAAAAGTAAATAAAATGCAATTAGTTCCAGATGACCGGTCTTTTGATCTATTTTCTAAGATACAGTATTCATCCCATGACACATGCACAGACATGCACACATGCGTAGATAATTTTGCACTTAATGATAGCAAGCAATTACTCATTTTATAGGACAGCTGCTTGACTCTCAAAGTCAAGTAGAAACTTACACATGAAACTTACACCATTAAAACACAATGCATCGCTAGTCACATCAAATGTTTCATCTCTGTCAGGTTGGCATTTAGGGGTGTGTGTGTGTGTGTGTGTGTGCGTCATTTTGTCAGCAACAACTCAAACTTAAGCAATATGAGAAGATGGAGTCAGGATCATCATCAGGATCTAAGATGGTCTATCATTATGTGGGACACATCCGTGGTCTAACTGGTAGTCTGTTGGATCACAGATCACTACCATCTGAGTTCGAACCTCGATGTGGGCATATCTGAAGGGTGTTTCATCTTTGACTTCACTTCATTACCTTTGGAGGTCGTTCGGCCCATTTATCCTATCATATGCACAAAAGTTTTTCATTCTGTGAGACAATAACTATAAAAACATCTAATTAATAATTGTATGTCATTGAACAATTAGACAATTAGTCATGGATGACAACTACATAAAATTACAGTGGAAATTGTATTGTTCTAGTGAGTTAGTATTTATGTTATGGCCATGAGAGATATAACAACCTCGTTATGCTGACAGATTATCATGACCAACTTTGAGTTTAGCATATTATGATTGTATGAAATTTATTAGCTATGTGTATGATGGATTAAAATACTTTTAATATGACCTAGATATTATGTTTATTGATTTATGTATTTGGGATATCTTTCTACAAGGCCAGGATTTTTTAACTGGTATCCTAATATTATTATTATTATTCACAGAACAACTTAACAAATCAATTTTTACAATCACTGATGACAATATATATATTTCTAGGCCAGGAATTGTACCGAGGACTACATTAAACCATGTACTGATGATATTCCGGCAACTACAGTACAGGGTACATGTAAGAGAAAGGCTATTGATGTAGAAGCAAAAAGTATGTAAATCATTGTGTATGTGCTTGTGTGTGTGTGTGTGTGTGTGTGTGTGTGCGTGCGCACATGCTAAAATGACACTAATTATTGTTTTTAATTATTAGCAGTTTATTTTTATTTAATGGTGACATTTTTTTAATTTGTTACAACTTTATGTCACATCACCTTAAATATGTCTTATTTCTTTTATCCCTTACCAATAAAAGACCAAATAAATTGAAGTCCAAATTAAGTCTGTGTAGTTCTGACCTAATTTATAAACAATGAAGACAAAATATGCTTCACTGAGTGTCATTTGGGTTAGACAATGATTAGCATTGTTATGAAATCTGTGTACAGCAAGGAAGATAGTGAGGTTTAATACAGACAATAAAAGAGTGGAAAGTAAACTATCAAAGCCCGAGAGTAGTCTGAGCTCAGATCATTTTGTAAACAAATCCATTTGTCAAAACATATGGTTAAGATATCCAAAATATTTAGTGTAGATTACTAGATAAAACACATTGTTATAACCATTTTAGCTATGTGTTTTCATGTGATATTAAAAGAAATCAGCTCGTTCTTATATATAAATAACTAGTTTTAGTCTATATATATATATTTAATATTATATATATATATATATATATATATATATGCACTCATGCATAATTATATATATATATATATATATATATATATATATATATATATATAATCCAGTATAAATATGTATGATCTTTAGCCAGTGGACCTTTTCTGTCTTCAGATATCTTCCTTCAATTGGAGAGCAACAGATTAAAAAAGAAAATAATCAGGAGTGAGGTTAACTTTGGGGAATTTCCAAATAATTTAAACATTTTGTATAACATACTGCCAATAAATCAATATTACTTGCCATTAATTACTCAGATTTTAGTGCATAAACATGACAACTACAGAATATTAACTCATTGTATTAATGAACAAGTTTGTTCACTTTTGTTGGCTTGAGGTTTGGCTAGTTTAATTATTAACAAATGAGCCAATATTGAAGGAACACTGTGCTGTGTTTCATAAACAGTAATACATTTTGTTGACTATTAGAGAAAAACGTGAGTTAGATTAAGGTTATGTTTAATGGTCATCTGGATTTTAATATAACACACTAACCAATAGAAACTTTCTGAAGTATCGAAAATTTACTCCAGTGATATCACATAAGTGTCCCTACAAATTAAATGAGAAATCATTTCAACATCGGACAGGTCTACAGAATAAATATGAAATATGCAAAACAGCATACTTTTAAGGTTACAATATTTATGAAAGATATTGTTTTTAACCTATCTTTAGCAGTAATCCCAAAATGATCTCCACTTGTATGTTACAGTGTAAAATCTAACTTAAGCTCGACCCATTTAGCCTACTGTGTGCACAAAAGTGACCGTAAAACAGCGACATTTACATTCACACTGAAATAGCTAATTATTCGGTACCTTGTAGACTTCTTACAGGAAAAAATTTCAGCATGAAGATAATTCTTTGGAACATATTTTAATTTGAACAAAACCTCTCTGCGGTGCTGCGGTTAGAGCACTGTACTCCATACTTCCAAGTGGGGAGTTCAAATCAACTCAAGGTACTTATGCTTATGGGATGTTTCTGTCTTGCCTATAGCTTATTGATGCGTGACCGGTGTTGAACCTAAACAAACCACTCAGTAACTCACTAATGCAAAATAATAATAATGATAATAATGGCTGAAATAGGAGTTATTTTACATGGCTGCCAACCTGAAATGAGGGAGACGCAGATGGTCTGTAATTTATTGCTTCACTGCGGGGACTAATTCTAAATAAATTTACAATTTACAATATATGACATATTCGGTGGAAAAAACCTTGCCAGTTGCCTGGTTGGATGAAAAACTCCTTCTACTATAATGCCACGGCTGGGATTCGAACCTCCGACCTCCCACACAGCATGGCCATAACCATGGGTAAATAGTCCCACACTCTACCCATGAAGCCACACAGCTGATTTAACATATATACGTAATGATCACTTAACAACAAGTTATATATTACCATCTGTTATATTATATGGGAGTTAATTAGGTAAGGTTATAACCTATAACCTTACTTAATTAACTGCCATCACTGGAGGAAAAAACAAACATCTCAAACTACTTCATAAAATCAATAATTATCCCATTGTTAAAAACCTGTCAGGATGTTTACATTATTCCTCCCATCAAAGAGAAATATGTTGAAATTTCTTGATCTAAATGACCAATTTTGTCAGAACGTAGTAATATTGGCTTAAATTAGCTCTACATGTTATAACATTAGATTGGGCGTCTCCGTGGTCTAGCGGTAGCGTGCTGGACCACAGATCACTACTACCCGTGTTCGAATCCCGGCATGGGCATATCTGAAGGTTGTTTCGTCTTTCACTTCGTCTCATTACCTTTGGAAGTTGGTCGGCCCATTTAGCCTACCTTGTGCACAAAAGTGGCCGTAAAACATCAATCATCAATCATATAACATTAGATCAATAATGGTGAACCATCATGTTGTGTTATGTAATCATCATGTTGTGTTATGTAATCATCATGTTGTGTTATGTAATCATCATGTTGTGTTATGTAATCATCATGTTGTGTTATGTAATCATCATGTTGTGTTATGTAATCATCATGTTGTGTTATGTAATCATCATGTTGTGTTATGTAATCATCATGTTGTGTTATGTAATCATCATGTTGTGTTATGTAATCATCATGTTGTGTTATGTAATCATCATGTTGTGTTATGTAAAATTGTAATTCTTTTATCCATTTTTTAAGGCATCACAAAATGTCTCATCTTGCTATATTTTATTACTGTCATCCAAAATCTATATTTCACTTAAACCTGTGTATCATATATCATAAAACTAAACATCTATTTATATTCAAACTGATTTAACTGATTCTGCTTCTCTCATTTCTGTTTAGACATAGTGGAACAAAGTCCCTTTTAATGCTTATTATTATTATATTTATCATCATTGTAGTAACTGTTTAAAGTAAATATATCAGTTTCAATTCACGGTTCAAAATTCACTCACCATATCCTCCTGCATGTCATGAATGGGAACTAAATAACCTTTTTGTCCCTTTGTGTTGTTGAGTTTTACTCACCGATTCATTCCTGATTTTCAGATAAACGAAGCTGTGGATCTGATATTCTTCACGAATCTGATCAAAGATCATCTTACTCTGGTGGTTCAAGTCAACAAGGTACCACCAACAACAGTGGCTATGTCAATGAGACCTGTAGTTCAGGTTGTTATAGTCAGGAGAGATTTGACTGTGGTAGTCTTACTGCTACAGATTCAAGAGGCTAGTATTATGTTAATACTCTGTCTCTCTCTCTCCGTTTGTGTGTGTGTGTGTGTGTGTGTGTGTGTGTGTGTGTGTGTGTGTGTGTGTTAGAGAGAGAGAGAGGTAGAAAGGTGAGAACATTGCATATTCTATGGCAGGATAAATGGTAGCCAAGTACTGATGCATTGTACCTTTGGGCAAGTGATTGATACAAATACTAGCCTGATCGGGCTAGTGCCTTTAGAGGCAAAATATGTGATAATCTTGTGTTTTACTACAATTTACGGTTTGTTTGGGCAAAATATGACATTTTATAGGAATTATTGAGCATTATTCTCAAGCTAAGGCCAGTCTTAAAAATAATCTTGTTGTGGGTTATCCGAATGTATGACTCCAAAACCGCCGTATGGCAGTACAGAATTGTGAAGAAATGAAAAAAACATTTCAACTATTTTTTCATGCTTAAATCCTGCTTGTATTTGTCAAAATTTTGGTAATACCAAGTCCTTTCGGTTACTGAAATATCAGTTTACTTGCACTTTCTTCACTGTGTGCATATATGGGATGAATCGGCTTGCTTGTGGGGGCGAATGACATTTAAACCACATGCAGATATGATTATCTGTGGATTGAGGAATATTTGTTAAATGAAGTGGTTGTGTGGTTGAGCATCAGAACCATGTTCGCTAGCGCTAAAGGTCCAATCACTCAATGTGCATGCACTGACTCGCAATGGAGGCAAGGACTTGTGCTTGTGCTAACTCCCGAATCCGTTATTTCCTTTTTAAATGAGGCGGCTGAACATAATACACTTTTCTTTGGTCTAAAGTTAGGTTGAGACGTTCGACATCTATGAAGATGTTCAAACAAGAATAAAGGAGATCAAAGATATCACATCTGTCCAAATCTCTGAAGGTGATTGTAGTACGTTGGCTCAGATCTTTTTATATATGTGTCCGAGCATCCGAAACAAGCTCAGCTCTTTTACACCAGCATACATGGTTCTGTGTCCGAGCACTAAAAAAACGTCCATTTGGTGCATGTGCATTGAGTGCTTGGACCTTTAGAGCCAACGAAAACGGTTCCTATGCTCAGCTATGCAACAACATTCTTGTTAAAAATCATTCAACAAATCAGTTGCTTTATGTACATTCGTACTACAACAATAGCAACCAATACTGGTAGATTGATGTTTTCCTTATCGTACTGAATGACCTTGAATGAAACACTTTTTTTATCACATACAACACATTACATGGTCCGCATTATTCACTTCAAACGGTTCCACACATTATCATATTCACCACAAGATGGATAAAGAAAGCTAACTATCGTTAGGGGAGATACGCCTGACAGTGGGAGGGGGGGGAGGGATCCTGTACGATATCTGGTCACACAACTTTTTTATTCATTCATAAATATTGAATTAGAAAGGCTAACAAATTAATAATTCTTGATATTCAATACATGATAAATAGTGGTTTTACATTTATGTGTAATCATCTGATCTGTGAAGTAAATACGTCATTAAAACTCCCGTGCAGTTTCACAGTATTTTTTCTTTTTGGTGCCAAATTTGAAGGTAAAAAACAAGGGTGAGTGGTGCTTTATGTGATGATTGTGAATTGTTAGTATACTCCAAAAACTTTTGAAAATACTAGTTCAATTAAGTGAGTCTATATCTGAAACAAACTTGTAAGATGTATGATATCTATCTAGTGTTAATCATTACTGGCATGTGTGTAGTTGAATGAAAAAAAACGCTTCATGATCAATTTATTCCACTAGACAATCCATAAAAAATATATTCAGTCAAGGCCATTTTCAAACATGGCAAGTGAAAAAATAGTTTTGACAACACATTGGTTTGATTCAGATATAATTAAATTCATTATTCATTAATTATAAATCAGTACTGTTGATGCCTGTGAATGCCATCTGAAGCACTGAATGAGTGTTTATTTAATATCAACATTTTTCACATGGTACTCCCAACTTACCAGGTAAATTGAACTTGAAAGATTTGTGTCTTTAGTGTACATACTACTGATACTATGAGAGAAAATGCTATTCAAAAATTCTGTTTATCGTACACACACACACACACACAGGCATGTATGCACAAACTACACACACACACAGAGACACACTCACTCTCTCTCACCATATAGTTCATCCTATGTTTGAATCCTGTCAAATAATGGAGCAGTGTACGTAGATCACAAGTACTATCACACACCCTCACGTGCACCCTCCCCCCATGAGAGAGAGAGAATTCTGACACATGTGAAATATACTAGTGTATAAGGAAGCACTGCTTGTAAGAAATAATCAAATAATCATCAAATAATTATTTATGTAATAATATGCTTGTTATACATAATGAAATAAAATGGTTTATTTTTCTAAACAGAATCAACTGTGAAGACCACTGAAAATAATGATGTAAGTATATCCAGTAAATGCTATCTGATGTTCTCATATATGAACATAAGAAAATATGCTTCCTTGTTCTAAATATTCACAAAATTATATTTTGTTTATAGGGATAATAATTGATTGGAAATAGTGTGTGTGTGTTAAATATACTACTAAGTAATATATATATATATATACTCTATTGTCATTGATGTATATACATATTGAAATGATATTAAAAGGAAGAGCCCTATAGTGATCTAACTAGTAGAGTGGGTGACCATAAGCCTCTAGTACCTAAGTTCAAACCTTGTCCAGGCTATGTCTGAAGGGTGGTTCATGTTTCATGTCACCTTATTGCCAATGGAGATCACTCGCTGCTTATTTAGCCTACCTAGTTCCATCAAATAACAACAGTGACATTTACTTGTCCATGCGTATATAATATAAATACAACAAACCACATACATTAATAAGTCTTTCAATTCATAGCCCATATCTATATTTGAGACAATGGTATCTGTATTATAATAAGTTAACATATATTGACATTGTGTTTTTGAAATATTAATTTCCTTTTTTTGTTGGCTTAGGTCAATCGGCAGAACAGTCAAAATTATGACTGGACAGGTAATTGTGACACGTGGATCAAAGATGAAATAGAGGATAGCTGTCATATGAATAAAGTAGAATGCATGGAAAAGGGAGCCGAATTAAAAGAACCAGCCAAGGTCAGACCAACAACTCAAGGTCAGACGATGCCCAAGATTGGAAAATTTCTGGAGGAAATGGTAAGAAATCGAGAGAACATTTAGGAGCACGAACTGGATTGCTATCAAATTAGTTGTTGTGGTTTAATGAGGGTGATACAAAATCCTATAACTTACCTGTGTATCAAATTAGTTGTCTGGTTTAATGAGGGTGATACAAAATCCTATAACTTACCTGTGTATCAAATTAGTTGTCTGGTTTAATGAGGGTGATACAAAATCCTATAACTTACCTGTGTATCAAATTAGTTGTCTGATTTAATGAGGGGGATACAAAATCCTATAACTTACCCGTGTATCAAATTAGTTGTCTGGTTTAATGAGGGTGATACAAAATCCTATAACTTACCTGTGTATCAAATTAGTTGTCTGGTTTAATGAGGGTGATACAAAATCCTATAACTTACCTGTGTATCAAATTAGTGGTCTGGTTTAATGAGGGTGATACAAAATCCTATAACTTACCTGTGTTTAATTTGTTTACTTGGTTGTATACAATATATGTTCGGGTTTCTACGCATTTCAAAGATTTCACTAAAAGCTTTCAAAATAGATATTTCTTCTGTTCAACAATGTTTATGTTTACTTAAAACTACATAGCTCCCAAGTGTATTTCAGCATTTATGAATATTGATGACTTTTGTCAAACATGTTAATAATACCCGTGTGAGCTCCGAGCTCATATCAGTTTCTACTTTCCTAGAGTTGTAAGTAGTTTCCCAACTGCTTTTTAATGGCAGCTCCATGGTCTAATTTTGGGGAAGGGAAGATCATGTTAAAGATTCCCATCAATATAATAATAATAATAATATGTGACAGTTATATAGTGCCCTATTCAGCTAAGGCGCTTTACAATATTATTATCTCTGACTCAGACCTGTTTCCACCCAGCACTTATCTCAACTTCCAAGGTAGCATACAATGCATGCTGCCATTATAGGCGCTAGGAATCATTACTCAAACACATAGCCATCACCTCCTGTCAGGTACTCATTTTTTATGGATGAGTGAACCAGTCGCCACATGACGGCATTGCAGCCCACAGAGCCTCGAACCTGCGACCTTTCAGCTATGAGTCCTACGCTCTAACTAACTGCACTATGCTGATTATGATATATATATATATATATATATATATATATATCTGTAGCCTTGTATTAAATTATAACATATGATTAATGTCTACACTTTACCAACATTACCTCTACTAGTTTGTTACATATATTATATATCTGAGCAGCTTGCTTGGATTTTTTTAATGTGTTCAATGTTTAGCCTCAAATACAATTTACAACAAAAAAAAATGCCTCCCCCTACACTCAGAACATACATTATTGAAGCTTTCTGGATTAGCCACAAATCTTGGAGTTCAAATCCCAGTCATACCGCTGTTAGTGGGTTATTTCCCTAGAGAAGTCGACCCTTCACTGTAAGTCACAGCTGTAACTAGTAGTTGAGGGAGTTGAGGTGAATTGTCTCACCTCAGTACTGATCACACCTGGGACATATGATAGACTAACTTCTGTGTAGGGAAACAAATTCCACAAACACAGGTATAGGTTTGATTCGAACCCACTGCCTGGAGGTTTCCAGTGCAGTATTCATATCACTGTCCCAATGGAGTGCCCACCTGTGTTATCACCAAGGTTAAACCAAGCAGTCAATGTACTGGTGACAAAATGTAACAACGTGTTTATGATATTGAAATATATTGAAATTTATGATTTTCTGTTTATTTCCATACATTAATATTGATGTAGTGTCATGTTTATTAATACATAATTGGCTGCTTGTATAAAAATAAAGGTAAATAACTTAGGTAACAAGAAATAGCAGCTCAACATGATGGTACAGTTACATCTGTTATTGTTCAGTATTAGAAAAAAACTGTACCACGCTTTATCAGTTAATCAAATTAAGCTTATTGTCTGTTAGTGGTATTCAGGCTTGCTAATTCTTAAATTTTGTCAGGCTAATTGTGTCGTGAAGAGTGAAGAAGATGCAGAGATGGCTTTACAGGTGTCTAATACACTGACCAAGGCTTTGATGGATTACAGAATGAGGGATTTGTCTAGAAAGGTAACAATATACATAACAAAATCTATATAGAATTCTATCACTTCTTGTTAAAATATTAATAACAAAGCAGATATTGAACTTTGCTAAAATATTATAACTAATTTCAGATGTAAAAACCTTTTTTCAATTGAACGCTTGTCTATTAATTGCTTAAATTTGTTCAATTTACACTTGTCAAATCAAATACACCAATGATTGTGATAAATGTTATGCTTTTTATAATGACTTATATTTTTAGCACCAACCATTTGAAGGAAGGTCTTAATTGTTGCTTAAAATAATATAATAGATTTAATATCCATTATTACTTATGTGCAGCACTTACCAGTAATATTGATTAACAAAATATGTAGACTATTTGCTCAGATTAATTTGATAATTATATATATATATATATATATATATATATATATATGCATTACAAATAAATCACATTATTATACATTAGGCCTTATACAGGTTCTATTGTAAAGAATTATGGTCTTAACGCTCAGACCCCAACAGCCACAGATAATTGAGATCCATCTCCATATTATAATTGTAATCAGTAATAAGACAATTAAAATTAGGATGGAAATAAAACTTGGATGTTTTGTGTGACATCCATACACTGTTACATCATTTGTTTGTAAATAAACAATAAACCGGGTATTGCAGCAGTTAATTGTGTTATACATTGTATATTATGATAATCCATAATTTTTCTGCAGATTTTGTAATAAAATAATTGTTTCATATGATAGGTTTTTTACTATTCAGGTAATCAGATTGCCAGTGTATAAGTAAATGTGTAGTGACTTTTGATTAGGAAACATGAGGATATCAGCATCGTTCAGTTGAGGATTTTATGCCATTTCGTCTAAAAATCCTCTGTCATGGATTCCACGTTGCAGGGTCCAAGGTCTGACTGTGTTATATTCTATTCCATGTTATAATGGACCACCATATAACTGGGGCCGACTGTATTTATGTGAAAATAAAACAAAGTATGGATTGACTTTCCTAAATTATGTAATGTTGTGGTTATTGTCATGTTCTCAAATGGAGAAAATGCACGAGAGAATAGCCAAGCCAAAAGTTGTAATCATCCTCCACTTGTAATGCACACAGATCATTGTTATCCGTGGTCCACTTATAACGTGGTTCAATTCAATGGATGCCAGACACTGTGTTATAATGGAGCCAAACTGTAGCAGTAATATTATAGGTTTAGGTTTAATGAAGACTACTTTTGAACAGCAGCGATTGAGAATCACAATACTGAGATGCCTAACACATAGTTAACTGTATATCATTTTGATGGTTCAAACTAAAAGCTCATTATTGTGTACTCGTATATAATAATAAATTTAAAGTGTTTCTGTGAGTCACATGCTTCACCAATTTTAAGGGCACACATGTGGCATAGTGGTTAGAGCGCTGTGCTGCAAACCTCCAGGTTATGCTTTTGAATCCGACTGACACCTGTGTTTGCGGGATGTTACCTTAGTGAGTTGTCCCTTGCCTATATGTCCCAGGTGTGATTAGCGCTGAGCCTAAATAACTAAAATCAACTAATATCAACAATGCTAAATGTATACTCACTGTATGAATTGAATTAAGACATAAGACTGCAGGATTTGTGGAATGTCTAACTAGATGATATCAGTGTTTTGGGTGTACCAACAGCCAACTTTCTGTGGCATAAATGTTGATGAATGACATAACAGTCTTAGTACATTATCTGCTCTTAGATATATTGATATTCTCTTTTACTGATGATGCTTTCAATTGTTATTCGCTTTTAGTTTGACACCAGTGTCATGAAGAAAGCTGATGAGAATCTAAAGAAGATGGGTGACTTGAAATGAACCGCATCAGTATGTATACGTGTGTCATCTTTTAAGATACCAAATAAGAATGTATTGTTTATTATTTAACGGGAATTGTTTGGAAGCAGTCAACCAATCAAAACAATTTAGTTGTTTACTACTATCCATTGTAGAGTAATTGAAATCCCTAAAGATTTATTATTATTTTGATTTTTACTTCTGTAACGGGTCAATTTATGGTTAGATACTAAAATCCAATACATCCATTTGGTTACGAGATTTATGTCATTTTATTATAATTTTCTGCTGAAAACCCTTAGAAACTAAAATATTTGCCACATTTACTTTATGTATAATATGAATTTAGAATGGTACAATATTTCCCTGACACTCTAAACTCCCACCTCAATTAAGTACATGAACATGGACTTCCCATCTGCTAATTCTTTGGATGTATTGTGTGTATGTGTGGTTTCTGTTTCTGATCAATGGGATTTTTTTCTGGCTCTGGCAATATTTTCACAAGTTTCAATGTGTTCCCTTTTTTATTGATATCCTTAATTCTAATAACCATGTTTATCAGTAGCATTCTCATTCCTCATCAAGTATCAATATTGATATTTGTCACTTGTATGGCCACTGAAGACATATAGATAACATATAGAGTTGTTGTCAATAAAGATTGTCATTGTATTATTATTGTAATGCCATATTCAGCTATATAATGATTTAGCTTATTTTAAGCATAAATTTCATTTAGAATTTTATTTTATCTGTTGATTTTCGGTTTCCGTGAGGGCAGAGAACTTTATTCATATTCAGTTAACCCCCTGATGTGAATCTGTTCAGTGGCACTGGCATCGACTCACCACTCGACCTACTTACCTATTATAGTTGTGTGTCTTCTGATATAAACTGTCACTGTGCATGATGGCATAGTCTGTTAATGGCTGAATCAAGGTGTGGGAACATAAATTACTAATAGCTAATTGGCTTATTTGAAATGAGAGATATCCGAGTTCCCACTGCAGCACTTCATTAATGGCCGACTATGATCCATGTTATGTTTATACTGATATATAATTGAAATCAGCATTTTATTTTAACATTTCCTTTTTCCTGTTATACAGATGGCGCCACAGTGCTCATGGATAGTTTATACTAATACAATCGTCGGTGAGGCTGGATGTGCGAGCTGACGAGTGTGGTGGGAGTTCTTGAACAGGATGTTTCAATGCCCCCCCGCCCCACCCTAGAACAACATCCATGCCGAAGGAAAATTTGAACAATCTCATCATTCGTAAGATCTGTTTGCGTCTGCCCCGTTGATGGTATGACTCATAAAAACAACTGACTTTTGTTACGGAGAAAAGGAGATGGGAAGTTATTGTTGGTTTAACAAGAGATTCACCAACTATGAGATACATTTTATATTGTTAGTCTTGTATTAGCCTTCTTTTTGTTCGATGAAGGTCCTTTACATAGTTGATCTCTCGTGTTGTGCTGAAAATCCATTTATTAATCTGTAGGATACCATATTATAAAAAGAGTCTTTCATAGTCTTCATTATCAGATGTTGTTGTTTTGCGTTGGTACGAATGTAAAACGCTAGATATTTTCACGTATGTCTGTATTTCTTATGATTATTATTGCATGGACATTCTACAACTAAACTGATTGTAAAATAAAATAAAGTAGAGATATTTTCTGTAGGTGTGTGTGTGTGTGTGTGATATATATATATATATATAGAGAGAGAGAGAGAGAGAGAGAGCCATACAAAGTCATTAAATATCATTTGTATGCCAATGATACATAACTGTATATATCAATGGATCAAATTTATATAAATGAATCAAGTTTCTCTTTATCCTTGAATAATTCAGAACATTGCATTGCTGATATTTGACTTTGGTTGACTGAACATTTTGTCGATGAAACAATTATCAGTATCATCATGTCCAACCAATTGGCGTAAGGTTTTTTTTTAATTCGCATTATAAAGAATTCATTTATTTCCCAGTGGCTTATGTGAAACAAATTTAATTATCAGATGACTGAATCTTTGGAAATTTAGATTTGTTGTAGACCAGATTTCTAATGACTAAAGTAGAGTAATGATAGTTACTTTCAAACTTACATGTTAATTGTAATAGAGAGTAATTGCTTTGCCAAACCAGAACCATAAGACAGAAATACATATTTCAGAAATGCATTCTCTTATTAAGCAAATGGAGAACCCTAAGTTTCCTTATTTTTTTCTAATATTGGTCATACTAAAAAACAGGAAGGATGCTTTATTAAATTAATATTATTATTATGCAATGTCCAACCTGCCAAGAAGACTAGCAATTACATATTAAAGAATTAATAACTTCAATATAACTAGACCATGACAAATTGTTTATTTTTTATTTGTTTCAGTATTCTTTAAGTCATTTGAATATTTGGTGCGCTGTTTCACATAACAAAGGCGCCTCCGTGGTGTAAATGGTAGCGCAGTTGATCACAGATCACTACCACTTGAGTTCAAATCTCAGCATGGGCATGTCTGAAAGGTGTTTCATCTTTCACTTTGCCTCATTATCTTTGGAGGTCTCTCGGCCCATTGAGTCTACTATGTACACAAACGTGGCCGTAAAACATCAAACATCAATCAATTGTTTCATATACCATTACATTACTGCATAAAATTTAGTTTTTTTATTTAATTGATTTATCTAACTGAAAAATATAGAACCTACTCATTTCTATTTTCATGAGTGAGACAAATAATGAGATATTATTGATAGACTCTATATAATAGACAGGTTTATATAGACAGGTTTATATAGACAGGTTTATATAGATTGTTTTATTATTTCCTTAAATATATTTATGTAAATTCAAATTTAAGTTTGGGATCTTCTTTGAAATATTTAATATCTTTAATTATTTTGAACTGATAAGTTGAACTGATGCTATGTTAAATTGTAATATTGGAGTTACTCTCTTGACGTTATCGGCATCACATTGTTACATCTCGTGATCTTTGAGCTAACTTCTATCTATTTGGTTTTAATTAAATGTTATCACTAATATTTCTTTATCTGACGACCTGATGTTAAAGTTATTATTCTGTTTTTATTAGTTTAGTAAAGCTGTCGGGTGCTCCGTGGTCTACGTGATAGCGTCATTGGCCACATATCTCAACCACCCGATTGTCTGGGGGTGTTTCATCTTTCGCTTTGCCTCATTACCTTTGGAGGTCGCTCGGCCCATTTAACCTACCTTGTACACAAAGGTGGCCATAACACGTCAACCTATTGTAAAGATGTACTCCATTTTGTAATTAACAGAAGTATCTTTGGAGTATGAGATAGTTGGTCATTCCTGGATGATTTACTTCCATATTTGTTAATCTCAATAGATTATCTCTTAAGTTTACTTCACTTGGCTCTACACGATGTCTCTAATCTTTAATCAATAAGAGTTTCTCATCTGTGGCCATATGTCCTGACCGTCTTATTGTAAACGACCCATAATTTATGTAATCAAGATTGACCCAAATATGGGAGAAGAGATGACCTTTTATGTAAATTTATACGTCCTCATCCGTAATAATTATTTTACTGTGTATATAACCCACTAGTATTTGTTCGCCATTGCATGCCTACTTAATATCGTACGTAGTACCTCCCACCATTACGTATATGTAAAATTATGTACTTTATATCACAGTATCTTTGGAGTATGAGATAGTTGGTCATTCCTGGATGATTTACTTCCATATTTGTTAATCTCAATAGATTATCTCTTAAGTTTACTTCACTTGGCTCTACACGATGTCTCTAATCTTTAATCAATAAGAGTTTCTCATCTGTGGCCATATGTCCTGACCGTCTTATTGTAAACGACCCATAATTTATGTAATCAAGATTGATTTTCAAAATGTATTTGAAATATCTTGAAATATAAATTGACTAGACCCTAAGTTTTTCTGTTAAAACATTGAATCCTTACATTTGTATACATCAAAAGAGTCAAATCTTATATAAAAGAAATACTGAAGCATATTTCTAAACGTCTGAAACCTTTGTCAATGTAGTTTTAATACCTTTATATTTAGCCACAAAAAGTTTACTATTGCGTCTGTCGTATTAATAAAATAAAACTTATCTTCTAAATATACATGTAGGAGCTCGGGAAATATCTGTAAATATATTTACTGAAATTTTTTAATAAATATAGAGCTAATTTACTTGTCAGTAGGCGCATATCTACTAACAATCTGTGATTAAGCGTCCATTTAGTTAATAAAGACAACTAACTAGCACAAAGGGCATCATCCAAGAGAGAATACCCTTTGAAGAAAATGTATAGGCGGCACAATGTGAAATATTGCAATCGACTTACCAGTTGATAGTTTAACTTCTAAACAAATTAGCTTTAGAAACGCATTATTCTTCAATGAATGGTCTAAATACTTAGATAACATGGCTGTTATCGCATATGATATCATAATAACTGGTGATCTAAATTTCCATGTCGATATTAAGTCTGATGTTCAAGCGCATAGGTTTTACAGTATATTGAATTCACACGGATTGACTCAGCATGTCAATGGTGCAACTCACAAAGGAGACCACATCCACATACTAAATTTGGTCATGTTTAGGTAATCGAGCCCCATCATTGCAGGAGCTCCTATTTGTGAGACTTATCTCAGTAGCAACAAATCCTCCGGCGATCATCTGGCTGTACAGTTAGTTATTAATATGGACAAACCTGATTGAATACGAAGGAAGATCACATGCAGAAAATATCGTGGCATAAATATTCAAGAACGTATGGAGGATTTACAATCGTCTGAACACCTGAGTAAAAGTGATGGATCAGTTGATGAGCTGGTAGAAGCCTATAACAAAGGTGCCCAAAGTATCAATCATCACCATCTTCTCTCTTGATCAAAAATCATCACGTTGAGACCGGAAACTCCTTTGCTTAGATCTGCTAAGAAAATTAGAAGGAAACCAGAGAGAACTACGTACCCTTCTATTTGAGGAGAAAAAGTTACAATGACTTAAATAACAGTTATCAGTCAGATTATCGTACAGATCATTCAACAGAAACTGCTCTCTTAAAAGTGTACCGTAATATTGCTGAGGTTCTTGGTGACGGATCCATGACTGCATTAATTATGCTTAATTTTTCCTGCAGCTTTTGATTTAATCAATCACCCGATACTATTGAACAGTTTAGAATTTTCCTGTGGTTTCAAGGAAAAGCCCTCAACCTGGATAAAGTCATACCTCACCGACGGAACTCCGTGTGTTTCAGTCCCAGATAAAACATCACCAGATGTAAGTCTTCACCTTAAAGTACCACAGGGACCTATTTTAGGACCAAAGAATTACTGTATATGAATTATACTAAACCAGTTGGTGAACTGATTAAACAGCATGACATTAAATATCATTGTTATGCTGGTGATACTCAAGTCTATGTGACTTTTAAAACCATGTGATAAATGGGATGATATGTCATCTTCCAGTTAAGCTTGTACTGAAGACATAGGTATTTTGATTAACATCAACAAGCTCAAATTTAATAAGGATAAGACCGAATTCATTGCTTTCTCATCCAAGCAGAATTTGAAGAAAACTGAGAATCTAGAACTCGGTTATATAAATCCTTCCAAGTCTGTGAGAATTCTAGGGTTTATATTAGATAATACTCTAGGAATGGAAAAATAAGTGAATTCTATATGTAGTGTATGTGTGTGTGCGTGTTTTATGTATAAAATGTGTTTATGTTATATAAGCTTAGAACATGTTTTAATGTGTTTTAAATATTAGCAGATAAATGCCTTGAGCGGAAAATAAATGTTTAGGATTTTTTTAAACTTCTAGATTACACTGAACACAGTTGTTAATATGGCCACAACTTATTAATTTCAATTTAAACCCTTTCATGTAATACACTGATTTAATAAACAAATATACTGGCACAATAATAATGAATAATTTATTATATTTATAGCCGTTACTCTCAATATTAAGCCAATGTATTTGAAGGCTTTTGTTGTGTATTTACCCTGATTCTCCACCACTTCTGGTGTATTTGCTTACATAAACTAATAGAAAACGAAGTCCTCGCGCGGTTCCAGTATAAGTATTAATTTAAGTAAAAGTAACAAGTTATCTACCGCCAATCACCCGTGTCACGGGATTGATGATCTTCACTCAACTGACAAGCACACGAGTCACAGGGTTGATGATCTTCACTCAACTGACAAGCACACGAGTCACAGGGTTGATGATCTTCACTCAACTGACAAGCACACGAGTCACAGGGTTGATGATCTTCACTCAACTAACAAGCACACGAATCACGGGGTTGATGATCTTCACTCAACTGACAAACACACGAGTCACAGGGTTGATGATCTTCACTCAACTGACAAGCACACGAGTCACAGGGTTGATGATCTTCACTCAACTAACAACACACGATCACGGGGTTGATGATCTTCACTCAACTGACAGACACACGAGTCACAGGGTTGATGATCTTCACTCAACTGACAAGCACACGAGTCACGGGGTTAATGATCTTCACTCAACTGACAAGCACACGAGTCACAGGGTTGATGATCTTCACTCAACTGACAAGCACACGAGTCACAGGGTTGATGATCTTCACTCAACTGACAAGCACACGAATCACGGGGTTGATGATCTTCACTCAACTGACAAGCACACGAATCACGGGGTTGATGATCTTCACTCAACTGACAAGCACACGAGTCACAGGGTTGATGATCTTCACTCAACTGACAAGCACACGAATCACGGGGTTGATGATCTTCACTCAACTGACAAGCACACGATTCACAGGGTTGATGATCTTCACTCAACTGACAAGCACACGAGTCACAGGGTTGATGATCTTCACTCAACTGGCAAGCACACGAGTCACAGGATGGCTTGGCCAATCGACCGGTCATAAAAGAAAGCATGGGGAGGGACTTTAATTCAGAATACTATACGTGTAATCATACAGATCCACCCCCTAGGGAGTATACAACGCATGCTGCCATTATAGCCGCATGACATTACTCAGACACAAAGCCATCACGTCCTGTTTTGGCTGAGTGAACCAGTCACCACGTGACAGCATTGCAGCTCCGAAGCCTCGAACCCGCGACCTTTCGGTTACGTGCACTGCACACAACTAACTGCGACATTGTGGTTGTAATATGTTATGTAGATTAGATGTCTAACTTGCATTCTCGACAATACTGATAATAACAATCAAAACGTTGCATTTGTTTCAAATAAGTTAATTAATACCCATATTAATTTTGACACAGGGATTTTACGTGAAAGTTAATAATAATTACGAAACTTCTATAGCGCCAATATCCTCGAAAAGAATCGAGCTCAGTGACGCCACCTAGTACAGAGGTTGGGCAAACTCATAGTCCGGGTACGATACAAAGTTCATCAACAAATAATCAGATGGAAAGGAAACTTGGGAAGGATAAGTCAGTCTGAAAAGGTGAGTTTTCAAATGGTGACGGAAAGAAACTAGGCTATTTGATGACTTAACATGTTCAGAGAGTGAATTCCAAAGAGTAGGGACAGCAACTGAAAAAGAACGAGTCCCAGCATGATGTTTAACCCTGGGAACATACTTTTTACGTAGTGATGATGTTATACGGCCACTTTTGTTCACAAGGTAGGCTAAATGGGCCGAGCGACCTCCAAAGGTAATGAAGCGAAGTCAAAGACGAACCAACCTTCAGATATGCCCACGCCGAGATTCGAACACGGGTGGTAGTGATATGTGGTCCAACACGCTACCGCTAGACCACCGAGGCGCACTACTTTTACGTAGAAATTTGGACGTAATTTTTACGTGGACAAAATTAAGTAGATGCAAATGACGTAGTCAACCAAAAATATGTAAATTTTGCGAATATATGTTACATGGAATCTGCTTATATAATACGTAGTATGTCTGGTGGGTGTTCTATTTTTAGTGTCTGGTGGGTGTTCTATTTTTAGTGTCTGGTGGGTGTTCTATTTTTAGTGTCTGGTGGGTGTTCTATTTTTAGTGTATGGTGGGTGTTCTATTTTTAGTGTCTGATGGGTGTTCTATTTTTAGTGTATCTGGTGGGTGTTCTATTTTTCGTGTGCATGGTGGGTGTTCTATTTTTCTTCGTGTCTGGTGGTGTTCTATTTTTCGTGTGTCTGGTGGGTGTTCTATTTTTAGTGGTCTGGTGGGGTGTTCTATTTTTACAATTTCACCGGCAAAAAGCAGTCTGCGTGGAATTGTAATAAGCTTGAGATCGAAGCTACATAGAACTGGAATATTCATACTGACTGGGTAAAAGAAGCAATAATATTAATAAATGGTGCTATAGAATGGTGCTTTGTGTTCGATAAGGTGATGGGATTACGGTCATAATAATGTAACAAACGAGCACCAGCGTGTATCAGATTATAGTATTCGTGAAAATGGGTCATATTTCATCCTGTACACCAATGGGAATCCTTATCCAACCGGAACAGACCTGGAGGGACATCGTGAAGAAGCACGTTTGTTGTCGTTACAATATAATACAGGTATAATGGGCAGCGGACCATGCATATAGTATAATGGACAATGGACCATATGGTATAATGGACAATGGACCATGCATATAGTATAATGGACAATGGACCATATGGTATAATGGTCAACGGATGCTGCGGTGAGAGAGTGATGATAACAAAATAAATTTAAGCCGATTTCTTTCATAGATAACAAAATTATCATAGAAAGACATCAGCATTTAGTAAGAGCTCTAACATAACACGTGACTATTAATATCACTCGAATTAAGAACGCAGAAAATATTACTGGCCAGATTCGGCACGGAGAAAAATACAAATCCCAGAGATTTAAGTAAAGATGACTTATGAAAATATCTGGAATCTTAGTGTTTCTTTGTACGTGGTTGGTCTCTGCTTGAATAACGGCATACTTGAACCAAAAACTATATATAACAAGACGTGTTACTTTGCGTTTTAACATGGGACGCCATTTTGAATTCATGGAGCGTCAGGGCCCTAGCGACCGGAGGTAGATTGTCACGGACAGCTCCCTTCCCCTGGTTCATTCATCGCTTTCGGCTGCAGTAACAGAAAAAATATGCACAAATAAAGACATCCCCGAAAGGAAATAAAAGCTAGTGTAAACATTTGATATGATCTGGCTTTTTTAAAATAAAGGATATTTAAAAAATAAGCATAACAATTTGAAGTAGACACGCCCCTATTTGACATGACCCAAGCAGTTGGCCCAAGCAGGATCTATCTAGATCATATATTTGTTTCAGACAAAATCTGATTAAATTTTATTGAACAATATCAACCTATTAATCACAAAAATGGTTATGTAAGATATACACAAGCTTACAGTTACATGTACTGGAGCCATTGAAGATGTTATGGGCGGGAGGTATATTTTACTTT
Organism: Paralvinella palmiformis; assembly: GCA_025642065.1. Lineage (NCBI taxonomy): Eukaryota > Metazoa > Annelida > Polychaeta > Terebellida > Alvinellidae > Paralvinella > Paralvinella palmiformis. The sequence goes on along the minus strand of JAODUP010000764.1, from coordinate 68,631 downwards.
ATTATTGTTAATAATATAATTGGACTTCTAAAATTACATTACTATAATCAGATAATTTTTCCCTAATTACAATAATTATAAGTAGCTGAGTATTTACATGATCACCTGCATCCATATTTATTTTTAAACGTAAGCAATTGGTACTTATTGATATATATGGACTTCTATTTATAATTTAAATGTTATGAAATTAATTATTAAATATCTCAACTAGTAGTAGAAACATTCATTTTGTTACTTTTTCTATTGACAGAAGTAAAAGATGGGTTATTAATTGTTGTCGTTACAATATAATACAGGTATACTGGGAAGCGGACCATGCATATAGTATAATTTCACTGAAACGGAATTCATGAACCAGACAACTTATCTAGAATGCTATTCAAACTATTTTTGATGTACCAAATCCACTGCATGCATCCACTGAAATCAAAGAGGAAGGTATTAACAGATAGGAGACTTATACAGGAGACATGGCCAGCTGTGATGGTAATTAATATTTATAAATATTAATGGTGAAAATTGGTATAATAAAATTAATTAAATAAGAAACAAGTCATCAAACCCATGAAATCTTGTCAGCCCATTTCATATCTTAATACATAAAAAATTATTACCAGCACCTGAATTAGTACTTGAATATTCAGCTCAAGTGCTTTAATTGGTATACTTCTCTTCATAATTTAAATGCATATCAAATCAAATAACTAACTTGAATAAAAGGAAAACATGTGTTTACACATTGTGTATTCACTTGGTTCAAGTCATTATTTTACAAGGTATTGTTCTGTTTCAGTCCTTAAAGTTCTATGATGATGAGATACCATGTAAACAGGCCAATCTCTTGGTTACAGATTTACTGGTGTTATCTGTTACAGTAGTCAATGCTTGTGTCTATTACATCTCTGGGTATATTCTGTCTAACTTTAAACAGTTCACTGATCTGGACTAAATGTCATATTTTTGTAGTAGTGGTTGTTTAGAGCTTGAAGCAATTTGGGTTATTCTGTCCATTTGATAACAAATGACTGGTTGTAACTATAGATGAACCTGTGGTACAAGAGATTTGATGCCGCTTATTGTATGAAAGAACTAATTTCTCTATCTCTAACATGTTAACGCAAACATAAACATTGTTAATATTCCGTGTATATTCTTTGTTCTCAGCTGGGCAGGCCTATATTATTGAGGTGTAGACTTTAAATGAACTTATAATTTTTTAGTTAATATATGATAAACGGACATGATGAATATATGATGAATTGTGTTATGGTTGCGTTATAATAGCTGTATATATCATTATATGTATATATCCAAATAAATACAAATTTATGGACAATGATAAACTGACATGATGAAAGTATGTTTGTATGCATTTACCTCATATATGATAAGCTAACTGTTTTCATTAAAAAAAACTACGCCTTCCACACACAAAACTGTGAAATAACCTAAACCACATTCAATTATTTTCTAATAAGCTGTCAAGTGATCGCAAATTGTAGGCTATGAATTAATTAAGTGACAGGGCTGTGAAATCACTTAATTCTTTATTTACAGTTTCAGAGCTTCGTTTCCTTCAATATCACGTGTGCACAATTAATGTGTTTATTAATAAAATAGCATGTGATCATGTAATATATAGTACTAGTATTGGCAATTCATTTCAACCATTGCACACATGTACACGATCAAATGTGGACAACCAGAGAGCTTTTATTTATCCGAGAAATACCTCCGGTCGCTGGAGGCGCCACTGGTTCAAAATTCAACATGGCGCGGCAAGAGTAACGCCTCTCTATATTTAAGCTCTCTGCTTGAACTAGGGCTTTAAAACAATAAGCGCCGGTATTTTTATTTGCTCTTTGGTAGAGTGCCATTAATCCTTTATTAATGTAAAAATTAATTATGTTAATGATATTATCTCTCTCTCTCTCTCTCTCTCTCTCTCTCTATATATATATATATATATATATATATAATTGAGATACAGCTGTCTTGAAACTGGCTACATTAAATATATAAGAGGTAAAGTGTATGATAAACAATTAGATGGACCAAATGAAACTTCTGTGGACATGTATTTACTTTATAATTTACTGGAATAGTATATCAAACAATTTTGATATTGATCACGTGAACATACGCACATTAGAAAGATTTCAGATGTCGGTTTTCATCTAATCTCAAATGACTTATTATGTACATGATCATTGCATTCTATTTATAGATTCCTATTTAGATGGTAACCTTGGAAGTGGCACAACAGTTTTCTTGTTGTTTACTCCTTGGTTACTAAATCTTATACATTCTATCACAAATTACTATCTTGTATTAATTGTAGGACTGTTGTATTGTACGTGTATTGTTCATACTAAAATGTTAGATTTTTAAACTGCAGCAGAAGACCATCTCCGTGGTCTAATGGATAGCACAGTTGGTAAAGCAGTGATGACCTCTAGGGTTTTGGTTCACATCTCAATCTGCCTGTATCTGAGATTTGTTTATCCTAAGTCGTTATCTTTGGAGATTTTTGTTCCATTTATTGGCAAGGATTATTGTATTAAAAAACATTAAAAAAGATTTTGTAATGACGTTATATATAATACGTCCTTGCAAGTAGGATTCCTATAAGGTGAATATTCGGTTCTGTCCGTTGCCACTCGGCAATTTCAGCTGGACAAAGTCGTAAACCGATGTCACCAAAATATGTGCGTGTTTGGGTAGAGTTTTGTTCGGTGCGCGCGCGCGCGTGTGTGTGTGTGTGTGTGTGTGTGTGTGTGTGACGTCACCACTTTCTGTGTACCAACACAAATGCTTCATTTCACCATCTCCTTGACGAATCTTCCGTTTTCAATCGGACTCGATCCAATTTGTTTCCACGCTTAAATCCAATTCTGTTTAAATACTAAAAAGTCAGAATCCTGTATCATAATCCATATTACATCAATATCATAAATTTGCTGATGAATGTTATCTACATATCGTATTGTCAACACTTACACTTTAAGTATAATATCAAATTAAGCTTAACAGGTGGATGCATGAACCATCAAAAGATTAATCGGTACATGAACTTGACCATAAAGCAATTTACTGATCTTTGCGTTATATTTAGCTGTCAACAATCAAACTTACGTTTTCATATTCTCAGCTGATAACAAGAATTTAGTAATATCAGATTGTTCATATTCGTATACTGAAAACAAGTGGTTATATTCCTTCTTACAATTAGTTTCGCTGACTCATGAAACTCGAATGATACACATTTGCCTTTAGATGAAGGATAAAACGTTGTCTTAAACTTAGTAGGGGATATTTTACTTTTTTATTAAGCATTATTGTGACTTGGTGGGATTCTCAACTGAAACTCCTGGAAAATTACGTGCACGACAATGCTATTGTTATAAGAAAGTGTTTTCAAAATTCGATAACATTCAGTGAATCTTTGTAATTGCTGACTATAATTAAGAATCCGACAATTAATCTGGTTTTTAATTTGCATTCTGACAATCGATGAAAATATCCGTTTATGTATGATACCACTCACACCAATACTGAGATAACCCCAACAGATACTTTAACAAAAATAGATCCGTGTACATTTTGATGGTACTACGCCGTGTTAGAAAAAAAGAGACATAGAGGCATTGCAAATAAAATCAAGGCTGCTAGATCTACAAACAGAAAATAATAATCGTAAATAGTGAAATATTTAACAAATCCCAACAGAGTTAACCACGGTAATACGTACAATTTGTGTGCCCAGTCAGTTGCGTATATCCACCTCATTTTGACAGACATAAGTTGACGAACTCGGCTAGAAGTACGCGACTAGCATCAGAATGCCAAATACAAATTAAATAGGATTGGCCTTACAAAAAAAAAACAGTCACACATGCGCGCGCATACGTAAATCTTCCTGCGATTGGATGGCACACGTTTAAAGCTAATACGCGGCTAAAACAAACATGGATACCAGCGCGTCTTGTTTCGTTTTCACTTCGCTCTTCTCAATCTCAGTAGCCTCACAGAAATTAGATCCAGACGAGCTGTCCGAACTCGCGAAGGCCAGGATGCCGGTGGAGGTGGTTTTCGTTGCAATAATATCAGCGCTTTCGCTGTTAATTCTCTGCGCTCTAATCGCGTCGTTTACGTGGTATCTCGCTTGCTATCACAGACTTTGGTGGCGAAGAACCAAGAATTCGGAATCCGATTTTGATGGAACGGACAAAGCAAAACTTCTGGATAAATCCATATTTTCTAACAGCTCCGATGAAGACGTGATATTTTTCGCAGACAACAAATACGTTGATGATTTAAACGCATCGAAACCGATGGTGAATTGCGATTTCATGTTACACGATAACATTGTGACGACGACTACTCACGTGGTGAGTGTAAAATAATGTTAGTGCACCGAAAGACCGCGTGGAATAGTGTAAACACTGAACTGGCGTCCATGGATAACTACGGTATCTACGTCAAGTTTTTGCTAGATCATACTTCTATAGCTTACTGGATACGTGTTCTTTTGATTATAGTATAAGAACGGGATATATAGATCTAATTATTCAAAGGAACCGCTTAGAAAGTTATATATTATTTTCACTTTTCTGTACTGACTATAACCTATACTAAAAAACCTATACCCGAGCACTAATTTCCTGATAATCATAATAGCTATCCAACTTTACTATCTCTAGTGCATGGTGTTATATCATCATATATGACTGTTGTACAAATGGAAGACTTTTAACCTATCATTTGTCATTGACTTTGATAAGTAATTTGCGTAAATCAACTATTGAACTAGTCCTAAGGTAAACTCGTCTTAATTCGACTTGTCATCTTGATTCGACCACTTATTAAAACTTAATATTATACTTTTCTTTTACAAAGCATATTATATTGGAATCAACAAATAGCAATTATAATGACATCTAAAAGATTATTAAAATGATTAATATATCAGAAAATTTTAATTTATTTCCCAAATATTTCACGTGGTCCTGGTTCAACCACCCAAACTGAAAATGTGTCTTGGTCTTCCCCACACAGTGACGTCAGCCATAGCAACTGGAATATCCTTGTTTTCACTTAAAACGGATGCCATAGATCATTCGTGACGTCATATTTCAGAAAGGTCAATTGTGGATACTAGATAATAAAATTATTTTAAAAAGCATTATGCAGTTGCTTAAATAGAACTGTACACATAACTGACTAATATTTAGTCATATCAAATGCTTCTCCATAATTTCCACAATGGGGTGTCCAATAGAAAAGGTGATTGTGTACAATGCTCATAACAATATCATTAAAACTACAGGTGTTAAGTCTATCCATAAAATTCCAAACACGTTTTCTCAATAATTTACCTAAACATTTTTGTACATTTAATATATTTCAGAAGTTATTGCTAAAGCAATTCTCATGTCAGTCAAAACACATTTTATGCGATTAAATAAAAGATTAGCACTATACATTGGTGGATACTGTGATTTAAATGAAAACTATTTAATGTCACCTGATCGGGGTTGTATCATGGGCAGTCCAAAACAAGCTTTTCTTTCTGTCAGCTTTTTATCTTTAGTGGTCGATTCGAGACTCTTGATAGTCAAACCAACCCTTCTAGTCTTCGAATTAACCAAATATGCACTTTGTCTATTATAAACCGGCTTCTTTTTAAAAGCTACCTCACAAATCGTGTGATAAATGGTTTATGTTAAAGTGTAAACAAGGGTATTCCGGTCGCTGTGGATGACGTCACCGTATAGGGAAACCCAAGTTGATAAAGCCTCATTTTCGATTTGAGTCGTCGAATCAAGATGAGTTTACCTTACATTAACGAATTTGTTAAGCAACATTCTATATTAAAGAATTTGATTGGCAGCAGGCTTCAGTCCTCCATTTATAATTATATATTCTAGCATATTTATGTAGATTGTATAATATATAGTTCAGATAAGATAATATTAATTTTAAATTGTAAAAGTCAACACAGTGTCAAATATTAGAACGGTTATATTATGCATTCCTGCCAAAAATAAATTCGGTTCTGTCCGTTGCCACTTGGCAATTTCCGGCAGGCAAAGTCGTGAACTGACATCATCAACATATATGTGCGTGTTTGGGTAGAGTTTTGTTCGGTGTGTGTGTGTGTGTATGCGTGCGTGCGTGCGTGACGTCACCGCTCTCTGTGTTCCAACACTGAGCATTCTTACATATTCCACTTTATTATTAATTGGCCACATTTAAAAGTAAATTCTTTAATAGACAACCATTTATTGTAACTTTTATAAGTTTAGTTACCTTGATGTGTTTTAAATTATAAGAAAATGTTTTAATGTTATTCTGACTATTTCCGGTATGATCATTGTAAAAATTGTTTTACAAAGATAAATCTGTCACTGTATTTGTTTGTTTGGAGAATCAGTTATTACGACATTAGATACAACGAAAACACAACACATGGACGTGTTCTACATCTGTTATAACACAATTAAAACTATATGAGATTTATCTTCAGCCTCAGGATCGGCTTCGTTCAGGAAATTTAAAACTGAATTGAACAAAATTATAGTTTCTGATTCTTTTGATAAAATAATTAATAAAAGATCACCAAAATATGTATGATACCGTGCGAGCTATGGACGTAATTAGCGCACAGTGTGCCCAGAAAAATGTGAACAAGCTTCTTGAGATTATATTACATCCGACGTATTAAGCGCACAGTGAGCTCACAAAAATGTGAACAACGTTTTCGTTGCCTAAATGCGTATCTTTTTTCTTACAGTTTAGCTCCTAGCCATTAACTTTTATGGTCTTGAAATCCACAACCTTCTCTCCAAGAATATTGATAACTTGATCAACTTGAATTGTTTCAATTCCGTCGGAATTGGGGTGTGCGCTTATGAGGCAATGTGCGCTAAATACGACGATTACGGTATTTACTGTAAATCTTCAAAGAGCTAAATGTCAACAAGAGGGTGGGGCACAGATTGAAATTTGGACTACATGAACAAGCACAGGCGAGCGCCGAAGTCGCGATCGAAGTCAGTCATGGGAGTCCGACCTATTGCTCCACTACGCAAATCAAATTAGCATGCGGTATGCGATTTGTGTGATTCCATATAAACCTTTTCCCGTATGTTTCAGTCTTTTTTGCTGAAGATTTTCATGCCAAGAACATGGCAATACAATAGAAATACATAATGGATAGCAACTCCCCATCCCCCCAAAATATAACAACAGGTGTGTGTGTGTGTGTGTGTGTATGTGTGTGTTTCAGTTACTCCCCCAAAACAGACTTGGACATTATAAATACGAAAAAAATACTTATACAATTATTATTAAAACAATATCCTGTTGTTAGATATGTTAGATGTTAGAATACTGATTCAGGAATATAGCGAAGATTTTCATGGCAAGAACATGGCTAATCAGTCCAAATTGGAACTTTCTCTGTTGAAAAGGAGCAACATAACTTGTTACTGATTGCTAGTGCATATAAACTGATGCAATTAAAAAAAATCTAATAAGCAAAGAAAACACTTCCGGTGGGTGTATGACATAAACAGGAACCGGCTTCAACAAGGAGCATACCATAATATGGTCAAGGAACTGCAATTTGATGGGGAGAAATTCGAACAATACTTCAGATTGACCAGATAATCTAAAAGCTAAAATCCCGCGTAATTGTTTGGGATACACCTGCCCCTGACGTCATATTCTGGTTCCCCATCCGGTTTTTTTACGAAGTTGCCGTATGAACCACTACATGGAGAATTCAGTTTGCAGCATCCGCATCGATACACAGGAAAGATCGTACAGTGGCGTAACGTGGGGTGTGCAGCGCACACAGTGGGGCCACTTTGTGGGTTGGGCGGCAATACTATAATTTTATTATTTTCCTGTGATTTTCAGGTATGTTTTTGGTAATGGTTGTTTTCCCAAATGGATTAATTTTAAAGCTGGCGCTATTAGTAGTCGGGCTACTAATAGGTAAATATTTGATCTAGATATGTTTGCTGCTGTTACGTTAAGGAAGAAGATCACTAAAACCCACGCTACTCAACTGAAATCGTATGCCGCATCCGGAAATATGAAAGCGCTCTCAACCTTTTACATGTTTTTCCATTTTTGCCGTATCAGCATGCCGAGTATATGGAATCTTACCTTAAAATATATCGTTGCTAAATGGGCGATGCTGCAGAAATGTAAATGGTTTGGTTTTGTTGTTCGCGGAGAATTCCCAGGCTGTCGCTTAATCAGCACAGCCTCTATGTTCGAGTGGTTGAGAAACCTCCTCCCCCACCACTCACAGGGGAGCAGTATGGAAAGATGAAGCCGAAATACCCTGAGGGTGGTCACTGCCAGAGTGTTTTACGTCCTCAGGGGGTTTTCAACGTCCCCCTTTATTTTAAGTAATTCAGTGGAGACGGCAGCGCCATTTAACGTGGTCAGCCACCCACGATGTAGTGAGCCGAGAAATTAATCCCTGGAAAGGTTTCGACCTCTTACGGGGTTCGAACCTGCGACCGTTGGCACCAAGTGCCGAGTGGTTAACCGCTAGGCCACCGGAGCTCACTAAATGTAAATGATTTGTGGCATCATTGTATACCGCTTGCTGACGATGAAACCAGAGAGCTTATATATAGAGAGGCGTTACTCTTGCCACGCCATGTTGAATTTTAAACCAGTGGCGCCTCCAGCGACCGGAGGTATTTCTCAGATAAACAAAAGCTCTCTGGTTGTCCACATGTGTTCGTGTACATGTGTGCAATGGTTGAAATGAATTGCCAATACTAGTACTATATGTTATATGATCACATACTCTTTTATTAATTAACACTTTAATTGTGCACACATGATATCGAAGGAAACGAAGCTCTGAAACTGTAAATAACTAATTAAGTAATTTCACAGTCCAGTCACTTAATTGATTCATATCCTGCAATTTGCGATCACTTGACAACTGATCATAAAATAATTGAACGTGGTTTAGGTTATTTCACAGCTTTGTGTGTGGAGGACGTAATTTTGCCCAGCTGAGAACAAAGAATATACATGGAATATTAACAATGTTTATGTTTGCGTTAGCATGTTAGAGATAGAGAAATTAGTACTTTCATACAATAAGCGGCATCAAATCTCTTGTACCACAGGTTCATCTATAGTTACAACCAGTCATTTAATTGTTATCAAATGGACAGAATAACCCAAATTGCTTCCAGCTCTAAACAATCAATCCTACAAAAATATGACATTTAGTGCAGATCAGTGAACAGTTTAAAGTTAGACAGAATATACCCAGAGATGTAATAGACACAAGCATTGACTACTGTAACAGATAACACCAGTAAATCTGTAACCAAGAGATTGGCCTGTTTACATGGTATCTCATCATCATAGAACTTCAAGGACTGAAACAGAACAATACCTTGTAAAATAAAGAACCAAGTGCATACACAATGTGTAAACACATGTTTTCCTTTTATTCAAGTTAGTTATTTGATTTGATATGCATTTAAATTATGAAGAGAAGTATACCAATTAAAGCACATGAGCTGAATATTCAAGTAATAATTCGGGTGCTGGTAATCCTTTTTTTTGGTATAAAGATATGAAATGGGCTGACAAGATTTCATGGGTTTGATGCCTTGTTTCTTATTTAATTAATTTTATAATACCAATTTTCACCATTAATATTTATAAATATTAATTACCATCACAGCTGGTCCTGTCTGCTGTATAGGTCTCCTATCTGTTAATACCTTCCTCTTTGATTTCAGTGGATGCATGCAGTGGATTTGGTACATCAAAAATAGTTTGTATAACATTCTAGATAATTTTTACCTGTTGTCTGGTTCATGAATTCCGTTAGTAATTTAAATCTTTCCTCATCATATATCTGAACGACAACAATTACTAACCCATCTTTTACTTCTGTCAATACAAAAAATAACAAAATGAATGTTTCTACCTTAAAATATTTAATAATTAATTTCATAACATTTAAATTATAAATAGAAGTCCATATATGTCAATAAGTAACAATTGCTTACGTTTAAAAATAAATATGGATGCAGGTGATCATGTAAATACTCAGCTACTTATAATTATTGAATTAGGGAAAAATTATCTGATTATAGTAATGTAATTTTAGAAGTCCAATTATATTATTAACAATAATAAAGTAAAATATACCTCCCACCCATAACATCTTCAGTGGTTCCAGTACATGTAACTGTAAGCTTATGTATATCTTACATACCCATTTTGTGATTAATAGGTTGATATTGTTCAATAAAATTTAATCAGATTTTGTCTGAAACAAATATATATCTAGATAGATCCTGCTTGGGCCAACTGCTTGGGTAATGTCAAATAGGGGCGTGTCTACTTCAAATTGTTCTGCTTATTTTTTAAATATCCTTTATTTTAAAAAAGCCAGATCATATCAAATTTTTACAATAGCTTTCATTTCCTTTCGGGGATGTCTTTATTTGTGCATACTTTTCCTGTTACTGCAGCCGAAAGCGGCGCAGAATGAACCAGTGCCATTAGGCGCCATGTTAACGAAGGGAGCTGTCCGTGACAATCTACCTCCGGTGGCTAGGGATGGATGGATGAATGTTGTTTAACGACACATCGGCACAATTTAGGCCATTCAGTGTCCTCCGGTGGCTAGGGCCATGGCGCTCCATGAATTCAAAATGGCGTCCCATGTTAAAATGTGAAGTAACACGTCTTGTTATAAATAGTCTTTGATTATACTGCACAATATACTACTTTATCGATAACCTGTAACGGCGGTAATGCTGCCTAAGCGCCATCTAGTGAATGCAATGCTGCTTGCTCACCATCTAGTGAAAATTCCTCATTTCCTCTGTTGGCGAGAATAATTCAGACGAACGTCAGAACAAGTAAGTGCAGTTTTTCATAATTTAGGGTCAGATGGCAATGTTAAAGCTATACAATCGTCATCATTACGTTAGTATGTTGTAGTGCATGCTCTGGTGTAATAATTCATTTTAGTTGAAGCAAAAAGATGATCAAATCAACTATTTCAATATTTTGACTCGCGATTTATACAGACGCTGTCAGGAAGAACTCACTTTTAAACCAGACACAAGCAAAGATAGCGGATAGTATTAAACGCTTTTTGTGTGATCAGGCGATAGATTTGGTGAAAGGAAACTGGAAAGAGAGAAGAAACCACTTTATCATTCAAGTAACAATGTGCGCTATTTTCTGTTTTAGTAATATTTCATATGTACGATGTCGTGTCGATCACGCAAAACGTTACTGGGCCATTACCGGCTGTTTAATTCATATAAATTGTCCTTATGTGAAATACGACTTGTGGCTAAAATGACGACATTCTGCCACAGTTCAAGTTTTAGACTGTCAGGATTGAGTTGACCTGCTCGCCATATATTGACATTATATAGCTTACGTGTATTTCATTACAATTTTTACAGATGGTGAGCTGAAATCGTACACAGTGAGTACGTATATTAGTATTAACACTTATATTAACTGTTTTATGAGATGTATCGTGTAAATAGAACTTACACATCTTTGCGTTTGAGAGGCACCTAGCGAATAGTTTTAAACCCATCACATACAACACTGCCACCTATACTAGGGGATAAACTGATTGCACGCTTGAAACGAATTCATCGCTATAACGAACTCATTAGCTACCCACAAAATAGTTCGTTATAAGCGTGCTGGACTTAGGGTGGATAGACGTCCGGCTTTGTGACGGCCTGTACGGCGTTTGTCCACCCGGCGCCATTTTAAGCCGGGCATGTATTGATCTTCACATATTATAATAGGACCCTAATTTCTCAGAATAATCTCCAGCCATATACAGAAAACTGTTAGCCAACAGAAAACCCGAAAAAAACTAAACAAACCAACAGAAAACCCTTGGATATGGCAAGTAAGTGACAGAAATGCAAGAAATAAACAGTCCATGGCATGCTACCTTTGTATTTTTGAAATAAGGGAACTTTTAGCACATCTGCTTCATAAATATTGATATTCATTTATTTTACTTTTGTGTAACAATGAAAGGTGTTTCTAAACGAGCTATGTGTGTGGTAAGTTGGTAGCCTATGACCATGTCCTTTGTTTGGAACACCATGTCCTCCTTTTTTATGGAAATTTATAAATGGCGACCCGCCTGGACCTGTGTGTGTGTGTGTGTGTATGTGTGTGTGTGTGTGTGTGTGTATGTGTGTATGTTTTAGCTGTGTGCTACTGATTCATAGGATCAAACTCAAACATCCTTAAATACCTTTACTTAAAATAACACAAATAAATCTACACATACATGTCCTTAACATAGAAACACACACACACACATATATATATATATATATATATATATATATAGATAATGATAAAAAGTTTGACCTACTCGTTATCCTGTGAGGCCCAAATAATCCTCTTTTCATATGATAATTGAAGCCATTAGTTATACTGGTTCTGTCATTTGACAGTGAAACAGTTGCTATTGTCCTCATTGTGATTGTCGTATAGAGACAATCATATAAACCATCTTTTGTGTTATCAGTACATATCATCACATTGGCTGAAATACTGAAGTTGTCTTATGTTTGGTTGTCTTTATCCGTACAGCGTAAATAGTTGTCACCCACATCCTCTAGTTAACATTATAATAAATAATATGAAGATCTATTTATAAAAACCATAAAAACCGGGTAACCATGTTCTGAGGCACTGTACAATATATATATATATATATATATATATATATATATATATATATATATATAATATGAGAGAGAGAGAGAGAGAGAGAGAGAGAGAGAGATTAAAACCATGATTAGATATAATGAGTAGATGAACATTACAAACTGGTTTAAATAGAAGTGTTTTAATATGTGTGTTTTTTTCTTCTAATATGACTAGGCAACATATTCCATAATGTTGGCGCATCAACGCTAAACACATTCAATGTGTGTGTTTTCAGTTCGTATTTCGATACAGCAAGGATCAGTTTACCAGATGAACCGAAAGTTGGTGAAAGTTCGCTAGCTCTACATTAATATATGTCTTCACTCTGTTGTACTAACTAAGTCATCTACACTCTCCGTCATAAGTTAATAGACCTCGAACTATAGACTAATTGGATATCACAATTCCGTGAGTATTGTCAAGTTTAAATTAATTGCTGAGCATGAACTTGCTGGCCAAATTGTATGGATGAACAAAGAATATGTTTGCGTTTTTTGTTTAAATTTTTTTTAAATTTATTTGTTATTAGTAATTAACTAAACATTAATATATAACTCCAGTGATAGTCATCCTTATCCAGCTGAGCTAATACATTTTTTTTTAATTTAGCCTGCAGAGGAAGAGTACATAGACTACACATTATACTGAATACATAATATTCAACAATATAGTATCTGTATAAAACAATCAGCACTATATATAAACATTAACGAGATGACTTGCAGTAAAAACCTGTTATGTATAAAGTTGAAATATAACAAATGACAAATATATTAGGTAAAATATACCATAATACAATATCATGTGGCAACATTAAAATGACACCAACAATAATACATGACGATCGTAAGGATCACGGCTCAACAATAGCTGCCTTACCATGTCTGCCAACCCATCTTCTACCATGTAACGCTTCTTTAAATGAATTATTTTTTGTCGACATAACGCTTATCAATAAGAAATTAAAAAAAGATACTTCGTGTTGAAAAGAAATAGTTTTTACACTGGCGATAAGATCATTGTGACCAATTAGCTTGCCACAGACGTGCATAAGATGAGAATAAAATGAGCTTGCTCGTAAAGGATTACAAAATATGGTGCCCATCAAATCTAGTGAACTTATATCGACAGTCGTTTCTATCTTATTCACATTCAGTGCTTTCAAAATAGGTGTACTTTTGCAGTACTTATACAGACCTGTACTGGCTTTAGGTAATTTTGTCTTTAACATTTCCATGTTGCTTAGCGACTTTTTACTTATATACATAGAATTAAAACAATATGTTAAAACAGGTCTAATTGCCGCCTTCCAAATGTAGGAGAAAGTATCAATATCTGAGCTATTGTTTTGAAAACCAGCGCCTTGCTTGGCATAATACGCCCTCCTACGTGCATTAATTATATTATCAAAGTGTACATTTGGCTTAGCGAGAGATAGTGAGACGCCTAAATAGGTTACACTGTCACTTTTTTAAAGTTTTACATCGTTAAGCATCCACTCTGGATGTGCATCTAAATTACAATTGCCAAATATGATACATTCAGTTTTTGATGGATTAAACCGCAAACGATGCTCTGTAATATTTTTGTTTACAGCATTAATTAAATGTTGCAATCCAGAAAAGGTCAAATTGACCAACATTAAGTCGTCAGCGTAGCAAAATACATTAAAAGATGCATCATTAATATTAATAGTACATCGAGACAATTCATTGATCAAATCAAGATGAAAAAAAGGTTAAACAGAAACCTTGAGGATAGCCCACCCTGAGGTGTTCCTTCGCTCAGCATAGAACCCCATTTAACTTGTACAGACATAGAACGATAGCACTTCACCATTATCACCTAACAGTGGTCAGGTATAACATTTATTGCTTTTGAAATAAAATAGCATGCGGGACAGCGTCTAAAGCTCCCTCTGCGTCCAATGAACAAGTGTAAACTGGCGAGCCACGTTTTGTACAATACATAAAAACATCATTGGCCAATGATGTGGCCATATTGGTGCCTCTCCCCGGCAAATTGTAAGTCACTAAATTCATGATATAGGTATACATGTCGAGTATATACAATTCAAGAAGCTTCGATAACGTACAAGATGTAACAGGTGCTGTCCAATAATGTTCACACTGGTTTGTTAATTGAGAACACATTGTAAAACCCTAAAAATCCGTATTTTTCCATTCTCACTAGTATCCACGAATCAGCTGTTCAAAAGTCCGTCAGCGATTCAAGGTCACGGTTCAGTGCTGTCACACCTCGATGTAAACACAATATCTTGTGGCTTTTCTCGTTGTTTGACTTATTATTTTTGGATCGACAAACTTTATCGCTGACGGTACTTCTTTAAATTTGACTTCTTCCAAACTATCCAAAATTTTCAACTGAACGACATGAAATTGCGTTGTTTCATTCATCTAGGTATATAGCCATATCCACCTCTAAATATATCCCTGTATATATTTATATATATTCCCATGTACATTCATATTTTTCGTATGTTTTTTGTCCATGTTTTTCTCTCACTTTGTGACAATTCTCTCTCTCTCTCTGTTCTCTGTGTGTGTGTGTGTGTGTGTGTCGACCGTTTTCTGCTGCTATCGCGGACTCAGAAAGGTATTCAATGAATGTGATAAGATATACGTGACAAACGGGACTTCATTTGACCAAATCAGAGCAGACACTGTCACAAATGATTTAATATCTTTATATGAGTACACCACAGAAGACACTGATTACACTGATTCCTCATTGCAATATAGCCACATTAGATGCGACTATTTTTTGAACAGCTTATCATATTTTCACATAAATTATACGACCTTATGTGTCAACTAAATAGTGATTCTTTTTCATTTGATTCAGCGAAAACTATCAAATTTTAGGTGATACGCGATTATCTCTGAATGGATATCATGATATTATTACTTGATGTAGGGATGATGAGCCGAGGGGCGGTGTAGGTCTTTTTCTTTAAGATAAGCGACATCAGTGTTTTTATACCGCATGTTTTCGAATCTTTATTTACAGAACTTATATCACAATCTGAAGAAAAAAACACAATTCTTGGGGTCATATTCCGCACCCAGAGCTGACATGGACATTTTTTCGAGTACTCTTTTTGATATCATGGACACTGTCAATAAAGAACACAAACATTGTGTTATTATGGGCGATATGAATATTGACTTATTAAAATTTGAGGCTCATCTTAAGATTACTTAGATAACTTATTTCAAAATGGTTTTCTACCAACAATTACCAAACCTACGAGAATAACTAGCACTTCTGCAACACTAATTGATCATGTTTATATGAACAACATAACAACAGCTGGATAATCAGGAATTATAATAACATATCTAGCTGATCATTTGGCTCATTTTATATTACACTGCCTCAAAACATGTCTCGTTCAAAATTCAAAAATGTTGAAGACAAATATTTTTAATTCTTATCAAAGCCAAGTAACATGCAGCAACTCTTTATGTCCAGATTATTTGCCTCAAGCTAGAGAAAAATACATCTTAGCACTAATTCTTGCCTGCCCTGTTATTTTCTGTAATTTATTGTGTTTTAGATCCCGTTAAAGCTCTAATATATATATATATATATATATATATATTATGTGTGTGTGTGTGTATATATATATATATATATATATATATATATATATGTTTTCCTTTTGATGTCCGCGTTGCTGGTTGATGATGATACACGCACTCACATGTATATGGGGCAGTGAGGAGACAGCTTCATAGCTACACTGGTCCACCAGCATGCCACATCTGTCTTACAATTACATTTAGCTATATATATATATATATATATATATATATATATATATATATATGTTGTCTGTACCGTGGAAGTTGTAAATAAATTTCATTCTCTATCTATCTTCTATCAACAGGCCGATAATGTTGTAGTAAAGTAGGATCTAAGGTAGGTTTCTTAAGTAAAGGTACAAGTAAGCCTTGACAGAATGTATTAGGTATAAAACCGTATTTAAGACGCAGAGAAAACATGACACTGATATGTCTGATAATTCTAGAGTCAAGAGCATGTTTAAGATGTTCGGCCATGATACAATCAATGCCAGGTGAGGATCCAGAGTTTAATTTCTTGAAGTAATTTGTAACCATCGCATCATACATGACTTTATCATTACACGTGGAGTTTTGGAGATTATCAAATTTAATTTTAACTTCACGTTCGGCGTTTGTAATTGCATCACTGTTACAGACAGACATAGAGAATTTCGTGTTAAAATACTCCTTCAGGTTTGACATATTAATGTCGTCACACGAGGATTTCACTGTTTTAGTACTGCGAATCAAATTCCAAAACCTTTTAAGATTCAGGTTTGACATGTTAATGTCGTCACACGAGGATTTCACTGTTTTAGTACTGCGAATCAAATTCCAAAACCTTTTAAGACCTCAGAACTTCCTAATTCTGAACCCAAACCGCTGCCTATCCCTAATAACCAAACAATCTTTATTCCAGCAATTATTTGGCTTAAATCTCCCTCTATAGCTACAATGTTTATCAGAACATGTTTCATGCATCACGGCAACCGCGTCACCACACATAGAATCAAATACTTTCTGTACCTCTTGATGGGAAAACACACCATCGAAGTTGATCGTCGGTAATGATTTAGCACAATCAATAATGTATCGACAACACGAAGCACATGGTTGATTATCAGACCAATTTAGACTGGGATATTTCGGAACAGTAGTAACATTATTGTTATGTTTAATATTTGATTGAACTTGTAGTTCCGCCGTGGTAAGCAAAACGTAGTGATCGCTAACGTTTGTTGGTAAATCATACAAAAGGGAACATCGTTTGATAATATCGCCAGCACAGGTAGAAGTAAAAACATGATCAATATATGACTGAGAGGTGGCATTAAAATATCTATAAGACACATATTGGTCAAAATTTAAATTAGACGCGTTGAGTTCATTATTTCTCAAAAAATCCTATAATATAAGCTATGCTTGTTGTATGGATGTTGTCTGTATGAGTATTTTGAGAGCTGAACGTGTCTCGGCAGGTTAGTATTCATATCGCCCGACATTCATCATCAAAGAGGGATCCATACAATCTATTGTCGACTGTAAAATTTTCACTGTAGAGCTGAGTTTGGTCATTAAGACCATTATATTATGGTAAATAAATCCCAAACAATGGCAATTCTGTTTTACCACCTGATATTACCTGTATCCCAGAGATTCGATCATAATCTGTCATGAGGGTTTTATATGTAATGTACTTCAGTCTATTAGCTATGAATCCAATACCGCCATTTGGACGACCAACTAACAGTTCTTTTGTATTTACATTGGATTTGACGCGAGTCCATCGATTGTCACCAATGAAGCGCTGTTTAAAAGATGCCAGTTCTTTTTCAGAAGCCAGTGTTCACACACAAACCATACATCACAGTTTCCGCTATTAAGGTTATTGTCTATAACACCTTAAGGTGATAATGATTGGTGTTTTACAGCCACTTTTGTGCACAAGGTAGGCTAAATGGGCCGAGCGACCTCTGTAATGGTCATTTATTACTTGTTTGGGCCGACTAGTGACGGGTAAAATTTAGTGATACCGGGAGTTCACAAAGTGCAAGATGCCTGTAATGGCTACGAGAAGTTGTTGTTTTAATATCCAATATAAGGACATATGAAATGTCAATCTTCATTGTATCTTCGTTGTAATAAATATGTGAGGACTACAATGATGAATTAACATTGAAGAGTCAGTGAACCGTAGCCGTTACAATCTCCATAGGTAATGAAACGAAGTAAAAGATGAAGCAACCTTCAGATATGCCCATGCCAAGATTCGAACACGGGTGATAGAGATCTGTAGTCCAATACGCTACTGCTAGACCGCAGAGACGCCCTATATAACACTATAAGAAGGAAAAGGGGCTGTTCTAAACAAGCGACAGCCTGGGGATACTCCCCGAAATACAAGCAAACCATAAGAAGACTTACAATTAAAAGACAACATATTAAAATCCACATTGTTCTTGGTTTCTGATGTGGACGTAAATATTGAATAGTTAATTGGACACTGAATACATATATCAAGACATTACAACAAGTGCTCAGTAACTGTTGTAATAAAACGATCCAACAGATTGGCGGCGATCATAGCTCTGGCAATTATGACGGTAGCCAGTAGTGTGATGCCTTTGTCATCACGTCGCTCGTTATCTCGTTCGTGTGGCTGATGTCGGTGGTACCGCGGTGACATCTCCTGGTAGCGAGGAGTACGCATATCATTATTGAGCTGGTAGCGATACTGTTGTTGACGTCTCGTCTGTTGCCTCTGGTTAGCTTGCTGCCAAGGATGTTCAGGTGCTCGCTGACTCTGATTACATGACCCTTGTATGGAGGATCACTCCTTGTAAGATCGAACCTGCACACCATTGGACCAATTACCAGCATTGAAGGTGATGTCTTCGTCTAATTCAAGTATCTACCGTTACACAGAACGATGCCTGATCTAAAACTCGACAATTGTATTCCATATGATACATGGTAGACACCGATGTCCCGTAGGTGACTTCTTATATCCGTGCTTGATGTCTCAACATTGAGTTTACCGACATAAATAGTACGGATATGACTTGCGTCGGTGCCCGTGAATCCTCTGATCCGTAACTCTCCGGATGCTGTGCCGCTGATCTCGGGTCGGGTTGAGGCCTGCACACTTCGGTGTTCAAGTAGGCGGAAATCACTCTCCTCAGTATAATGAGTCGGTGCTGTTTCTGGTACACTGATACCAGAACTCAGTGGCGTTCATCAGTAGGAGACTGTTCCCCTGGTGAATTGGCTATCCTGTCATCTTGTATGATTACGATATGAGGTTCTTTGCACACCATGCCATCACCGTTGGCGTTGGGGATGGCTACCTGATCACTATCACTTGAGACATTTGTGTATCGGAGGCAAGACGACACTCCAGTAATGCAATTTTGTCCCGGAGATTTACAACCTCTCCAGAAAGGTTAAACACTACAGCAGCAAGGTTAGTAACTGTGTCTCTTAACACCACACATCTCTAAATCGGATCTGATGACTCAATAACCCTCACAGACTCATCCTGCACAGACTCGTGAGTGCTTGTGGTGCCACTTGGCTACTTTGCTTTAGATAATCGCTTATCCTGACGTTGATTCACAATGGAATTCCTGATGACTTATATATATTCCCCGAAATTATGTCTGGTATACGACGTTTGTGATACATTTCTGAGTCTAGATGAGCAGGGAATATCAAACAGAGTTTCTCATATAATTGTAACCTGAGAGCCAGATGTTTATCCTTGTGTGACTGATCACCAGTTCCAGACCTTTCTAGGAAGTCTGTGATTTCCCTCTTGTCATATTGATATATGTGAAGCAGATTATCAGAATATACAGCTGCGAATACATCAATGTCAGTAATGATTGACAGTCTGTCGAAAACGGGCACATCAGCTGGATTTCCGTCATCAATATTATTGGAATTAGTCCTCTGTTGTAAGTATTGGGACAGGGATATAACAGTATCGTCCTGGTACACCATGATACTGTCTTGACCCTGAACAGTTCCCTTCTTTGCTTTGATGAATTGCTCACATTTAGCAATAGTGTCGAAACCCATTTTTCTTCCCGCTGCTACAGTTCACTGTGCATTAGTAACGTATAACTCCACAAAGGCACCTCAGACTGGCGATCGACACTTCACTGAAGCGTGACGGGTGTAGTAAACAAGCACTCGAGCAACCTGGGCGATAATGGGTGTACGGACAAGACTTGCACACTTCAAAACACAAATATCTGAAAAATGTGATAAATAAGCCAGTATACCTGTGATAATCCCAATCTGTCCCACCTTATATACAGGAGGTTCATTGACTTCTGTGTAGCACCTTAATTATCGAGTATTTAATTGCTATTGCATGAGGAAATTTCCTCCTAATAGCAAATACTTAAAAATCTGTCCATATCACTCCCAATTCTTTAAAATCTACATTGACAACCTGTTATACAGCGTATACATATAAATACATTTCTAACAACTTATAAATCTATCAGTGACACGGCACCTGTCTGAACTGGTGTCCATTCGAAAGTCACCCCCAAAACTCAGGTCATCCAGTCCGATACTATTGCAGGATCGCCCCCACGCTTGTGAAATAAGTTATTGGTGCATGGACACTAGAAATGCATCATCTATTGAAAGGTTTTAATCTGTTCTGAAAACTCGCCTGTTCAAGCTAGCTAGGTTGCTTTCGCAGATAAGTAATAACTATCGTTCAAATTTATTGTTATGTTTTTACATATATATATATATATATATATATATATATATATACAATGAGAAGCCATTAATCCGGACATCGTTTATCCAGTAAATCCATCTTCCGACACATTATTGTCTGCGATGGTTTTGGTTTTGTTGTTCAGGGAGAATCCCCAGGCTGTCGCTTAATCAGCACAGTCTGCGATGGATATCTAGCTCCATTATAAATGACTCTTTAATGGGGAAAAATCGCGTTCTGCGTTTGTACTCCAACACTTCATTTTGCCAACAGAATGTGGCATTTCAATGTAAAATGACCTCGATAATCCGACAACACATGATAATTGCTATATCGTAACCAATGACAATACTCCTAGACCATACACACCAACACACGATGCTTCCATTGCCCGTCTATCTAAAACAATCATAATCATTCGTGGCTATTTACAACAAGAAATGTGTGATCTTTCCAATGAGCAGATCATGAGTTAATCTGATGGACTAAGTGACACGAGTATTTCTTTATAATCTCTCTCTCTCTCTCTCTCTCTCTCTCTCTCTGTGTGTGTGTTTATATATATATATATATATATATATATCTTAGTTGGGGTATCACTGTACAGTGTTTTGACTGTGCCCAATAGGCGACAGCCAGGGGTCTCTACCCCAAACTTCAACAAGGCTAGACTGTACAGCGTCTTTGAATGGCCCCTGCTAGTATAGGTGCTTTATTTAAATATACATTATTATTACTATTATTATCTTTCGAACGCACCAGAAGAAAAAGATAATTTTATTTACGCCAATTCAGACATTCTTTTCTAATGCTGTGTCTTTGTGCCATGATGTAAATCAGCCGTGTCACTCTAATTTTTGGAAAATCTATATGTTCATGTATTTTTAATTATTCACCCATTTACATGTCTTTATAACAGCGCTAGCTCTGTATTACCATACCGTAGCCAATCGATAATTAATATATTATTCATAGGGTCATTTCAACATAATTATCATTATTACAGTTGTGGATTTAATTAAAGCACCTGATTAATTTAAGTGTAGTCACTGGCTTATAAAAATTCAACTAATTCGTGTATGCGAATAAATTAACATTATTTTAGTAGCGCTCTTAAGTCACTCTACTCAGTTTTATCGATATTGTGCAAAATCGCCTTGTTAGTCCTTTTCTTTAGACGATTGCGCCGTCTGGCGAATTCTGTTTGTCATCACTGACATTTCGGCCGGATAATGTTATAATATGACAGAGTTTTGTAGTTCTGACAGCATTCTGGTATGCCTATTTGACATTTTCTATATGAATCTCCCCGACTCGAAGAAACCTAGAGTGTACGGTGAGTATTCGTTCGTTTGCTTTCTTTGTTTTGTTTTTTATAACAAAGTCTTGGTTAGAATCTCTTCGGGCTTCCTCCACAGTCCGCTAACCACTTCGTTTACAAATCTGAAATCAAGAATGACATGAAATGATGAAGATTAGAGTTAAGAGTAGATCTAGATAATAGATCTAGATCTATATACAGATACTCAATACTCATACTAGATATTAAAACATAAGATAGACATAGATTTTTATACTCATAATTACTTGTAAGTAATCAAATGTATTTATTGATCCATAATGATAGAGAGATCTACATGATTATGATACAGAAATGCGTCCATAGTTACAATCTTATATATATTAAATTAAGAAAATATAGTATGGCATGTGACGTGGTGGGGAGAGGAATATGGTCTACAATAAGAGTCTAAACTGCTGCATTAATTAGATCTTCTAGATCTAATTATTAATCCTAGACAGTAGACTAGACTCTACTAGCACAGCAGTTGTTTGTTTTTAAAAGATTTAAATTTTGAGTTGACATAATTGTTTCTAGAAGAAATAAGTCAGCATTTAAAACTACAAACATCTCTAAATAAATGGGAACAAAATTTTAAATGCCACTCCACACAAACATCCCACTTACACTGCATCTTCGCGGTTCTCAAGCATCCTGGAAAATAAGTTCATTTTCTACATCCTGGAAATGTCCTTAAATTTTACAAAATCAGGAAAGGCCTGTAAATATATTGCCTCTGAAAAAATCCACTTAGAACAAAAATTCTGTGGGGCTGTGAATAAATATTATACCTATAGAAGAAAACTGTAGAAGAAATAAAGTACCAGTACATAGTTGTGATAAAAGTAGGTGGATTGAACAACTGGAAGGGTGAGGAGTAGACTGTACTATAATAATAATAATGTATATTTAATAAAGCGTCCTTACTAGCAGGAGCCATTCAAAGGTGCTGTACAAATAATATGTAATATAATAATACCCCAAATAATGTCTGTAAAAACCCTGTAATGATTTAAAAGATAATAATTATTTATCTGTGAAAGCGACCTTAAATAGGTGTGTTTTTAGAAGAGACTTAAAATTTCCAAGAGACGACGAATTTCTAATATTTGCCGGCAACTTACTCCACAACGTGGGGCTGCAACACTAAACGCACAATCACCATATGACTTGAGTCGAGACACTGGCACCTGCAATAGTATCTGACTGGATGACCTGAGTTTTCGGGATAACTTTCTAAAGGAAACCAGTTCACACAGGTATTCTGGCGCCATATCATTAATAGATTTATAAGTTATTAACAGAATCTTAAAATGGATACACTGTCTAACAGGTAGCCAATGTAGTTTTTGAAGAATTGGGGTAATATGATCATATTTTCTAGTATTTGTTACAATGCAGCTGCACTATTCTGAATTCGCTGAAGGCAATTAATGTTATAACAAAAAATATGCCATATAACAGGGAATTACAATAGTCTATACGAGATGTAACAAAGGCATGAACTACAGTTATAAGTGATTTTTGTGTCAAGAATGCTTTTAAACAGTGGATGTTTTTAAGTTGGTAGTAGGCAGCTCGGCATACTGATGTGACATGTTCATGCATGTTAATACATTGGTCAAAAATAACCCCTAGATTTTTTACTGACCCATTAGGGGTAATCGAAGATGCACCCATCTGTAATGCTGGTGTCTTTAGGGATTTAACACAGTGTGGTGATGCCAAATATAAAATATTTGTTTTATTATCATTTAGTTTTAGAAGATTTTGAGTCATCCATAGCCGAATATTGACAATACAATGTTTTAAATTCTTCAAGGAAGAGGAGAAATTTAACTCATTGTCAGGATCCAGTGATATATACAGCTGTGTGTCATCAGCATACAAGTGATATTTAACCCCATATCGCTGCGCAATGATCCCAAGAGGACGGGTATACACTGTGAAGACCAGATAACAAAAACTGAATGTCAGATAAAATACCATGAACAGACACTCTCTTGGAGCGTTGTTCCAGATAGGATCTAAACCATTCAAGTACTCTACCTGACAGACCAAACATGTCTTTTAACCTAGAGAAAAGTACATTATGGTCAACTGTATCAAATGCAGCAGACAGGTCCAGAAGAACAAGTATTACTGGCTTACCTTGATCAATTAACATCATAATATCATTTTTCACTCGAACCAAGGCTGTTTCAGTGCTGTGACCACTTTTATAGGCAGACTGTAGTGATTCATTAAGGTTATTATTGATTAAATATTTGTTTAGATGGAAAGCAACTGCCTTTTCTATAAATTTAGATAAAAATGTAAGATTTGAAACAGGTCTGTAATTGTTTAGAATATTACAGTCCATAGTGTGTTTTTTATTAATGGTTTTACAAGGGCAGCTTTCATGGATCTTGGAAAACACCCAGAGATAATGATTTATTAACTATATTTGTAATTGGGATTATCAGAACATCCAGACAATCTTTCACAAGCCATGTAGGCATAGGGTCAACTGCACAGAAAGCATTAGATGACTTTTTCAGCAACTGTCTGATATCAGTCTCTGTAAAAGGCTCAAATGTATCCATCATAGATATGCAGGACTCTTCTACCAATGGGTTACCTTGTGATAAGGTGCTGGACTGGAACCCATTATGTATATTTAATATTTTTTGACAGAAGAAGTTATTAAAACAATGGGCCATATCTTTATCTGAGTTGATATTATTTGGAAGGACAATTTGACTTTTATGTAATACTTTATTCACAACACTGAAAACAGTCCTTTGATTTCCCTTGGATGCTTTGATCTTTTTATTATAACATTCAGATTTAGCAGAGGCAAGGGTATTTTTAACAAGAATTTTACTAACCTTGAACATTTCAATAGGAACACACAAACTGGTCCTGATCCACAGCCGCTCACAATACCTTCTGTGTCTCTTTGCAGCCTGTATGTTCTTATTATACCATGGAAGCATTGGTCTGCTTGGCATTTCCTTTGTCCTTAAAGGTGCATGTTGATCTACAATGTCTCTCAATGTATTATCATAGAGATCCACCAGATGATCCACATCATCTGGTGGATCCAATACCAGAGAAGAGACTCGCAGATCAGCAAGAAAAGCCTCCTTGTCAATTGACTTATATCTTCTATATGAAATAACTTTAGCTGAAACAGATTGTTTCTGTAAAGATACATTAATGTTAACAAGGAAATGATCAGACAGCATGGAAGACACAAACACACCTTTAATCAAATTGTCATCATCACAGGAGATGACAAGATCTAAGATGTGACCATGTCTGTGTGTTCTGTTCTATAAACATGTCAATAATCGATCATACACAGAATAAATATGATGCGCTTTTTTTCACTCTTGGTTTATTACCTTTAAAACTTATATATACCTTGTCTTGAAAAATGGTGGGCGCCTCAGTGGTCTAGTTGGTAGTGCGTTGGATCACAGATCACTATGACCTGAGTTCGAATCTCGGCGTGGGTATATCTGAAGGGTGTTTCTTCTTTGACTTTGCTTCCTTACCTTTAAAGGTAAGTCAAGGAAATAGTATATCAAGTGTAGTGTTGTACACCAGTTACCAGAGGCTGAACTCATTCCTGATCGACCCATAGTGAGAAAAAGGGAGAGATCTCCATCACCACCACCAGCTAAACACCAAGCTCACTCTATGCCGATCGTTTCTGCTCAGCAACACATGGATACTCATATTGTGAAGACCTCCACAAATTACAAAAACAAAAATCAACTTGGAGGTTGCAAAGTTATTCTATGCTTGTAACATTCCGTTCAATGTTGCTGAACATTCACAGTTTAAAAAGGTCATGAATATGCTGCGCAATGGATATCAGTCACCACATGAATTTCTGGTGTCAAGAAATCCAACCTTCAATGTCGAACTGATCACATTCCAGGCCAAATCATTGCCATATCCCAAAGCATTTTTTACTGAGGCTGCACTCAGCATTGACCCTATTACTTGGTGGAATGAAATGAAACCAAGTGGAGTGAATTCTGATTTTGTGGTTCGCCTGCTGCAATCCGGCATCATCTGCATCAATCGAACAAATCTTCTCAAACTTTGGTCAAATTCACAACAAAGTCAGGAACAAACTTGGCAACAACACGGCATCAAAGTTGGTGTTTTGCTACCGTCTACTGAGGGGAGATGAGGAAATTGACAATTAATGATATGGATATTAACATTATCACATTACATCATGTATGCACATCGTTTTGTTTCATATTTTCGTAATGTACATGTAAACTTATTCTAATGCCACAATTTTAATACACAAAATCACAGTGCTATGTGCCAAATGTGATATAATAAACCAATTAAATCTTGACTATTTGTAATTTTTTTAAAACTATTTTGTTAAACAGATCAATAAATTAATAATTAATATGACATACATATCTATACTTTGCAAATGCTAAATATTGTGGACTGGACATTATTAAACGGATGAAAACATTAATAATTTAATTGTATCCCTGTACAAATGTACTTGGTGATACCATAGCTTACACATGGTTATGATTTGCACCTCAAAATAAACACACCTGGAAGTTTCTGCCATTTCTCCCCAGTTTCTGCCATTTCTCCCCGGCAGAAAGGTATTTCTCCCTAGTTTCTCCCCATGGGAGGAAGAAATACCTTTCTGCTGGGGAGAAAGCCAACCCTGGTTTGTGAGTATTACTTCATTTTATTTAATATGATATTGACGTTCCATGCAAGTTGTTTGATGTGAACTAATGGCATGGTACATATTAATCAATTACCACCTGTTACCACATCATTTTGATAACTGACATGTGTCACCTGGTCATGTCCAAAATCATTTGTATTGAATTACTGACTTGCTGTTCTTTGAAACAAATATTTGTAGGCATGCCAGGTAAGTTTTAGATGTAGAATCAGAAATATACATCACACAGTGTACAAATAGCTTTTAGTAAAGTTAATGACTATTTCAATTACATTTTTAAGATGATTTCATCACTTTAATATGGATTGAAATATATCTGATGTCTGTTGTTGATGATGTTCACCATTTTTGTAAGATTGACTGCTGATAAAATATGTCACTGGATCAGTATTAACAAAAATAAATGAAGGCTTATAAAAACGTCAAGTCTGTAATGCTAGAATTTAGAGCAGTGTTATCTAACTTTCAAGAATTGACTGATGGTAACTAGATTATTAACTACAGTGAGTCATCAGTTAGAATGTATCCTTTCTCTGGAGTCTGTATGGTTTATTTATGTGGTCTGAGTGTAGTCCACAATAAAATATTGCCTTTTGGGGAATAACTCCATTGCCATATCTCCTATGGTGATGATCCATGATTGTCAGTCCATGATTTAGCCATGGATGTGCAGGATTTGGTGTGACCAAAGTGAACCACTTAGAACTGTGGGTGGAATATAATTAACGTGATCTTGATCTTATTCAATGTTTAAGGAAATTCTATGCCACTCTTGATTGTTACTCGTAAGAAAGGCATTTAATCATCCGATTTTTGTCAACTCTACATCACTTAGAGGTTAATTACACTAATCTTTAATGGCACCAACCAATCTTTTGCTGTCCAGTTATTTCATAGATACAGGGTTCCCACACGTCCCGGAAAAGTGGGAAAATAACAAATTCATTTTCCAGGTCCTGGAAATGTCCTGGAAATTTACAAAATCATGAAATGTGCTGAAATATTTTGCCTTTAGAAGAAAACTTTGATTGTAGAAGAAAAAGAGTACCGGTACATGGTATTGATATCCCATGTTAGTTACAATTTAAATAAAAGTCAGTGGATCAGACAGCTGGAATGGGTGAGGAGGAGGCTGTACCATAAACATGTCAATAATCGATCATACTTTGAATAAATATGATATCCTTAAGCTTTAAATCTTGTATACTTTGTCCTGGAAAATGGTAATTTTGTCCTGGAAAAGAATATTTCCTTGGTTGTAGGAACTGTGTGAGTAACAACTTGTATTAACTGAATGTTTAAGTGGAAGTGTGACTTATGTTTTCTACAGACAGTAAACTACCAAATCCAGTTCGTCAGCCACCGTTTAAGAGAAATAAAATAATACACGAGTGTATTAAAATAATACACATGAGTGTATTATCACTCTGAATGTGCTATATAACGGCATGTAATAACAGGTGGGAAATAAGACGCCGTCGATAGAACTGTTTATTCATCAAATATTGTTTCTCCTCCATTGTCTCCCCAGAAAATATTACTTAATTATGTTTTGTGTCTTGGTTGTTAAAGTTCACCAGAATTTGGATAATTGTAATTGATTGTATTATCTTAAGTAATCATAATACTAACAGTAGTCATTGCAGCATAAACATAATTAATTACATTCTAGATGTAATCATAAGAGTAGTTGATTTTCTTGGTTCCATTGAGTACTGGTTTATTTACATTGTTATGCTGTGAACATACTTGTGAGATAAGATAAGGGGGATATGATAATAGATTATCTCCCCACAGATAATCTATTTCAATCATATACTTGTCTTGTTTGGCTTTCCATCGAGTATCTTAATGTTTATCTATATCAGAAGTCTACCTCTACTAATACATTGTTTTCCAGTGAGTATTGACGCACTGGGAAAGCTTGCCATGATATATCTTAGTATCCCATTGCTGTCTCAGTAACAGTTGGGAGATGAATGTTTTTATTTTCAACACCTATTTACTCATGCTTTAAATTAATGTAATTATTTCTACTGCAACAGACCTTGAGAAGTAGAGGACAAAATGTCAGCGAAAGAAGAACTACAGTTATGTACCATTTTGGTATCTTCAATAGCCGAGGCCATATTGTCAGGAGTTCCAGATAATAAGGTTCTCAACATGTTCGTGCACTCCTCAAGCTTTGAACAAGTGATATGTAAGTGGCATAATCCGAAGAACAACCTCAATATGCTACATCTGGCTGTGCTGTGTAACAGGCTACCTATTGTGCAGTACCTCTGTAAAAAGGAAAACAACTTCTTGCCATGGAAACCTATGCATGATTCAGATGGAACATCCATCAACAGTCCTCTCCACATCGCCTGCATGATTGGTGCATTGGATATAATTCAGTATTTACTGTCTTTGGAGACATTTGATATGGATCTCATGTTGTTGAGAACAGTGAGCTTTGTTTCACCAGATGGTAAAGTGGGGGAGGCTGTCTGTCCTAAGTTACCATTGGAATTATGCCTGGAAGGTGGTCATCTGGAATGTGGCATGTTCCTCTGCAAGTATATCTTGTCTCATAGTACGTACAAAGATCTGGCAGAGAAGACAATGGTTTTGAATTCATCACCTCTTCATCAGGCTTGTCACATTGGATCAGCTGAACTTGTCGGGTTGATCCTCGATAAGTCAACGTGGGGCCGATACATCAATGCATATGACAGTTCTGGTTTCACACCTCTGCACGTTGCAGCAAGAAATGGGAACTGCGACTGCCTGCGCATGCTTCTGGAGCATGGAGCCTATGTGAATGTCTATGCGAAATGCCATTCTGTGCTTCACATGCTGTTCTCAAACAAACAGCAGCCACAGGAGTTCACCGACTGTGCAAGAGTGCTTATACAGTTTGGCGTCGATGTAAATGCGTCGGATCATAATGAGAACACACCACTGGATTATGTTGCTTATGAGTTCGGTCAGAAGTGGACTCCCAGCTTGCTAACAGGACAGAAAGCCATTTATGTCACACATCCTTCGAAGAACACGGCTGCCAAGTTGAAATCAGCTGACTACCGGATGATTCTTTTGGAAACGATGGACCTACTGTTGAAGGCTGGTGCTCACACGCACACAATCATTTCCCACACAGCTGATGGCATTCTAGTCGATCATACTATTATACATACTCTGTTACAGAACACGGGCTGGCCACTCAGTGTTTGTATGATGAAGTATCCCGAGGATGTCTTTGAGGCATTGGAACTTCTACTGAGCCATGGCTGTGATCCGAACGTGCTTGCCAGACACAGCTTGACCAGCTCCTTTTCCACTCTGTTACTGCAGTCACTGCACGAGGTTCAGGGGGTGGATGTGAAGTGCCGGTTTGTGCACCTGTTCATTCTGCATGGCGTTGACCTCGACTGCATCGTGCCAGCACCTCGCCACTTTAGGAAACACCCAACAAAGTGTATCTGGTCCGTCCGTCCGGTGATGCTTGCCCTGCAGGAGAAACATCCGATCAGCGTGATTCAGCTCATACTGAACTACATGAATCTGACCAGCATCAACGACGTTCTAAAAAATCCGAAGATGCGCGACTGGCAGATGTATGTGCTGCAGCTGGAAAGCAACAATGCCTATCGCCAAGAGTGGCTGCAGGTTAAAAAGCATCTCAGGAAATGTGTGAGAAGACTTACACACATTTGTAAGCTGAACATTTTCAAGGCTGTCAGTGGAAAAGCATCCGGTGTCGAATTACTACCCTTACCAAAATCTTTAAAGGCTTACTTACTTGATCCCCAATGTTAATGTTGTGAAACATGTTCCAAATTTATGGTTGCTTTTATGATATTAATAAACTAGCTCTCTTGTGATACAATACACAAGATGGGAGTTACTACAGTAGGAATTGTTCTAAATACCTGGTCATACATTATTCTGCTTTTTCTAAACTTGAGGTGCTAGCATCTTATATATTGTTCCTTTACCTCAATTATTAATATGTGTGTTGGTGTGTCTTTATATATATATATATATATATATATATATACTGGTATATATATATCTGTAGAAGTACATTATAAATTATGAATTGAAATTTTCATTACAGAATAACAATAATCATGTATTTTAAGGAGTGGCCTATAATACAGGTACTCAGTTTGTTATTGGACCAGTAAAATTCCCTCTGTGTCAGCATTTAGATTTCACCACTTCTTTTATGATATAAATATTGTACCAGTTATAGAACTGATTACTGTCATAGTGACCTGGGTTATTCTGACTGGTAAACCAAGTGGAATGTCTTAATATTTTACATCACAGGTCCCACAACACTGGTAAGTTTATTAATATTGTGTGTGTGTGTGTATTTATATATATATATATATATATATATATATATATATTTTGACTTTACAAATCACCAGGATGTCATTAACTAGTGTTAGTACTGTATTAAATGTTTATTATAGATCTGTATCACATTATATCTTATTTATTTGCAGTATTGTTGTTTAACAGTCAATTTACTGGTTAGATGTGTGTGAGTATTAGTATTAGCAGTAGCTGTGTACTTCTTGCCAAGTCTTATATTACGGTGAATAGATAATTCAATTCATTTATTTGAACATTCTTAATACATCATTTTAATGAAAGCAAACACATAGTATGTTGAAAAGGAGGATGCTTGAAGCATTGCTTATATAATGCATGCTCCCTTAACATAACATTAAAAACATTTGTGACAAATTTAAAGATAAAAAGATGTGGAGTAGTCAATAGACATAATTATATCTTTTATTATGAAACAACACAAAATCCATAGGTTTAATTATGAAGTGATTAATTATTTTAGCAATAATAAAAACAAAATAATTAAATATTAATTAACCCCTTTTTATCTTCATGGAGTACTTTACATTTATGTTTGCACAGAAATTAATTTGTTAGATAAATGTTTATATTTTGTTTATATACGTTGTTTAATTCACTCAGCTGCTCACAGGGTAAATCTATGCTGTCAACAGGTGACCTAGATTTTTGTTATGGCTAATAATAATGGCCGAAATGGCAGTTATTTTAAGTGGTTTAGCCACATCAAGTGAGGGAGACATATGGTATGTTATTTACTGCTTCACCACTAGGACTTAATTCTAAACGAATTTACAATATGTGGCATATTCGGTGGAGAAAACATTGCCTGATTGGATGAAAAACTCCTCCTACTATAGTTCCACGGCCGGGATTTGAACCTCCGACCTCCCACCAGACATGGGGTCAATTCAATTCTGGAATTGATTATTTTAAAACCAATGGAATTGAGAAATTATGAATTGGAAATTTTGGAATTGAAATTTCCTACGAAAAATTAAATCCACAAATTAATTTACCAAAATGATCTCGAACTTTGGTTCTTTCTTCTCTCTCTCTCTCTCTCTCTCTATATATATATATATATATATATATATATATATAGTATCAGATATGCACACCAACTGTGGCACCCCAAGTGACCGTTTAACCAATTAAATGGTCTGGATAGCATTGCCTCTGCCCACAACACTGTGACACTACCACATAGCTTACCTGTAATCTATATAGAGATATTACTATTTAGGAATTTACCCCTATTCAATGTTTAATGGGCAATAAAACTTTAAATCCACAAATTAATTTACCATTTAATTTTTTAATTCAAAAATATTTCTTTCGTGACAATCCTACTTGGAATATAAAGTAATCAGAGTAGGTATTCCAAGTAGATACTCATGGTACCTACTCATGGTAAAAGTAATAGTCAGAAAAAAAACGAATTGGAATTGATAAATTTAATTTGGAATTGGCAAAATGGAATTGACCCCAAGTCTGCCTCCCACACAGCATCACCATCAGTAAAAAAGTGCTACCCACTTAGCCATAGAGGATGGATCATACAAAATCAGGCTTTTTCCGAGAAATAAAACCTTTGTAGTCTATCTTATTGATTGCTGAGTCCATCAGGTGACTCTAAAGTGGTATTCATCTGTGTCAGATTATTAACCTCAGAGTAATGTTGTTGTCAAACCCAGAATCAGATTTCTATTTTAGTTTCCCAATAAAACTATCTTCGATCCGTTCCATTCACTACCGAGTTCTTAGGCCAAAAGTTTTTATTTCTTGGCTTTGCATTTGTTGATCATGTATTGTTGTATTTGTTATTAACTGTTGATCATGTATTGTTGTATTTGTTATTAACTGTTGATCATGTATTGTTGTATTTGTTATTAACTGGGCTATGTTTTGGACTATCTGTGTAATTTGTTAATATTTCTGAGTTATTTTGGGTGCTAACTGTATTTTATTGATTTATTGATTTTTGCATAATATTAAAGTTGGATGGATGGATGGATGTATTACACAGGTACGAATGAAGGAAAGCATGATTCATTGATGTGTGCAATTATATGAATTTGCTTCGTTTTGGAACTAAACAGTGAACCCTTATGGATATCTTTACATTATATATGCATATACTGATTATGGTGGTTGAGGATAGTTTGTTAGGAAGCATGTGCGTGTGTGTGTGTGTGTTGGAATATTTATTATTAACATGTTTAGAGAATGCAGCTGAACATATAATTCTCTAGCTGCTGCTTGTGATAGATTTGTATTTGTTTTTGACAATATTAATTTCTTTACACTGTTTTAACCCAAGTCAATACTATGTATATGTTTGTTGCTTATTGGATGTTTTATTGATGTATCAACCCGTTTCGCAACCCTGCCCATTTTTTAAACGGAACCTTCCTGTTTCGCAAACGCACCACAAGCCACTTGTGGTCGTAATAGATAATGGGAGGCCCGTTTCGCAACCACTTGACTCAGCACAGCATCGACATGACCAGATTTTATTTTGTAAAAGATTAATTTATTATTTTACCATGTGTTTGTATGGATTTATATATCTATAGATAATGTCTTTAATAATACAATTAATATTTTCTGAAAACCGTATATTTTTTAAGTTGGTGAATCGATCTGCTTTAATTCTCATTTCAAAACAGGAAGAGGACTAGCTGTTTCAACAAATTCAAATAATTTAGGCCTGCTGTTTTCAGGATTTATTAATTCTAAATAGAGAGCTCTATATAATTTATATTCAATTTAATTTTCATAGCAACATCATTTGTACAGTTATACTTGCTAATAATCATTGACCTAAATATAATACCGAAAATTTTGAAATAACAACGACATTTCGTTGCCACGTGGTTGCTAAACGGGCACACAGTCTCAAAACCATACCGATTGCAAAACGGGACAGTCCAGGTTCAAAACGGGCCCGGTTGTCAAGATGGTGCGTAATGTTGGCAAATAAAGACCATACGTTCACTTGTTTATTGATTTTCATTGCTCTTTTCTAAGTAAATAACGACATACATTTATTGATTGGTTTATCCTGGATATTTTATTGGCTGATTTAATTAATTTTATAATACCAATTTTCACCATTAATATTTATAAATATTAATTACCATCACAGCTGGCCATGTCTCCTGTATAGTTCTCCTATCTGTTAATACCTTCCTCTTTGGTTTCAGTGGATGCATGCGGTAGATTTGGTACATCAAAAATAGTTGGAATAGCATTCTAGATAAGTTGTCTGGTTCATGAATTCCGTTTCAGTGAAATGTATGTCATATACATTTTACAATTAGTATTCAAGTAATTTAAATCTTTCCTCATCATATATCTGAACGACAACAATTAATAACCAATCTTTTACTTCTGTCAATAGAAAAAATTACAAAATTAATGTTTCTATCACTATAGTTGAGGTATTTAATAATTAATTTCATAACATTTAAATTATAAATAGAAGTCCATATATATATCAATAAGTACCAATTACTTATGTTTAAAAATAAATATGGATGAAGGTGATCATGTAAATACTCAGCTACTTATAATTATTGTAATTAGGAAAAAATTATCTGATTATAGTAATGTAATTTTAGAAGTCCAATTTTATTATTAACAATAATAAAGTAAAATATACCTCCTGCCCATAACAGTACATGTAACTGTAAGCTTATGTATATCTTACATACCCATTTTGTGATTAATAGGTTGATAATGTTCAATAAAATTTAATCAGATTTTGTCTGAAACAAATATAGATCTAGATAGATCCTGCTTGGGTCATGTCAAATAGGCGCGTGTCTACTTCAAATTGTTATGCTTATTTTTTAAATATCCTTTATTAAGTTTATTTAAAAAAAGCCAGATCATATCAAATGTTTACACTAGCTTTCATTTCCTTTCGGGGATGTCTTTATTTGTGCATACTTTTTCTGTTACTGCAGCCGAAAGCGGCGCAGAATGAACCAGTGCCATTAGGCGCCATGTTAACGAAGGGAACTGTCCGTGACAATCTATCCGGTGGCTAGGGATGGATGGATGAATGTTGTTTAACGACACATCGGCACAGTTTAGGCCATTCAGTGTCCTCCGGTGGCTAGGGCCTTGGCGCTCGATGAATTCAAAATGGCGTCCCATGTTAAAACGCGAAGTAACACGTCTTGTTATAAATAGTCTTTGTCTAAAGCATGCTGTATGCTTATGCTCTGTCTAAAATGGACAAATTCCATATCAATAACGCTTCAATAATTACCGTATAAATCATTTCTTGATCTATGACATTTTAATTAGCATAACATATGACATGGAGATAAATTTAACTCAGCTTTTCAGTTGTGTGGGTTTTTTTACGATCAATAATTACAAGAAGATTAAGTGGCTAATCATGGAATATAAACTAATAATAAAGCACTATTTCTTAGCATTTTATCAAATTGAATAAAACCTAAACCTGTGAATTAATTGTGTGTGAAATAATCCAAGTTTGTCAGTGATCTACTAGATCTGGGGTTGGGAAGTATTTTTGTGTGTGTTATCAATACAAATGACAAGAATGATGAGTGGCTTCTCATTTAATTTAAGAATAGACTACACGCGCACAGGATAAAAAGCTAACAGCTGAACAATATATTGTAAGCATGAACACTAAGATACGATATACGTCACTAATCCGTGATTTGCTTTTATAGATGCAAGACGAGAGATAAATAGACCAATTGGACGATTGCCGAATTAGGAACAAAACTCTTTCTAAAGCGCTGGGTTTGAGTTGAAATACATCTTATAGCCTTCTACCAGAACACATAAAATTATAATAATGATGAAGAACATTGTCTTTATTTTTAGTGATGTTGTTTACCTGAGATAGTGATATTCTAGCATACAAGTCACCATGCAGTACTTGATACAGGGAGACCAATTACTTTAGAGGCTTCAGTTCAAATTCTATATACCCTGTTCTCGCTTTGTTTACTCAAGGAATTCCCCCAGTTAATATAATTATAATCCAATACACTATCAATCAGTGATGTGTAGAAGGGAACCATTACAGTATTATTAATATTAAATTATTTTAACGTTCTCACGAAGAACAGTTTTGGATACTACGAGGTCTGAGTGATAAGACCAAGATAGTTGATGATGATGAATACTAATAATAATACAACATTTTATATAGCGCTCTATATAACTGGATTAAAATTACCCTAAAGCGCTTTACAGATAAAAGAAGTAGTTAAACATGTACCAAGTATAGACTTTAAAACATAAATAATGTTCGATTTAGACGTTAAAACAATGATAACATGGCTTTGAATATGCAATGTCAAAGAAACGCGTCTTAACATTCTTCTTGAACAAGTTGAGGGACTTGGACTGCCTAGTTATCATTGGTAAATTGTTCCACATGGAGGCAGCTGACTCGCTGAAACAGCGATTTCCATAGGTTGCCGTACGTGTCTTTGGCACACATAGCAGACAACCTGACTTCGATCTCAGTGAACGTCTTGGATGATAGGGTATCACAAGTTCCTCCAGATATACAGGAGCTGTGCTATTGAGCGTTTTGTATGTATACATGAGGATCTTGTACAGAGGTCTGTACACCATCGCTAGCCAATGTAGGGATTTCAACACCTGAGTGATGTGTTCTCTCTTCCGGGTGTGGGTAATTAGACGAGCAGCCCTGTTTTGTACTCCTTGTAGACGAGCTGTTAACAATTTGGGGATACCAGATAGAAGGGCATTGCCATAATCAAGGCGGGATGTAACCAAGGAATTGACTAGCGTCTTGCAGACATCTGTTGTTATGAACTAGCGGATGCAGCCAATGTTGCGTATCTGGTAATAACAGGCCCTGGAAACAGCATTGACCTGTTTGTCCATGGTAAGTGAGCTATCCAGGTACACCCCTAGGTTCCTCACAGAATGCACACCATTAATAACACTATCAGCAACTGTTAGATGGAAATACTGAGTTTTCTTAACTTGGTGCTTTGATGAGAAAACAATCAGTTCAGTTTTATCCTGGTTTAGTTTCAGCCTATTGGAACTCATCCATAAGATAATGTCTGCCAGTCAGGCTTCCATTTTGGTAGCAAGGTTATCCCAAGAGTCGGAAGGCCGAATTACCATGTATACCTGAGTGTCATCTGCGTAACAATGGTATAGTAGGTTGTGTCGACAACTGATTTCACCAATCGGTTCGGAGTATAGACAGTACTTGCATGGTCCAAGGACCGAACCCTGTGGTACCCCGAAATTCAGAAGTTTGTCAGTAGATGTACATGATCCGACAGCCACACACTGGGTTCTGTTACTAAGATAGGACTGAATCCAGTTGAGAGCATCATTACATATCCCATATGAGTGTTCAAGACGTTCATAGAGAATTCCATGATCGATGACGTCAAATGCGGCGGATAAGTCCAGTAATACTAACACTACCGTACACTTGTTGTCGAGAGTCATGGTAATATCATGATGGACCCTAAGTAAGGCCGTATCTGTGGAGTGACAGGAGCGATAAGCAGACTGGAGGTTATCATGTAGATTGTGAGCATTGAGATGCTGCTCGAGACGTTTAGCCACAACTTTCTCCAGGGTTTTAGAAGCTAGAAACAGGTCGGTAGTTCTTTAAAACCTCCTTGTCTAAACTTGTTTTTTTCAGTAGTGGTCGCACGATGGCCTTCTTGAAGCTTAGAGGAACTTTGGACTCAGTCAGAGAACCGTTGATTATAGCAGTGATCAATGGGAGTAGATGTTCTAGGCAGTCTTTCAGAAGATGTGTAGGGAGAAGGTCTAATTCACAGGACTTTGATGGGGCCTTCAGAATGATTTTTCGGATTTCCTCTTGCGTAGCAGGTGTGAAAGTCGTCATCGGTTGACAGTTAAATTTGATATCAGCAGTCATCACAATGTTCTCATTTGTGGTATTGTTCAGAGCACTGATGTTGTCTCTGATTGTAGTGATTATTTACAAAAAATCACCAAATCTGTTAGTCAAATCCCTATCTGATGGACAACTAAGTAATATGACTTCACTTTTGTGTCCCATTAAGTGCTTGGCTAACTTGAACAACTACTTAGATTTAGTACCACACTCTACTATCTTGTTGGAGTAGTGTTCGTTCTTGGCTTTGATAAGTAGAGCAATGACATTACGACATTCTTCCTTGAACATCTGGTCATGTACAGTAAGTTTTGTTCTTCTCCAGAGTCGTTCAGCTTTTCTCCGCTTGTGTTTGGTTTCGCGGATATCTTCTGTGTACCAAAGAGCATTTGGTCTGAAAGTTATTGTTTTAACCTGCAGTGGGGCATGTTTTTCTATCAGTTTCCTAATGCCAGAATCATAGGCGGAGATGAGATCATCCACGGATCCAGATGTACCTTGCAAGCTAGGGGTTGAGTCAATATCCTTGATAAAACCCGGTACATGTATAGCACGGAGCTTCCGAAAAGTAATGTCCTTCCTTGTAGATTTTGGCTTGCCAATATCTAGCTTCATGTGAATAGCCATATGAGTAACGGATGAATTTCCTCTGGTGTTAACGAGGAACGGTGTGTCACGAAGGATGGAACTGTCTTCTCGTGTGATTACGACATCCAAAGTATGACCTTGAATGTGTGTGGCAGCTCTTACCTGCTGAACTAAACCATGTGACTCTAATAATCCTGAGAACTGATGGACACCAGGCAGGTGAATCTGGTTTGTCAAGGTGAAAGTACAGGTCACCTGTGATAATTAACTGTTGTGGTGCAACAGCAAGTTCATCCAGATACGAAGTCAATTCATCGAAGAACATTATATTTGTGAAATCATTCTGCTTGGACGGGGGAGGACAATATATAACACACAGTCTAGATAGTTTGTCACCAGTACTCACATAACAATCCAGGTGTTCGAAATGGGTGTATGCGTGTACATCACTCGTGGTTGAAACAATCTTCTTCGTATTTATTCCTTGTTTAAACACTACAGCTACACCTCCAACACGTGATCCTGATCGAACTGTGTGGAGAATGTCATATCCAGAGGGAATAAGATCAGATAGCACACGATCATCAATAATAGTTCTTAACGAGGTTTTAGTTATAGCCAAAATGTCTACACCGTTTGATATAATGAAGTCATAACTTAGCTTTGTTCTTTACTGATCGACAATTCAGAGATATAGTAACACTAATTACGGTATTTATTTGTATTACATTCAAGATTAGTCTGACGCTTTGTGTCTTATTTACTGGGTGTGTTTCAACTGGGATATGCATATCTTGGCTTTGAGCTGGTCGGATCGGTTTTGGCGCCAATGCAGGGAGGGTTTCCGTACGGGATCCTTGTAGTATCCTACAAGTGAAGAGGATATTTTTCCTCCTTAACCTCTGGGCGATACTATCTTGTATCAGGATCCAGCTCTCAGCCAATCATGCACGTCCTTGCACATATTCATAACTTGGTTAATTATAGTTAATTTATATGGTTTGACTGTGGCATGTGTTGGTGAATGTGTAAACGCTACCTCTTCCGCATATAACATACCCACACGCATTACATTAGACTATGAGAATTACACTAAGAAACGACACAAAACAGCCATTTTTGATAGTTTACGATATCGTTGTTTTCAATTTGACCAATAATAATAGTATCATTTTCATATTTCAAGATGCTAATGTTTTCATATGAAAACTGTACTAGATTTGTGTATATTATAAAAAAGAAGGGCAGATAATTAATAATACACAATTCTGCGGAGAACCGGTATTGAGTCTAATTTTGTCAGACAGAGTATTATCAAGTCTAACACGTTGTTTTCTATCAGTAAGAAAATCAATAATTAATTAGCACAATGGTGATGATACTCCTGTATCAATTAATAACTTAATAAGAATATTCGGTTTGATATTATTGAATGCTCAGCTGAAATCAATGAACATAATTTTTACGTAAGAGTTATTCTCCTCCAAATGTTCTGTGACGGTGTTTATATCTGTAATAATAACATCTCTATATTTTACTTTAAGGTAAGAAAATTTAAAATCATATAAATTCAATTCAGATTGCAGACATTTGTTTCAATATAATTCGTTCCAAACATTTGAATGATACAGAGGTTAATGCAACAGCGTTAGATGGAATGCTAGTTCTCATATAGGATTCAGACAAGTTCTTTTATAATCCGCGAATAGACCGATCCAGGCGAAATGCATTGCATCAGCTACTAACTGCGGTCTCGGGTTAGAAACAGATATGGCTCCCACTGTTAATAAGGTATGGCAACTTTTCACTATCGGTAAATACTGGAAATCTTTCAGCAAATTATTTGATATACCACGGAGACTAGCATTTCAGATGAACGATTGTGTCTTTCCAAAGGATTTAACACAATATTTATCATGATATAACCAAATGATTGAGCGGACCGATCTTTCCAAATGAATGACACAGCTAAGTCTTCGTTATTCGTGTTGACTTGTAGGGGATTTTTTAGGATAGGTTTCAATGGATTAAATTAATGATTTTAAAATTAAACCTTTAGCTGAATGTAATTTGACTTTAATAAAGATTTTTTAATTTAATGTAGATGTAAAAGGCAATTTGCATGTTAGAGATATATTATATTTACTTGTACCTGGGAACCAATCATATATGTATCACCTGTATATTATTAAACATTTTTTTACAGTATTAACACCCTTGACATTTACATGTAGTAAACATTGCAGGAATGCCTGATTCAGATAATAAAACAGTTCACTTTCAATACAAGATATGCATAAATACCAATGTTACAGTAATGGGAATTACCCATTGAATTATAATCTATGTGATCATTGATTTTATCCATTCACATCGTCATGTTGGGTGGAAAAGGTTCTACAAAACATTACATTCTAGGATGAAAGTTTGAACTAGACAGACCAGGACCATGACAGCCATTAGATCGCGCTGAACGTTACTTAGTTTAGTGATTTATATCTATTGGATGAAGTCTATGCCATTTCTATTAAATGTAAATTATGATCTGGAGATCACATACCCTTAATGGTCTATAAATAAAATCCAAATATAGCTGGTAAATAGCCTAAATATAGCTTTTCAGTAAGATATTTATCGGCCACTATACGCCTAAATCGCCATGCAACACAGTGATTCTTAGACTTCTAACCCGAAACCGAAGTGTGAAATTCAGCCGCTTGGTGGCGCCAGGGGTAAATGGATCGGTCTATTCACTTACACAGTTTATAAGGAATATAGGGGATATATTATCCGATCCTGATTATTTCCGGCATTCAAACATGTAAAATTTAAATGGTAAGGTTTTCATCTATTGGGTATTGTTCTTTAAAGACGTTCAATTTCCTCATTGGGATATGGCTACATCAGACCGAGCATATAAAATATTGAGATTGTCACACAATTCCTTTGGATTTATATCCAGTTGTAGCCTGCATACCCGACAGGGCCTCTAGAGAGTTCCCACTGTCGAAGTATCCCTGAAATTGTGTCTTGTAGACATTCCTACAGATCCTGATTTTCTATCTAGTTCATTCTGGTTTAAAAAGATAGTAATCCTATTGTGGGATTGAAGAAACGTTATCTTTTTTAATTGACCTATCCTTTAATTAATTTGTAACCCATGGTTTGTTATTTGGGGAACATTTAACACTTTTTGATGTCACCAGACTTCGTTCGCAAATTTTAATTCCTGGTGACACCTGTATAAACGTATTTTTTTTTAAGAATTGGAGCTCGAATATGTGGAATCATTAAAGTCACTTAGTATTATCACTACTGATTGTGGCTTATCCAGTTGAAGCTGTGACACAGTACACTAAATACGGCACATAGAATCTTTCGGAGAAAGTAATACATTTTACATGACATCACAAGTTGTTCAAGGTCTGGTGTACATAGATGTTTCTACACACAGATGTTATTTGCATGTCACCAACATTTATTGATATGTAGTCATTTGATGGCGGTTCATGTGGGTGCACACCTACGTGCGTACCCATGTGTTCGTATGTACGCCTTTATTTATGAATAAAAATATCTCTTTATCACGAAAGACCGAGTATTTTTGGCCGTCAGAGCCCCTCATAATCTATGTCTTATGCTCAAATCAGC
Organism: Paralvinella palmiformis; assembly: GCA_025642065.1. NCBI lineage: Eukaryota > Metazoa > Annelida > Polychaeta > Terebellida > Alvinellidae > Paralvinella > Paralvinella palmiformis. The sequence goes on along the minus strand of JAODUP010000764.1, from coordinate 25,929 downwards.
AACATACATTAAGGACACCTCCTTAATAGTGATATTTATGGAATAGATACCATTCACTATCTAATAACACGGGCACCTCCATGGTCTAATTGGTAGCGCGTTGGTCCACAGATCATTTCGAATCCGGGCGTGAACATATCTGAAGGGTGTTTCATTTTTGGCTTCGCTTCATTACCTTTGGAGGTCGCTCGGCCGATTTAGCCTACCATGTGAACAAAAGGGGCCGTAAAACATCAATCAATTAATCAATCAATCAATCAATCATCCATCTAATAACAAGTAGATTTTATTAATGTTACACAGTGTTGTTAATGTGTCTCATTTGTCATCGACACAACTGTATACAGACATAAATTATCTCATTGTCTCATTTTATTAAATATATAATTTTAAATGGTGGACTGCTTCTGGGGAAGATCAATAAACAAATAGTATTCGGTACTGATATCTGATAAATATCATTTCTTTATTATATATAATCCGGATAGAATACAATAATAAGTAGCCTTTGGTCCTATATCCTGACTCATTGTTTTTAATGTCACGTATTGACCTGATTTTTAACATGAACAGACTATTGCTTCTGTGAAAGAATTATTTGGCCATTCAATTGAACGTGTATGGATATCGTTCTCTAAGAGTGTAGATACTAGCCCTTATTAGTGACTTTTTTCCATTCAATTTTACAACAAACACGTGTTTCTTACTACTCAGAGGAGATTAAATCTTGCGGGCATGATCAGAAAGGCATTTATAAAATATCGAAGCATTGGAAAAAGTTGTAGATGCCCGCATAGAGCATCATATTGTGTCAAACTGCCTTCACAAACCATTTCAGTCTGCCTACCGAAAGTTCCATTCATTACTCAAGTTAAACAACGACATTTTCGGGTCTCTGGATCAGAGTATTGTTTCAATGCTTGTCATGGTCGACCTGTCCGCAGCATTTGACACCATTGACCACCAAATGCTACTGCAACGATTGGAGCAACATTTCGGCATCACAGGTACACTGGAAGTTAGATGACATTTTTCTCGTATCTATAATATAAGATGATCAATATAACTGCTGTTACTAAGAAAACCATTCTTCTCTGTTCATGATATAATATACCGTTCTCTAGTACAGTTGACCACCATCAGGCACATGAACACTCTCAGTGCAATTTCAACATTCGGGAATACAGATTTCAAATTATCAGAAATAATTTTTACAGGGCAGGGAGATTCTCAAAATTTTCATCAAGAGCCATCTAGTAATTTAAATGCTCACATTCCTTTTAAAGGTCATCATAATTAAGATCTTTGTGATACATATTTGCCAGAGGTTCACACTTTTTCTTTAGTGCATAAGAAGCAATCATTTTCAATTCAGTAAAGTAATTTTTTTTTCAACTCATTAAGATTTACTCGATATATGTTCAGTGTTCATATATAGTGGACTAGAAAACAATGAGTTTAGTCCTTTTTTAATGTCATCTCTATTACAGTCTCTTAATTACTTGCAGGCAAAGTATTCCACAGACTGAGTGATGCATAAGTAAAATATCTATTTCGATATAGTGAAGACAATAAATTATGAAATACCACAGATTAGCTAGCATTACAAATGGAAATTAACGATTTATTAATTATTTAGTCCATAACAGAATTACCCGGTAATACATTAAAAAGGAACCATTCATTATTAACATATAACTGTAACGTTAGTCCACTAGTCTGTTAAACTTGATTTAAATACTACTACTACTACTACTGTTGTTCCTGCTGCTGCTGTTAATAATAATAATAATAATAATAATAATAATATAAATTTAATACAGCCTACAGGTCATCTAATAGCGCGTCCTTCAAGATTTAAGTCAAAGGGGTAAAAGTTAGTTTCAAAACTAGATCTATGTTGTGTCGACTAACCCACTGCCATTGTCACTGTCAACTGGCAACCAATGGTGATGAAAAAACATTTCTTGTCATTGAACGGTTTTGATTCCTCAAAGTTTTGGAGTTAATCATGAAGTTAATAATTGAGTCGGTATTAGAGTAGATAATAATAATAATATGTGATATTTATATAGTGCCCTATTCAGCTAGAAGCTGCCCTAAGGCGCTTTACAATATTATTATCCCTACCTCAAACCTGTTTCCACCCAGCACATATCTCAACCCCCACTGGAGCACACAGCGCATGCTGCCATTATAGGCGCAAAGCGTTACTTAAACACATAGTCATCGCGTCCTGTCAGGTACTCATTTGGTATGGATGAGTGAACCAGTCGCCACGTGTCAGCTTTGCAACTCACGGAGCATCGAACCCTCGACCGTTTGGCTACCAGTCCTACGCTCTACCTAACTGCACTATCACTGATCGTTGAGTATGTGCTCTAAGTAGATATACACCTGGAGTATTTCTTGGTTAGTATATAAATACCTGAACAAATATGTAATATATCACGTCCAGACCATCCGATGCGAAAAGAATTTATAGAACTGGATCCTGCTTTAACGAGAAAATTATAGGTTTTCCTTCACATATGTTGCTTGGATGAGAAAACAATTAATGTATTCTGTTTTATCCTTATTAAATTTCAGCATGTTGCTGTTCATTCAAATACTTCATTGTGTCTTCAATACAATCTTCGATCCCTGTGGTACATTAAACTGAAGACCTAAATGTGATCATGTTTTATCTGCGACTGTAACACACTGAGTTATGTCGGTTAGGTACAATTTTACCTAGCTTAAGTCTTTTTCAATTAAGGATTGAAGTAAAGGTCAACGTTTGCATGGTCTAGTTGATTTCTTTAAAGAACAGTTAACCTTCTTTTCAAAATTTCAGGACTAATACAAATATATTCAAACAAGTTATAAATAATATCAAAATATAAACACGACCAACCGTATATTAAATAATCTATTTCAAAGTGTGGCTGAATCGACTTGTAAACAACATCGTCGTATAAATAGCAACTTATTTAAAGGTTAGAAATCATCATAGATAACACTATATATACTTCTAAGTCTCGGATCCTGAATAATAGTCGATTTTCGTAACGCATGCGGAGTCCGTGATCCGGAGATGGACTTCAGTTTGAGAGTAACGACACAGTGTACACATTGAACTGCCATGAAACAACTATAATGTACGCGTATGTAAAGTCACGAGGTCGGTTTACAAATTGTTGTAGCTGTTTTAAGGAACAACCATCAAGTTATATGATAATACTTTATTGTAGCATCAATAGACAGGGTTATTTGTCTAGACACCTGTCATCACTCGAGATGACTGAATCTGCCAGATAATGGATGTCACACTGCAAGTGAAATGTCTTGACAGTAAACTCTGAATATCAGATAAAGAATAACCTGAAATCGAATATACAGAAGTCTTTTATTCTGACAAAATAACAGAATTATCGTTATTTTGACCAGTTTTGGTCAAATCTCTTCCCGACATGATCGACGAATATTCAGCGGCTACCCGAGTAACAAACTTTTCACCGAATATTTACGGTGATGAATATCACGTTAAATCACATATTAAATCATCACATTTATTATTATTAACCTACAGTTATGTATGCAATCAAATATAAAGTTGACGGTTTGGGGTTTGGCGAAAGTTCGTCTAAAATTATCGCTAAATGATAGATAGATAGATAGATAGATAGATAGATAGATAGATAGAGAGAGAGAGAGAGAGAGAGAGAGAGAGAAACTAATATCAGAGAGCTTAAATATAGAGAGGCGTTACTCTTGACGCGCCATGTTGCATTTTGAACCAGTGGCGCCTCCAGCGACCGGAGGTATTTCTCAGATAAACAAAAGCTCTGGTTGTCCACATGTGATCGTGTACATGTGTGCGCATGGTTGCTAATACTAGTACTATATGTTACATGATCACATACTCTTTTATTAATTAACACTTTAATTGTGCACACATGGTATCGAAAAAAAACGAAGCTCTGAAACTGTAAATAAAGAATTAAGTGATTTCACAGCCCATGCAGTCACTTAATTCATAGCCTACAATTTGCGATCACTTGACAGCTGATCAGAAGATAATTGAATGTGGTTTAGTTTTTTTTTTTAATGACAACAATTAGGTATATATGAGGTAAATGCATACAAACATACTTTCATCATGTCAGTTTATCATAGTCCATAAATTCTTATTTATTTGGATATATACATATAATGATATATACAGCTATTATAACGCAACCATAACACAATTCATCATATATTCATCATGTCCGTTCATCATATATTAACTAAAAAATTATAAGTTCATTTAAAGTCTACACCTCAATAATATAGGCCTGCCCTGCTGAGAACAAAGAATATATATGGAATATTAACAATGTTTATGTTTGCATTAACATGTTAGAGATAGAGAAATTAGTACTTTCATACAATAAGCGGCACCAAATATCTTGTACCACGGGTTCATCTATCGTTACAATAAGTCATTTGTTATCAAATGGACAGAATAACCCAAATTGCTTCCAGCTCTAAACAACCACTACTACAAAAATATGACATTTAGTCCAAACCAGTGAACTGTTTAAAGTTAGACAGAATATACCCAGAGATGTAATAGACACATGCACTGACTACTGTAACAGATAACTCAAAATCATCTATCACATCCAACACCAGGAAATCTGTAACCAAGAGATTGGCCTGTTTACATGGTATCTCATCATCATAGAACTTCAAGGACTGAAATAGAACAATACCTTGTAAAATAATGACTTGAATCAAGTACATACACAATGTGTAAACACATGTTTTCCTTTTTTCAAGTTGGTTAAAGAATTTGATTTGATATGCATTTAAGTTATGAAGAGAAGTATACCAATTAAAGCACATGAGCTGAACATTCAAGTACTAATTCAGGTGCTGGTAATAATTTTTTATGTATTAAGATATGAAATGGGCTGACAAAATTTCATGGGTTTGATGACTTGTTTCTTATTTAATTAATTTTATAATACCAATTTTCACCATGAATATTTATAAATATTAATTACCATCACAGCTGGTCCTGTCTCCTGTATAGATCTCGTATCTGTTAATACCTTCCTCTTTGATTTCAGTGGATGCATGCGGTGGATTTGGTACATCAAAAATAGTTGGAATAGCATTCTATATAAGTTGTCTGGTTCATGAATTCCGTTTCAGTGAAGTGTATTTCATACATTCTACAATTAGTATTCAAGTAATTTAAATTTTTCCTCATCATATATCTGAACAACAACAATTTATAACCCATCTTTTACTTCTGTCAATAGAAAAAATTACAAAATTAATGTTTCTATCACTATAGTTGAGATATTTAATAATTAATTTCATATCATTTAAATTATAAATAGAAGTCCATATATATATCAATAAGTACCAATTACTTATGTTTAAAAATAAATATCGATGCAGGTGATCATGTAAATACTCAGCTACTTATAATTACTGTAATTAGGAAAAAATTATCTGATTATAGTATATTGTAATTTTAGAAGTCCAATTATATTATTAACAATAATAAAGTAAAATATATCTCCCGCCCATAACATCTTCAGTGGCTCCAGTACATGTAACTGTAAGCTTATGTATATCTTACATACCCATTTTGTGATTAATAGGTTGATAATGTTCAATAAAATTTAATCAGATTTTGTCTGAAACAAATATAGATCTAGATAGATCTTGCTTGGGCCTACTGCTTGGGTCATGTCAAGTAGGGGCGTGTCTACTTCAAATTGTTATGCTTATTTTTTAAATATCCTTTATTTTTAAAAAGCCAGATCATATCAAATTTTTACACTAGCTTTCATTTCCTTTCGGGGATGTCATTATTTGTGCATACTTTTTCTGTTACTGCAGCCGAAAGCGGCGCAGAATGAACCAGTGTCATTAGGGAGGGAGGTGTCCGTGACAATCTACCTCCGGTCGCTAGGGCCCTGACGCTCCATGAATTCAAAATGGCGTCCCATGTTAAAATGTGAAGTAACACGTCTTGTTATAAATAGTCTTTGCTAACATAATATATGCGAACGACAAATGTGCCATGTTGCAAGCCGTCAGCTTACATAGCAGTATATAAATCTTTACTTGCTGACAAAATATAGCGTATTAGTAAAATAATCGATCAATTTGGGAATTGTAACAGATAATTCATCCACATCTGTCCGCCATCTGTGACTTCGAGATTGGTAATAAGAATGTTTTATCGGACATTTAAACACAACGACTACTACTGAATTAGCTCACAAATGCCAACTTGTGTAACGAACTCTGTCAAATGCCAAACGCAGACAAATAGTCTATTAATTATGTTTTTCGGATATTTCTAATCAATTTATCAACAATAGCTTCATTAACCTTTGGACGATATCATCATCCCTGTTTTTTATCAGTTACATTTTTCCACATACTTTAACTGGTAGAATATGATTTATGCCGAGCCGTGATGGCGCAGTTAATTAGAGCCCAGGAGTAATAACCTATGGGCCGTGGGTTCGAGGCTCCGGAGATGCAATGCTGTCATATGACGAGCCCAGCTAACACATAACGTAACAACAACGTAATTGTTATGATTGTATTTTGGTAATAGAAGTGATTACGTAATAATAACGTAATTATTACGTAATTAAGAATCAGATTATATGTGCTTATGAGTAGTGAATGCTGCTAGTTGGCTGAATACAAATGCATAACTCTGGTTGATAAGTTCAATAAATACATTATACGATACATATGCGTGCACAACTTGACAAGTTGATCAATTACGTAAGTACAACGTTATAACAATGTACTTGGTGGTCAAACTTAATTATATTTTTAGGACTTGTTTATGCCATGGATAATAATTTACCAGCTATTTAGTCAATGCATTATATGAAATCACTGTATATTGAAATACAACTTTTGTATTGAATTTACTAGAATAACGTTATTACAACGTTTTAATGACTTAATATCATAATGTATCCATTTAGTCAATGTCTGAGTTGTACTTTGTGCAGAAACATCATGATTAATATTAGGCCCACATCATATTTATACTCGCATGTTATTGTTCAGGTAATTATGTATCGATCTGCATTAGATAATATATTTTATTAAAATACATTTTACTAAAAATGTCTTTACTATAAATTCTCTAGACTGGTTCACTCAGCCAGAAATGAGAACCTGACAGGACGTGATAGCAACATTACTAGCTGCGCCATCATGGCTCGACAAATTTTCTCAACCAATTATTGCTTGATCTTTTCTTTGTAATACGCCGGGGCGCCTCCGTGGTGTAGCGGTAGCGTGTTGGACCACCCGTGTTCGAATCCCGGCGTGGACATATCTGAGGGGTATTTCATCTTTGACTTCACTTCATTACCTTTGGAGGTCGCTCGGCCCAAAAGTGGTCGCAAAACATCAATCATCAATCTTGTAATACGCCGAGCTATTTTTTCCCATCGGCATCAACAGTAATTTATTCCCATACTTATCGATCTCAGTTCATCCAATAGGTCTCTTTCAAATACTCTTTTAATGGTGATCGACCTATTGACCTCCGATTATTGTAAAATTAAATTAAAATAGAATCTTAAATTACGCAACCATCTGATAAAATATCATATAACTTTTGAACAGGCTTTAAGTATGAAAAGAGCGCTTTATAAGTTTGGTATAATAATAATATATATGTTGTCTTATTTACCTTTGGGCTCGTGGGTAAACGTGCGACTATTTACTTATGCCTATGGTCATGTTGTGCGGGAGGTTGCAGGTTCGAGCCTCGGCCATAACACTACAGTAGGAGTTTTTCAGGCAACTAGCAAGGTTTTCTCGGCCAGAAATGAGAACCTGACAGGACGTGATGGCAACATTACTAGCTGCGCCATCATGCTTACAAACATCATAGATATATTCTAAATTCTAAATTTATTTAGAATTAGTCTCCGTGGCGAAGCTATACATTACAGACCATATGCGTCTCCCTCATTTGAGGTTGCCAGCCAAGTAAAACCTGCCATTTCGGCCATTATTATTATTATTATTATTATTATTATTATTATTATTATTATTATTATTATTGTATCCAGCTAAATTGGTTTGTGAGAGAATACTTGGTAATTCAATGTGTAAGATACAGCTCCTTAATTTGAACATCGTAAAGGTAACAAGGAAATCCTTCGTGGTCATATTTCATCTTTGTTAAAATAGAAAACATAAATCACCAATTTTCCTTCTTTGTGAATGTATATTTATTTTTGAGTTTCCGATTTGTTTAGCATGATGTAGAGATATTTGCCAATTCAATAAGAGAATATTGATTTATTTTGGAATTAGACCCCTCGTTTCGTTAGCCAGTGTAGTCCCACTTGGTGAGTCATACTTAATGTTCTCACAACTGACAGGTGCGCATTACGGAAAGATGGAGCCGAAATACCCTGCCTGAGGGTTATACGTGCTTAGATACTTCTTATGACCTATCTATTAATTACTCAATTTGAGAGGGGGGAAGACGGCGACATTGTACTCCGGTCAACCGAGAAATAAATCCCTGGAACTGTTTAGACTCTTTTGTGGAATCGAACTGTTGATCCTCGATGGTTAGGGCGTATCCGCCACCTGGCACAAAATGTAACCCACTTAACCACTAAACCGACTAGTGGAGTTGTATAGGTGGTATGGTGTTCAAATAAGAATCAATATAATACACTTTCTTGATAGAAGCTGTTGTCTATTGTAAATGTTCAGATAAGCAATATCAACCATGAACGGTGATAAAGTTGTATAATATGTTTGTTCTGATGTATCCTACGTAAAAATTGTTAAAGATCTTGTATACTTTAATGTCAATGACCGGTTGATGTAACCAACAATTACATTATTTGAAAGTTGACTATTTTTTCCACGTATTATTAATAATATTTAATATCCAATAGCTATTATCAAATGAAGTTAACCAATCTGTAATTTTATTATGTTTTGCGCACAAACATTATCGCAATTTGTTTTGCGGTGAAATCAGAGATACCAAAACACCAAAATATCGTTAAAATATTACACACACACACACACAGAGAGAGAGAGAGAGAGCGAGAGAAACACACACATACACAGATATATATATATATATATATATATATATATATAATGAGAGAGAGAGAGAGAGAGAGAGAGAGACACAGAGAAAGAGAGGGGGGAGGAGACACACACATACACAAATAAACTATTCAATGAATTTGGTTTGAAGCGCAGACATACACACAGCAAGATCAACATTATATATTAAGTCAATTTACACCTCTAAATTTTATTTTAAGTGCACTTAGAGGTGTAAATTGACTTGTCAGATGTATTAGATTTACCACCTTATATCGTAGTATATCATAAGCTGATTAAAAAGTGGTGTCCAATTAAAATGGTTAATTATAATATAATAATTAAGTCATACAGCTATCAGGATATCACGGGATTATCTTTAATAACGAAATATTAACGACTCGTGTATAGTTTATCAATTAATGTTAAAATATACGTTTCTTTCTCTTATGGTCAATCTTTTAAGGTACACGTACCTGTATGTCATAACGTGTATAATAAAAACAAGTTCGTCTAATAACTTAAGGCTGTGCCAAACAAACGACAGTCTGGGGATACTCTCCCAATTACAAGCAAACAATTATGGAAAAAGGCCTTTTCCACGCTCTCTCAGATTATACAAAGATAATAATTATTGATTTTATTATTGTTGCATTTTCTACAAGTATCTTCCTAAAATAAATCTGAAATAGATAACAAAAATACATTGATTTTATTATTATGGGGGTAGTTATTCTTGGATGAAGCAAAATAGTTTGCAATATAACATACACAAGCTTAAATATTGTTAAAATAATATGCCGATATAAGGTGGTAAATCTATTATAGTCAATTTACACCTCTAAGTGCACTTAAAATAAAATATGTAATTATCAGCCAGTCACTTTGTTTTAAAGGTATCATATTATATTGTCACTTGCTGCCAACATAATACTTATAATTGGTCTAAGTATAAGGACATGACTAGCTGATTAATGTCTCATTATAATAGTACTAAGGTTGGTATTAATGACAACAATAGGTGATGATCGATAGATAGAAAGTATTAATGTGGAGTTATTTAAACATAAATATATACTAAAGAACAGGAAGAAAAAACGTGTTTAAACTTGTTTGATCTAATATATAAGTGGTGAGGTTCTCTTACATTATGGCTATATTAACTAGATATCTCTGTCAATTGGTAATTCATTAATCAGATATTTTATTCTGTTCTAACAATATGGCTTGTTCTTTGTTCTTAGTTCGGGTGTTCAGCTTGTTATTTTCATTGAGCATAGGAACAAGTGTAGCTACCTTAATGATGTACAAGATGTTGGCTAGTTTAATAGCTCCTGTTGTACAACTACTGCAAGGCAACAGTACAATAAATAAGAGAAAGGTAGGTCTATAAGTTGGTTAATTTAGATCTTATTTGGCGTTTTATTATACACATATATTACAAATATTATTATGTGTAATGGATCAATTTAATATCTTCTCATATTGACAATTTTCTCTATATGTTTACAGACTTTCGATGAAGATGAGGTAACTAACACTATTCAACATTCAGCTCATCCAACTGTTTATGAAGGGTTTGGTGCCTGTCTCAGGAACATCGATAACTCTTCTAACTGTTTATTTACTCCTGTATCAGCCAACACATGTCCTGATTTCATCATACACAGAGTTCAACTGCCACTGTTCTTACACAGCACTCCTCGTCCACAAGACGATACGGAACCGTGCAAAATGACGTCACGATCATGTCACAGTGCAAGAGAATTATCGTTCACGTCCATTTCTGATTGGTCAATAGTCGACGATGACTGCGCTGATTTATGTGACATCGATTCATTATTCCACGACGACTTCATCAATTGTATGTCAACAACTGGATGTATATCTAATACGGAATTTCTTGATAAAGAACTTGATGAAATAATAAGAGAAATAACACGAATCGGCGATAAGATGGAGCTTCTTAGTTACTATGGAAACGGTGCTCCCAATCTGAACACTTCCGTTCAGTCTACTTCCGTTATGTTCTGTGGAGAATGTATATTTTCTGGATGTATCTCGCTGACGAGAACCACAAACAGTCATTGTAGAACATCCAATGACTATATGTGGGATTATGGTACAGACTTCGTGACCATTAGAAGTGTGCAATTCTTACAACTCGATTTTACTCCTCATGTGGATAAGAATGATAATGATTCTTCCAGTATCAGCTTCAGTCGGGTAAATGAACCATTCTATGCTCGAAATTCCTTGGACTATCACTCACCATGTGCTTACTCTCAATTATATACGTCAGATCTCTACATTGATGACGACTTTCCAGAAATTATAACCTCGTTGGTTTAGTATATAATTTATAAAAGAAGATATATATATATATATATATATATATATATATATATATATATATATATATATATAGTAATGTTTATCTTGCTGTGTGTATGTCTGCGCTTCAAACCAAATTCATTGAATAGTTTATTTGTACCTATTTTATGTCTTCATAATGTACCGCTGACTTTTGTATCTATTAACAAATATATTGGTCTATTAATTTACACATAACAGACACAAGGAGGAGGATAATAATATGAGACATGTCAAATCACTTTATTCCAGAGATAATATGTTTATCAGACGGTTCAAAAGATGATTTTTGAGTATTAAAGTAAAACTAATTACATCATTCCTTTGTAATGCTTATGGTTTGTCATTTGTAGTATAAATATAAACAGTGTTCATATAAGCCTGTTGTAAGTGACCTTTAATAACATCTTTCATATAAGCCTGTTGTAAGTGACCTTTAATAACATCTTTCATATAAGCCTGTTGTAAGTGACCTTTAATAACATCTTTCATATAAGCCTGTTGTAAGTGACCTTTAATAACATCTTTCATATAAGCCTGTTGTAAGTGACCTTTAATAACATCTTTCATATAACCCTGTTGTAAGTGACCTTTAATAACATCTTTCATATAAGCCTGTTGTAAGTGACCTTTAATAACATATTTCATATAAGCCTGTTGTAAGTGACCTTTAATAACATCTACAGAATATTATTTGTTATTGAAAGGCGGGAGAGTATGTCTGCAATTTACGTCAATATCAACATTGAATAATGATTCATTTGGAGTACTTTAGCTGGCAAGAGCGTTTTCAGCTTTAAAACACGTTTATGGCATTTCTCAAGTAGACTCTATAATGTATTAAGGCCAAAGATACCATATTTTTTACAGTTTTACTTTTATCTATATTATTTGCTACACTGTACGGAATTTTCAATACTGAAATAAATTAATTAAATTCAATTGAAAGTTCTCTCTTATCTAATCTGTACAGACTATCAAATGATAATTTAAATAGTTCCGGATCACTCACCACGCACTGAGAGTGTTCTTTTTTATTTCCTACGTCACGATGTTATTTGAACGGGGAGGGATGAAATCTGTCATTCAGATAAAAAGTAGTCTGATTTTGAAATAGAAAAGGACAACAAACTGTTACTTTCTTATTTATGTGTTACTGTCGTGCATGGAACATAATTAAATATATTATGATCATTAAAAAATAAACTACCTTTATGACGTTTTTATTCTTGATCCAGGTCAACTGCTATACAGCTACCTCGCCATTCTTATCACATAAAGCGGTTAGATAGTCCTTTTCTTGGAGAATTCAATTCAAACTTAAGACCAATTGAACCTTTTCAGGTTAGAGAAACTGTTTTCAAAATAGTTCTGTTCAGTTGAATTGTTCATCGTTGTCACTGGTCACATTTTGGACTTATAGGTGAGTTGCGACACCCAATGGTAACATACCCCTCCCCCACATACAGAAATATGAGTCGAATTCGAACCCATAACTTGGAGAGGTTTGTAGCGCAGCACTCTAATCACCGAGCCACCAGAACATCTGCTATTTTCTGAGTGTAATTCCAACTCAAAATAATCTATAAATAGTAACAGCATTAGAATAAGCAAGATGCTGTACCATGATGGTATATGAGTCGAGTAACGTGTGAATATTGTATCATGACTAATTTATTGATCAGCGGATTACACCCCCACCCCCGTTACTACTTTGGTGCAAATATGCTAACCCTACTGGCATATATATATATATATATATATATATACGATGCAATCATAAAATACTTGTTTCTTCTTGGCTTTAAGAGAATGATACAAAACATGTAAGAAAGTTATTGCGTCAAAATATTTTGAATGTGGTGAAAATATTATTATTATTATTATTATTATTATTATTATTGTTATTATGGCACCCACGAAGTCAGTAAAGTAAATTTCTATAAACAAATTATGCAGTAATCTTAATGTGTTATTTGAAGCACTCTAGATGCTTTCCGGGAACAGGTCCAATCAAATTTGGGAGTAACGGGATAGATTGACGTCAAAAACCGGGCACGTTACATCATGACTTTTGGAACCAATTACGGACAATGAGCGTAGTGTGATTGTATATACTAAATTACAGTTTATTAATTGTCCTACAGGTTGACAATTATCAGACAGAACCACTATATGATTAAATGTTATATTTACACTTGAAAATTTACCTTTTTTATCTTTACAGATCATAATTGTTTGACGTGCATGCATAGCTAGATCGGGCAATTCAATATTACAGAGTATCATGAGTATAGTGTGTCGCCATTGGCATAAAACGTTTATGTATATAGTTAGTAGTCATGGATTAATTTACCTTTTTATATAGATGTAATGTTCCGGAATAAAGTTATTGAATTGAATATATATATATATATATATATATATATATATATATATATATATATATTCAATGCAGTCTTTTTTATAAACCGTTGCATAAAAAAATCTGGCTACAGGCGAGTTGAACTCACTAATACCGTTATCTTGATAGTTTTTAAATTAAAATATGTTATTTATGTATAGCGGCGTATAATCCATTACTAACAACTTGTAGGTCCAAATCGGCCGCGATACTAAAACGGCTCCTCTATGACCAATACGGCCGCCTTAATAAACTATTCGAGACACTGACTTCGTTAACGAATTGGACGATCAATAAGAAGTCAGAGATAATCGTCAGTCAGGGTGTAAATTGTCATATAAATAGCAAGTGATACTGATTGATTAGAATGATGTTATACGCTCTTTCTCAGCATTATTAATATAATAACAGCTGAACTCCATTGTGGAAGAAAATCGCGGAATTCGTCAAATCTTCGGTATATTGTGTTAATTCCAGATTGTCACAGTCCGGTCATGGTTGACTTCTTATTGTTTGTTCAATTTCAATTCGGTACCAAAGTCATTGCTGAAACAAAGGGGACCATTTCTAATTTTCTATAAAGGAGATGATACACGGTGTTCCGAAAAGGGGGGACATTTTTGTTACAGGCTACCAACTTACCACACACATACACACACAGCCGCCTTATTTCAAAGAGTAAATGTGGAAATGAATAACTTATTTGAATGGTTTTGTGCTCTCGCTAAATAAAATTTAAAAGAATATGGTTTTGAAAGGTGGTACCAAAAATGTTAATTTCAACATCTTGGACATTTCAGTTGGTGGTACTCATATAGAGCAAATTGGCTCTCAAATCCAAGAGAAAACCACAACATTTCTTGGTGTGTTTCTGGGTGAGACTCTTTCACGGACAAATCATTTGACTTACGTGAAAAATAAGATTTCTCGGGCCATATATGGCATAAAACAAGTAAGAAATTCCTACCAAAAGATAGTCTGAAAACGTACAACCATATATCTCCTATGGTATACTAATTTGGGGGAATGCCAATTCATCAATCCTTCAGAAAACTGTCTGCAGAAAAGATCTATTCGTATTATTAATAATGCGGATTATAACAATCATACGGATCTTTTATTTAAAAACTGTCAAATCTTCAAATTAAGTGACATGTATCAATACCAAGTATGTTTATTCATGGACGACTTTATTAGCAAGAGACTTAAATTCCTCAATCCTTCGATGGCCTATTCTGTCTAAAGTCTGGTGTACAGGAAAATCGCGTGTACCTCGATGTAACTCTATCCAGTAAGTTGTGTTTTTTAATTTTCCCATTATATGGAACAATATCCTTTCCACTTGTAATTGAAGATCAGATACTAAGATAACCCACAAAAAGTTACATCTTAGCTACCTACTCACCATCTGTAAAATGCAACAACCCTTATTGTTGTCAATGTACACATGTCTAGGTCATTATATGATTCCTTGGTACCTGGTCCACATACTTCTAACAGACACACGACCAGACTTGCAAATACACAAACGGCGTGTTTGAGCTGACTAAAATTATTAGCTATGATTAATTAGGGGCCAATAGAAAGACATCTTCGGCTACATTAATCCCTCAGTTTCTATATATGTAATATACTTGTAAAATTGCATTATGTATTCGTTATTTGATATTGAAATTGGAAATAAATACTACTCCTACTAATAGTAGTACTACTACTACATATTAGCATATGTTTTCTCTCAAAAAGCCCTGCCAGCCAATTTGATAAATAATTATGAAAAAGTAATTGAAACAAAAAACTGTTGCTGAAAATTAGCTTGAATATTATATATGTTTTATATATATATATATATATATATATATATATATATATATATATATATATATATATATATATATATATATATATATACTTTATTACCATATAATATGTATTAACATTATAATTTAAAGTAAATAAAAAACTATATTTGTGTATGTGATGTAGAATAATTACTGATGGCGACAAAAACAACTACAGGGAATTTTAGTAAGCGACGAAACGACTTTTAGATTGCGACGAACTGGTATTGGTGACGAAACGACCTGTTACCTCGGGCCGATTGGGACCTACACCGAAATTTTACATTTTAAAACTACTGACAAATGTCTATTTTTGTTTTGACTATTTTTCTATGTGTGCTAATATTTGAAAACACCGGTCACAAAAATATTAGTGCTAATGTCACAATGCCACTTATATTCACAATGATTGTTAACGCGTGTACATAAAATTTACTATGACGTAGGTGAGATAGCTGAGTGACGTAGCGTCGGACGTAATGACGTTCGTTGAACTGAAATTTACTCTAGAAAAGTGACGTGAAGGCGAATTTGAAGTAGTTCTAAATGACATAAAGTATGGTATTACTATATAGTAAAACATGTAGACTTGTGGAAAATCTTGTTCCTGGGTCAATAACACCTATATAAGATAGTTTAGATGTTAGACGAGCTACTAGGAAGGCAGTCATTATATGTATGTTAGTAATCCACTAATCGAGTAGTTAATATGTGTATGTTAGAGGTCTGCTGACGAGGTTATCATTAAATGTGTGGCAATGGTTCACTGACGAGGTGGTCATTGTATGTCGATGACACTATCATGGATCTGATCCTTCTCAGCATACACACATACTTCCCCCCCCCCCACAAACACACAATCACTACCCTCACCCCTTATTCCTTAGCTAAATCAATCATATCTCTATATCCGTCACAGCCACGTTAAATCTCCATCTACCGTTTCATCATTAGCCTTAAACACACACACACACACACACACACACACACACACACACACACACACACACACACACACACACACACACACACACACACACACACACACACACACACACACACACACGCGCTCGCACGCACACACAAACATACATAGAACCATGTCATTTTTCAAATAGAAAACATCTATATTAATAAATATATTAATACCCCAAGAAATTATAAATTTGAATATATACGTGAAGTAAAGGAAAACGTACCAAGTCAAGGAATTATCTGATTGATCTCTTAATACTAAAAGAAGCTTGCTGTGATTGTGTTCTTATATCACCTGCTCATGAGTAGTGCAATGACAAGAGAATGTTGCTGATCAGTGAAGCAGATTTCGCTAAGTTCATTTCCTTAAGGTAAAGATGCCAAGGCCAGTAATGCCAACTTACAATGGTCCGTTCTCTCCAATACATTAGTACACTAAAAGCCTTATTTTGTAAGTAATACAGCTCTGTTTATAATTTACTCAGAATTCAATCAAAGCAGTGAATGAGCTTTGCCAATGATTGTTTTGTCACAGATGACACATCATCGGGCCAAAGTTATATTCGTGGGAGGGGGGGGGGGGATTTAATAGTTGGGCCAGATGTGCGCCGTTTGATATAAGACAAGATTTTCGGAATATATTATTTTAGAAAGTTATACGCGTAATTTTAAATTAGGTAGTGTAAATTTTTTACGCGCAAAACGTCAGCAGACATCATCGTCTGAGAAGCAGAAGTCAAATAAAGGAATAACATCGTTGCTAATTGTTCACAAATAGTTAATATTAAGTGAATAGAGGTCGTGGCTAGTAACTGAAAACGTAATGTTTGAAATGATGCCAGATGAGTTGTTAGCTAATATTAATCTCGTAAAATATAGCAGCATGTGAATTATGATTGGCATTCGGTTAGTTTATTCATTTCATATTGTTCATAGAAGTGTCGAAAATATGAACATTCCCTGTTTCTTTTGTTAGCTTATGCGTGTGCCAAGATTATATCTGTTTTGGGCAGCTTGATAAAAATATGAATTATCAATTGCAGTGCCCGAAATAAAGGCAGTGTCAATGTATACAAATATATACACGTCACTTTATATGAATAATATCATTTACATTAGAAATGATATCCATTTTACAATACATTTATGGAATTGTGTTTTGCACACGTTTGTTTTACAACATTTTGCAAAGTGACATCAACATATTGTGATTGGTTGTATAATTCCTCAGTGTTATAATATTTTACAAAATTTAATTGTTTCTATTTTGACTCTTTATCGATGGCTTCGAGTGGGATCAAATTCCTATATATTTTCATCAAATGACAGGTGATAGACTAAATATTGATGACAACATGTGATGAGTCTTCATAAACTACTGTATTCCACCTATCAATTATGCTCAGCAGGTGACCGATTATGTGTGTTTATTCTTTAGTATAAAAATCTCTTCTCTGACACGTCGTTCTATCTCTTGAGTCGATATGTAATTATTTGTGAA
Source organism: Paralvinella palmiformis (assembly GCA_025642065.1). Taxonomy (NCBI): domain Eukaryota; kingdom Metazoa; phylum Annelida; class Polychaeta; order Terebellida; family Alvinellidae; genus Paralvinella; species Paralvinella palmiformis. The sequence continues at coordinate 7,727 of JAODUP010000764.1, read as the reverse complement.
TGATTGATTATGAATTTCATCCATTGAGTCAAGGTTAGAGACAGGTTTCCGGGGTAGATCTGTTTGAAAAATAGGCACATAGGATGGCAGAAGGAAATGTTAAGACAAGACGAGACAATTTATTCACAATTTCATGGACACATATAAAAAACATGACATGAAACATAATATTAATAATATAAAAATTGAGGGATAGGCATAGCCATAATCGCTGTCTTCCTACCCCTGCCCATAACTGAATAAAACAATAAAATAAACAAAACATGCCTAGTGGAAAACATATATACACACAAATATACATATACACATACAAATATATACATATATATATATATATATATATATATATATATATATATATATATATTACATGTATACATATACACACTTACATATATATATATATATATATATATATATATATATATATATATATATATATGACCAAATAAATGTAAAAAATACAGCGAAAATTAGTTTAAGTACTTGACACCAGGAGATGGAGGATGATAGACATACCTTGTTTCCAAACATAAACCAACTTTATCATATATGTTGGAATACTATCTGCAATCAGTGCAAACTTGTCTGCATATGAAGCAAATAAGTGACTTATTACACGTTTTTAAATATAGCTCGTGTGGTCTCACTTGACAGAATGCGCCTCCATTTGTTTTAAATTTGGGGGTAAACTGTAAAGAGGTAAACTTTGATACAAAGTGGATGTACCACGTTCCACGTGCTACAGATCAGCTTGACGGGTGATAGGAAATTCGTAGATTTCACGATTATATTTGAAGGTATTATCAAACGAATGAGGCAGTCTATTATTGGTGAAATCGTACATGAATAACGAGGATTTATATCCATACAAGTCTTTTAGCTTCAAACTATTGGATTGCTTAAACAGAGGTTCAGTATGACTATTATACTTTGCTTTATTTATTGTACGAATTCATAGAGCGAATTCATTGATACGCTTGCCTCTCTAAAAGCCTAGTCACATACATACGCGCTTTTTACGTATATACACACATACAGTATATATATATATATATATATATATATATATATATATATATATATATATATATATATATATAGTAGAAATTGGCAATAACGAAATTATAAGAGAATGGGAATTCAGTTCGTTATAATGGTCAATTTATCCCAGTTTTCAAATTACTTACCAACACACGAACGATGTGGTGAAAATAACCATGTTTTATTAAGACACGGAGCAGACTCTGATTTATGATGAAAACCAACAATTAATTTTATCTTTTGTTTCCCTATTATCCATCATAATTTACATGAAAACATTTGTCGAGTGTCAGGCAATGACTGAAGATAGATGCTCAGTTTTGCACATAAAATTATATATATATATATATATATATATATATATATATATATTTATACATTACACATACGTATATATATTACTCATTCACAAAAACGTCAGGATGCTCACACAAACAAATGTGTGTGTGCGTGTGTCTGTGTGTTTGTCTGTCTGTCACTGTCTGTCTGTGGCAATTGAGTTACAGGCAAAGGTACATATTCTTACCGGAACTCCATGTGAATACAAACTCAAGCTCGCACATTTGCACGCATACTCGAATATATTTACATAAATACATTTGTTTACACGCACATGCACATACACACATGCATATACCCCCATATATATATATATATATATATATATATATATATATATATATATATATATATATATATATATATATATATATATATATATATATATATATATATACATATATATATATATATATATATATATAGCTCACTAGTTACCAGTCTAAAATCTTTACAAATATGGTACCTGATTATAAATAAACATAAATAAATACACAGATACAAGTACAGCATACAGTTGATTATGAATAAAACGTTGTCTAATAAGATCATCTCTCTGATTATTCCACGGCCACATCTTAAGACAGACACCAAGATAGACAGATTATCGGACAAAGAGGAGTATCAAACATAATGTTAATAATTCAGCGTATGATATTCTTCGCAATGATCCTAATCCAGAAATATATAGCTATACTGGGTTATATAATATATCAATCTAGTGGTTGTTGTTAGGTGGATGTAAGTGGAAATGGTATAGTTAACTGGAAAATCTCACCAATAAAGTGTATGCTATTATTTTGAATCTTTGATAAATATGAAAGTATTTGGAGAGAAATGCCGTTTGTACATTCATTTTGAAAATTTACGACGTCAGAAAGAACAGATTTGATAGCTCGAAACATCTTCGTAAGGGTTAATCTTTATGGCTTGATTATCGATAACTATGATCAGCTTCAAGTAATATTCTACTTTGATCAGTTATCATTAATTAATACGAAATAAGCCTAGGAAATAAAGGCCATATTTATAGATTGTCATCAAATATATTATAATTAACAATAATAGAATACGAGACCGAGTGAATGTTATTATCTTAAAATACTTTACAGACACCATTATGTCTCGGACATCACCCAGGGATAACTCTTAAAGACTGGTTATGTTTAGGAATGGGATTTATGCAATATTCTATTTAGAATGTATTCGTCATTCTCAGGTTAGACTTAGGATGTCCTTTGATAGTTGAGATGGCGCAATGTATTGTCATACATTCTTTTACTTTCTACACAGAAGACAAGCAGATTTTATATAAAAGTGACCCCAATAACAGGGATATCATTTTTTGGAGGAAGGTAAATGAAATTGTTTATTTTGTGTCTTCATTTAAAGATATGTTTTGCACACTAAGTTATGCACTCAGCCATACAAAAACATGTTCCAGGAAATAATCTATTGTACATGGACATTTAGCAAAATGCACTTACGTTGACAACCAAAACATGTACTATTTGGCTTAATTATTCTTCTCTAATAAATTAATTTTCGATATGAAAAATCAACACCGAGTTAAAAAGTGTTATAATGCCATATACATGCATGGATATATATAAATAACGAGACTATTTTGATATTGTTATAGCTAGTTTACGTTGAGAATATACCACGGCCGAATATTGCAGTTATGAATGTAGTCTTATTGTGGCAGGTCTTAAAGATTTCCATACCGTCAAGTTAAGACTTGATACATGGTAGCTTATTAGCTGGGAATATGATTCATGGTGTGTTTTGATGCTTTAATGGTGATTTCATGTGGTATCACTCTCTGGCGATTTATCACGAAATGACAGGTGATAAGCTTAACAATAAAGACATCTTATGGCACTTCATAAATTATTATATTTCATCTTATTTAATATTATTTAATTCGTCTCGTACACATCGTTCTCAAATTATTTATCCTACTTCCATCGTGTATTATAATGGCCGACGACGCATCCTGATATTATGCCTACCTGTACGAGGGCATAATATAATTTATTACAAACATATATCCTGATAATACGATATTTTACATATCGTATTATCAGGATATATATTTGTGATATATTATATTATGCCCACATACACGGATTAATTGGATAAAAAAGTTTTAATAAATGATAAAATCCATATTTATTTAACTGAAAAACTAGATTCTGGAGTTATTTCAAATGATCTGAAAAAAAATAAGTAAGAAATGATGGGATCCATTTAAGTTCTTAGTTTATGTTTTCAGGACTCAGTTCAGAAATCTGAAAGGGGTCATACAAGTTCGATTTGCAGATTTAGTGTTTATTTCCTTTCCATAAGTGATTTATCTCTTAGTTTATTTTAAAACTTTACCGTGTGTTGTTTTTATTGCAAGCTTCTGGAAGTTATGGCTAATATTAATCTGAGATATCTGGTGCATTTTTTATTTCATTAGAATTGAGTTAAGATAATAGGAAACACACACACACACACACACACACACACACACACACACACACACACACACACACACACACACACACACACACACACACACACACACACGCACGCACGCATGCATCTCCATGGGTATTAAGCTGCGGACAGAGTTTTTTCCCATATTATGAGTAATTAGATTACACTGATAAAGGAAATTTGTTAAATGTATAGCTATTATAATCCCGACGTGTCATTCGCAGTATCGGAGATCTGCCTGAAATCCGCTGTTCTCGACCATGGGTCAAATAGATCAAGTGGATAGGCGCTTTAATTTATATCCCACCACACCTAACTGCATATACTTAGGGACGCTAAATTAAGCGTGAATGAACGTTCACTTAGTGGTGAACGGAAACGTATGAGGATTAGCTGTTAGGTTCGAGTAAATATTTACTAGGTTTGAGACGATATTTCGTTCTAGTCCAGTAATAATCCATTGTGCAGTATTGCTACTTTGTTTTTATTTTAGTTAAATCGCTTCAGTGAGTTCATACTAAATTAGTGTACATTATCTTTGTTATGAACAAACTGTAATGTTTGTTAACACGCTGAGGGTATATAAAGGCTTAGATTTTCACTTAGGTTAGAGAACTTCGACGCCAGACCAGTTGGACGTGTATCGATGTACATGGTTCATATAGGTAGGATTTATTCAGTTATGTTTTATATACAGGTTTCTTTTGGACCACAGAAAATTACTGTTGAATGTAAACTGTGGTGTCAAAATAGTTTGATATGTATGTAGCAAGTCACCATTGAATCCACACGCACGTGTTGTTGCTGCGAGCTGTGGTATCAAATGGTGTTTTTTTACGTGCTTCCGCTTTTTGTACGTAGCCTGCATGTAGCCGCTTTCCTGTGGGCGTGACATATTTGTCGCGTACGAAAAGCGAATTAGCTGGTTCCCACAGGCTGATGAGTAGACCAGACACATGCTTAGGTATACGCACACATTTATCAATATGTGGAGGTATGGAACATTTAATTTTTAGATTAATGTAGGTATAGTTGTATTTAGATTTATGGAGGTAGGTTTCGAAGGATGTTTAGATATGTTGATGCTCTGTGCCTGTTGCCTCTTACTATGTACCCTAAAACGCACATTGCCCGTGCCAGACATCTTATCTATTTCCATCCAGATTCCTTATTACACCAATGTAAGAAAGTTATGTCGTTATTACAACATGTTTGAGTTTATTAGCTTTGTTATGTATAATGTAGAATCTATATTGTTGTCCTCTTATGTGGTCTGGCGAAACGACCTATTAATTCATACAATGCTGCTTGATGGATTTATACTCCTGGAGTCGTTTGTTACTCCGGCAGGCATCTCCATGGGTATTAAGCTGCGGACAGAGTTTTTTCCCATATTATGAGTAATTATATTACACTGATATAGGAAATTTGTTAAATGTATAGCTATTATAATCCCGACGTGTCATTTGCAGTATCGGAGATCTGCCTGAAATCCGCTGTTCTCGACCATGGGTCAAATAGATCAAGTGGATAGGCGCTTTAATTTAGATCCCACCACACCTAACTGCATATACTTAGGGACGCTAAATTAAGCGTGAATGAACGTTCCCTTAGTGATGAACGGAAACGTATGAGGGTTAGCTGTTAGGTTCGAGTAAATCGTAGTATTTACTCAGGTTTGAGACGATATTTCGTTCTAGTCCAGTAATAATCCATTGTGCGGTATTGCTACTTTGTTTTTATTTTAGTTTAATCGCTTTAGTGAGTCCATACTGTGTTAGTGTACATTCTCTTTGTTATGAACAAACTGTAATGTTGTTAACACGCTGAGGCTATATATAGGGCTTGAATTTTCTCTTAGGTTAGAGAAGAACTTCGACGCCAGACCAGTCGGACGTGTATTGATACATGGTTCATATAGGTAGGATTTATTCAGTTATTCGAACCCAGAATAAAGCTGAGGTCAGCATCTGAGGTGTCGAAATGCTTTATATACAGGTTTCTTTTGGACCACAGAAAATTACTGTTGAATGTAAACTGTGGTGTCAAAATAGTTTATGATATGTATGTAGCAAGTCACCATTGACCCACACGCACGTGTTGTTTGCTCCGAGCTGTGGCATCAAATGGTATGTGTTTTACGTGCTTCCGCTTTTTGTACGTAGCCTGCATGTAGCCGCTTTCCTGTGGGCGTGACATATTTGTCGCGTACGAAAAGCGAATTAGCTGGTTCCCACAGGCTGATGAGTAGACCAGACACATGCTTAGGTATACGCACACATTTATCAATATGTGGAGGTATGGAACATTTAATTTTTAGATTAATGTAGGTATAGTTGTATTTAGATTTATGGAGGTAGGTTTCGAAGGATGTTTAGATATGTTGATGCTCTGTGCCTGTTGCCTCTTACTATGTACCCTAAAACACACACACACACACACACACACATACATATATAATAGTTAGAATAGCAGATATTAGGTCAGGTTTGAAAATGATAGCATAGTTCAAATAGTACCGAAGCTATGACGCGCTATTACGGTCTGCTTCAGCGCAGATGTCAGTCTTTTAATAGTAATTAAGATAAACAGTTTTAATAGTAGTCGCTTCATGACGCCTGCCCGTTGTAAAAACTGATCTTTGAAGACAGTGACAATTGGGTTATATAGTTTATATAGTATTGCTTTGAAGAAAGATACAGCAATTGAAAATAGCTATAAATAGGGCTGTTTAGATAATTAATCTTAACATTCTCACTACTGCCGTGATCTGACTTGGGTGTTCTACTTCCAAACTCCACGGCTGTAGGTGATTCGTATTTTGATTTTGCTTGGCGGCTTAGGGACTGGTGAGACATTACACATGTCTCAGCAAGAAAAGTCGCCACTCTGGATACAGCCCCCTGAAGAAACGTCCAGAGTTTGAATTCACAATTCGAGATTCTTTGTGCCTATGCATTATTATACACAGCTAAAACACACACACACAGTATGGGATATGTTTTGCATGATCCCATTCGATAGAAGCGCAATATATTTTATATTCCTTTCTTGGAACTTTTGTTTTCCCTTATCGTACATAGATAAATATATCCGATAAATCCATACATAAGGAATTATGTGTACTAATTGACATAATAGTCATTTGATATAGCTTGCTGTATTTTGCTGCCGTAAGCCGTTAGAGTATACAAGGCATCCTAGTTTTTATTTATGATGAGCTACGCATTGCTTGGGTATAATGGTATGATATGCATTTCATACGTATATGCTGAATTATCAACCTACATTTAATAATCGATGTATTATTGTTAATACTTGTGTTGACTGTTGCTAATGATTTTTCTTTTAAAAGTTACTAACATTTGATTTCTCTATAAGACTAACACAGATGTGACATCATATCTACGATTGTACAAATGTCTGTGGATATTTATTTCTCATCCTTGATACAGACAGTAGTCGACTTCTGTGTATATTAGTTGTAAACAATATGCTCGTGCATAGCATTAGCTGGATTGTCTATAATCGGGTGACGTTGATCTTGTTAAATAATAATTCACAGTAATCTCCGAATGTGTGGGTTTGAACAGTGACTATCTATGGGGATTGCGCGCGTTAATAACTTGGTGATAAGTTGTATACCGTAGTGGGGTCAGAAAATTGGGAACTAAGTTTTCGTTCGGTAAGTGGGTACGGGCCCCTCCGTGGTCTAACTGGTGGCACGTTGGAACACAGATTACTGCGACATGAGTTGGAACCCCGGCGTGGGCATCTTTGCCTTCGCTTCATTACCTTTGGAGGTCGCTCGGCCTATTTAACCTATCATGCGCACAAAATAATCATCTAAGTGGGTA
>JAODUP010000763.1:185000-305725 GCA_025642065.1 Paralvinella palmiformis | reverse complement strand
AATGTAATAGTTTCATATTACCGAAATAATAATGGTGACTACATAAAAATAAATTAACCAGACATGTCTCATAATATATACTAGGTTGTCACTCACAGTCCAACCACCACCGTCAGTATCAGCATCACAATATAGCATCTTTGTCACATAGTCGGAGATTGTTATATTATGGATGCCACTTACGCACACTTCAGAACAATCCCTTATCACTGGAATATCTGTATTGATACACGACAGACACAAACACAGATAACAAATATTACACATATGCCAACGATTACTTAATATCTATTACCATCTGTAATTAGTTTTCTTTAGCTACCTAAAATAATTAAACTCTTGGGTCCAATATTGATCAGAGAATATATTTTACTTCGAGTGTAGGTGTCTGATAATTAATACTTTATGCATGAAATGAAAATTAAGCAGGTGCTGTGTAAACTCTGTATACCTGTATGCGTCATTGATACGTCACACAATGGCCAGGAGCTATTCGCATCCGGATTACTTGAATCTCCACACAGCATCCTGAAAACTGACATTCATATATACGTCTTTCTTTGTTTCCATATGTCAATGTCTCACTCTGTCTCATATGTAGACCATCGACCTGTCCAGTTCTTTGTCTCGGCTAATGATAATTGTGTCACAAAGAAGATCATATTGATGCCTATTAGTGACACAATGACTTGATTTTTGACACTTTCGAGAAGATGAACTCGAAACTTTGTACCTAATGGTACAGGAGCATCTTGGTTAAGGTTGAATGCCGCACACGTATCAAGATAATCATCGGTTCAATAAGTCTTCGTCGGTAATGATGCTCAGATCATCAAAACGTACAGGTAGGTATCCTATGATATATTTCACGAAAATTAATATTTGGTAAATACAATTATATTTCATCGAATACAATATTAAGAGAGTAACACATTAGCATTAATTATGAACTAATGAACGAATGTTAAGGTATTTTACCTAAAGTTGACCTTGACGACAAGACAATGGATATAAGTAATTTTGCTGAACGAATCCACTGTCTCATCATCATGGTGTTGATAGAAAAGCTGAACATCCATAGTAAATTTAAAATATTTTTATAAATTTAAAATTCGAAAGTATATATATATATATATATATATATATATATATATATATATATATATGTTACAGTTGATCTGTATTATTTGGTAATATGTATTTTACCTCAAAAAGTAGGGTAATAAGTGTATTGCTAACTCAGATTTAATAAATATTACCTGAGTGAACGAGTGAGTGAGTGAGTGAGTGAGTGAGTGAGTGAGTGAGTGAGTGGGTGGGTGGGTGGGTGGGTGGGTGAGTGAGTGAGTGAGTGAGTGAGTGAGTGAGTGAGTGAGTGAGTGAGTGAGTGAGTGAGTGAGTGAGTGAGTGAGTGAGTGAGTGAGTGAGTGAGTGAGTGAGTGAGTGAGTGAGTGAGTGAGTGAGTGAGTGAGTGAGTGAGTGAGTGAGTGAGTGAGTGAGTGAGTGAGTGAGTGAGTGAGTGAGTGAGTGAGTGAGTGAGTGAGTGAGTGAGTGAGTGAGTGAGTGAGTGAGTGAGTGAGTGAGTGAGTGAGTGAGTGAGTGAGTGAGTGAGTATTTGTTGTCTGTTTTGACATTTGGTACATCGGGGTACAGATGTACAGCTCTTCATATATGCGAGCAACTCCCCCATCCACCTAATTCCCAATCTATCTATCTATCTATCTATCTATCATTCAATTTATATATCTATCTATCTATAATTAACCTTAACATTCTCACAACTGCCCTGATCTGACTTGGGTGTTATAATCCCAAACTCCACCTTTATAGGTGATTCGCTTTTTGTTTTTGATTGACGGCTTAGGGACTGGTTAAATATTACACATTTCTTAGCAATTAAAGTCGCCACCCTGGATTCAGTGCTCTGAAGAAACGTCCAGAGTTTGAATTCCCGGTTCGAGATTTGTTGTGCCTGTGCATTATTATACACAGATAAAACACACATTACCCGTGCCAGAGATTCAATTTCGTGTTTTCTTTTTACCAATTTTGTAATATTTGATATAAAGGGTTAGTGACGAGTACGTCATAGTATTTATTGGATTTGTATGTTTCTGAGGTAATTGACCCTTCAGCAAATATCACAGCCATTTTATTATGCGGTTAAGAAGTTTCATCTTCTGTGCGTCAATACTATGTTTCCAGGTCCGCGCATTTTAAGAAAATGTTGATCTAGAGCTGTATATTCCGTGTACTCTTTGCATCTTTTGAGGGTCACCGTTTGGGTGTTTGGCCTGGTTATCCAGCATTTAAATGACTGTAGCAAGTACGCTCTTAAAGCATTATAAATACTCCTGACTCATGAATTGAAACATCGCATCGCATCTCGAGCGGTGGATTGGACACATTACACATGTCTCAGCAAGAAATGTTGCCACTCTGAATTCAGTCCCCTGAAGAAACGTCAAATGTTTGAAATCTCGGTTTGAGATTCTCTGTGCCGGTGCCTTATTATACAGAGCTAAAACACACACTCACACATACGCCTGCACGCATGCACCCACGCGCACGCACGCACGGACAAGCATATATATATATATATATATATATATATATATATATATATTAAACAATAAAATGTTTATTAAACATTAATATCTTTCAATCTTCCTCAAAGAAATCCTTTATCGTGAATTATCCCTTAATTCTCTAGTTCAAAAAAAAAATTCTTCATATGTCTAATTAATTCAGCATCCAGCTTTATAAATAGATTAAAACGTTTGTTTATTATGTGATGGGGACTCTATTTACCAGGTTTATATCTGGATTAATGTTTAATTAGATCACATTACAACTGAATAAGTTATGGTAATAAATTAACCTTCTATAAAAGCACCAGAGAAATGATACTGAACCTTGAAATAATATGTTATATTAGTCGCTTTAACTTTAACTGATCTTTAGGTGTTAATGCATGATATTGAAATGAATATTATATCATAAATAAAACTTACCTCGAGTGATTGCTATAAAATACCAAACTGAAACTTGATAGACGTCTTCCCTAAATGTTTTTATCGTTTGCTCGTGGTATGTCTCTCGTCATTTAGTTTCATAAATCTCTAATTTAGCAATTCGTATCTCTCATTTTATCATATTATATTATATCTCTCTTTCTATGATTTTCTCACACACACACTCTCTATCTATCTATCTATCTATCTATATATCTATCTATCTATCTATCTATCTATCTCTCTCTATATATATATATATATCTGTTTTTCTATCTACCTCTTTATCTCTAACATAGAAGAATGTACTTCAGTCATAATGCTGATGTGAAGAGAAATCGATTAATAAAAATGTATAGCCCATTGATGACTGCCAAATAAAAACAGGAATAACATTTTAAGGTTTTATGTGCAATCGAAATGAACCTTTGAATGCATGTATGATACAGACATTCTCTTATTAATGGCAGGTCTGGTCTCTCCGAATCAGGTATAAAGTTTTCTCTTTGTTTGTATGTCTGTCCGTCTGTCAGTCATTCTCCCATCTCTGATGTTCAGTCCTACCTGCGTTCAATTATGATGCAATCGCCTGTTATTATATTTCTTCTGATTTATTGTTTTCTACATCAAAACAAAACTTAAATTTCTAACAATCAAAACAAATTGCATAATATACTATTTTAGAGTATATTTCACATGTTAACTTGTCTTTTGTTATTATATACAAGTGTTTTTTATCGAGAAGCAACGAAACTTTATTTGAGATATTATCACATAGAGAGAGGGGGGAGGGAGGGAAACAGGGGGAGGGAAGGGAGAGAGATACCGATTTCATGAAATACAACTGGATATATTCATTTGAGATTGCTAGGATATCATATCATTCCGAACTGAACTTTTCTTTCTCCAGCAACCTCTTGAACCTCATTGATAATAAATCGGATCCATTTGTCACCAATTCTTACTATATTCAAGATTCTACTGGTAAGATACAAATCGGATTAAGATATTTATGAACTGGTATAACTGAAATATTATGGTCCTCGACTGAAGATCCCAAAGCTCAGACTCAAATGGTATTGATAAGCTACTTTTAATATTTTTTTTTTACTGGATAGTATAATCTCAAAAAAAAATCTGCACTTCACAATCCTCAAAAACTTAATTAAGCAATATTATGGTATTTGTATTATATTTCCCCAAAAAAAAAAAAATATTTATATATATATATATATATTTTAAATATATATATATATATATATATATATATATAATTTTAAACACACAACACACACACAAAACACACACACACACATATATATATATATATATTGAATAATAAGTGTTATTACTATCAATCCATGTATTCAGATTTCTACAAATTTCGTTCTTATTCACCTACAATATAAATACTAGGGTAATATTTAACAGAAATGACCTGAAATTGATAAACATATAATGATCATTTCAATAAAAATATATCACCAAAATTATATATAATATAATAACTAATAATAAGCACAAATATTCAATCATAAAACAAAACAGATAGACGAATTAAATATATAAATGTATAACAAAAATATTACACATTATGTAAAGTATAATAGGATGCATATATTATATAAAATAAGCATATATGAAGATGCACAATATATACCACTAAGTAATTGAAATATCTATGGTGTGCTTTTATCCATGAATATGTAGTTATTACTGGAACAATAACTAAAATTTATCGTCTTGTCAATTTAGAGTGTAACAGTTTATATTGTGTAATAGAGCCCAATTAATGCAGATCCAGAACATATGATCATTATGTGATATGGCAGTAGCTATTTAAATATTTATTTTGGGCAGCCTTTACAGAAAAGACATTTGTTCGTTTAAGCTATAAACTGGAACGATATATACGTAATATACATATGTATGAGTATATTTACTTTCGTTTGTACGCGTGTGCGTGTGTCTATGTGCATGTGTGTGAATGTGTGTGAAGACTAGTTTATATATGTATATGCAATTTGATTTCTTTTTATAAAAGTATTACTATGTTTTTAATTTACATCCATCTAGTAGCAACTATTTTGTCTACATATCTAACGAGAAAAGTTCCCCCAAATATCTGATTGATCATCTACATATCAGGATGAGACCAGTCTACAATTATCTGATATGTCGGTCTTTTCTTGGGTACTAATATTATATTGCGTTTTCCTTTTTTATGATGACAATATTTCAAATTTTAATTAAAACATCTGCATGATTTATGTCCAATTGGTGTAATTAAGTTTGTTTAATTTGACATTACTTTGTGAAAACGGGATATTCAGAATGCCCCCAATATCTGACCTCGTAATTAACCAATTAGTGTCACCTGTTTGTGTACATTTTGCCTATCCGCAATCGTTTCAAGGAATGTTATTAACCTCCCTAGGTTGTTGTCTTTCACGGTTTGCATTCTTTTATGTACGTATTTTCTTTTGTTCAGATTTTCACTTTATTTACTGACACATACTTATTTTGACTTCGTTTTTGTATCAGCAGGAGTTTAGAGTGTATAGGCAGAAGACAGTAAGTGTTAGGGAATAATAAAACTGACAAGTTTGCAATGCTGAGATATTATTTATAATAACAATATACAAATTTTATATAGGGCCCTATATAATCTGTGAGAAGGTTACTCTAAGGCGCTTGACAATAAATAATATTATGGAGAAACCATACAGGAGAGCGTTGCCGTAATCTAGCCGAGATGTTATCAGGGTGTGATAGTGTTTTGCAAGCATCCAATGATATGCCCAATATTACAAATTTAGTAATAACAGGCTTTGGACATTGCATTTACTTGCCTATCCATGGTCAGGGATGTATTAAAATATACTCCTAGGTTCTTCACTAAAGATGCTACAGAAACAGTATTATTACCTACATGAAGCCGTAATTCCTCATTCATCCTAACTTGATGTTTTGGGTTAAAGATAATGAGCTCTGTCTTTTCCTCGTTATCTTAAGCATGTTTGCACTCATCCAAGTACTGATATCAGCCAAACAAGCTTCCAATTTATTTGCAACGTCGGACCAAGTTGTTTTGGCATGATCGCCATATAAACCTGGGTATCATCTGCATAACAATGGTAGAACAAATTATGTCGGCTACATATCGCACCAATTGGTTTTGAATACAAACAGTACTTTCGTGATCCAAGTACCGATCCTTGTGGCACCCCAAAATTCAGGATATTCTACAAAGTAAGGCAGATTAGACACTGGGCGATAAATTTTCAATTCTTCTTTATCCAGATATGGCTTCTTCAGCAGTGGTCTAATATTGGCCTTTTTGAAAGAAAGCGTAACCTTGGACTTCACAAGTGATTTGTTTATAATAGCCGTAATCAAGGCAGTAGGTATTCCAGCACTTCTTTCAACAGGTATGTAAGTAATGGGTCTAGTTCACAAGATTTTGAGGGAGACTTAATGATACCATCACGTGCCACATCTTGAGTGTTGTCAGACGCTGTCCTTCAAATTTGATATCAGCGCTCATCACGACAGCATCGCTTATTGGAGATTTGTGATTATTAATGTCGTCTCTAATTGTTGTAAATTTCGTCATTACGAAATCACCAAACTTGTTGGCCAAGTACTCATCTGATGAACAGCTTGGCAGAAAGATTTCTCCTTTATGTCCCATCAAATTCTTAGTGATTCTGAACAGACATTTTTGACTGTTCCCACATTCCGCTGTCTTGTCTGAATAATAAGTCCTCTTGGATCTCATGAGAGGCTTACCTACTTCACGACATCTTTCTTTGAATAACTGATGATGGATCTCCAGCTTTGTTTTCCGTCACAGTCGTTCAGCTTTCCGACGATTGTGTTTTCCTTCTCTAAGTTCCTCAGCACACCAGGTAACATTTGGCCTTAGTGTTATAGTTTTCCTCTGCAGAGGAGCATGTTTATTGATCAAACACTTAACACCCGAATTATATACTTCCACAAGGTCATCTACAGCGCCACTTGTACATAATAAGGTGGCAGATGATTTGATGTCCTGGGTGAAATCTGGCACAGAAATAGCACAATGCCTGCGGAAAGTGATCTCTTTTTTACTATCCTGTGGCTTCGCACAATCCAGTGTGACCTGAATGGCAAAATAGTCACCTGAGTCTTTTCCTCTACTATCATACAGACATGGGTCGACAATAGACGGACTTCCCTGGATGATAGAGCTGTTTTCTCTTGTAATAATCACATCTAGCGTGTGGCCACGGATATGGGTCGCTCCAGTAACATGTTGTACGAGACCAGAAACATCAAGTTGCCCCGTGAATCGACGAACATTGATGTCTGTAGGATCATCAAAATGGAAATTTAAATCTCCAATAATATTGACCTCCTGGGGTATGGTTGTCATGCGGTCAAGACAAGTTTACCACTCGTCTAAAAACATCGTACCTTTAAAGCGATTCTGTCCAGAAGGAGGTGGACGATAGATAATACACAATCTCATCTGGGTCTTTTTAGCTTTCACGGACAATTCCATGTGTTCAAATTGCGTAAAAATACCGTCCTTATTGGATTGGGTTATATTCAAGACTAATCCCTCCTTGAACAAAACCGCCATACCGCCGCCGCGTTTATATGGTCTTGCCACTTGCACAATATCATAACTAGGAGGTACCAACTCAAACAATACCTGGGCATCGATGGAAGTTCCCAGCCAAGTTTCTGTCAAAGCCAGTATATCGATGTTGCGAGACATCACTAAGTCAGCAAATGACAAGGCTTTATTCTTCACTGGTCGGAAGTTTAGAGAAGAAAGCGTCAAGAGTTTAGTCGTCTTCAAGCAATCTTTTACTGGTTTAATTATCTGCAGGTTTTCGTAGCATACAACACTAATCCTAGTGTGTTTCGGCTTTTTAAGCCGCCGTGTCACTACTGTAGCTACACTAGACACCGTGTTGTCATATCGGTCTTGTTGCTGGTAGCTGTCGGAAAAATTGTAATTAGCCAATGGGATGAGAAACTGTGGTCTTCTGTGATGACGTTTGTCACCATTAGCCAATGGGATGAGAAACTGTGGTCTTCTGTGATGACGTTTGTCACCATTAGCCAATGGGATGAGAAACTGCGGTCTTCTGTGATGACGTTTGTCACCATTAGCCAATGGGATGAGAAACTGCGGTCTTCTGTGATGACGTTTGTCACCATCGGCCTCTTTGTTTGTACTTTCTTCTCATAACATATGGTATTGCCCTAATTATTCTTCTCCCAGCTCTGGTTCCTCTTCTGGTGAGGAACGCAGGTCGACACGGTTCACTGATCTCTGTTTGCACTGGCATAAGTGTAGCGCTGTTGTAGGTTAATATCATGCTTCAGTACAGATATCTAACCTATTCAACGAGATTATCTGGATAATCTCACCAAAAGCGATTTAGATAACGCTTGTTACTCACGCAAATTTGAAACTGTATTGCAGTGATAGTAATGCATAAGTGTAAGAACTTTCAATTTCAAGAAGTCAACAGATCAACTACAATTATCACTTTGCATGAGGAGAAATGGGAGCACGCTCCTCACTCAGCGGTCACCAAATCAGCACCGGTGCGTGTCATTATTTGATATCTCCATTTGAAGAATATGATTCACTACTTAACAAAAAGAGATTCTCCTTTTTCAATATAATTTCTCTACGCGTGAATCAGATAAAGTTCATCGAAATTATGAAATTTTCATACCACCATGTAATGGTTCACTTAACTTGCCGTGGCCTTGCTTTCAATTGTGCCTCATTTTATGAGATCAGTTGTGTCTCACTTGATCATATTAGAGTATTATTAAACTATTCAAAAGATTGTTTACTGTGCCCGAATATCATATATTGTTAGCACAAATCGGGATAATGGAGAAAGTGATGGTGTAGGGCTATTTATAACATACTATTTTGGTTATCCAGTATGTGTGGATATTAGTGCTTTAATAAATCAACCGAGCCAATCATTACTGCATTCAAAACACATTCTCATGTATAATATATGCAGGTGTCCAATACAAATAACATTCTTTGATCTGCGTAACATATGTAATTGTAAATTTATGCTTTAATAGTTATTTGTCTAGCTCACCCACCATAAGTTAACATCAGAGTCCATTATATGTGCGTTACCAAAATCACCCATTCTTGGACCATTGCTATACCTCATTTAAGTTATTGACATAATCTGCACCGGGGAACATACTGTCATTTCCTGATGACACCAATTTATACGTGTATAATTATAACCCGAGGATATACTATTTCGACAAAAATCTACTAATTAATAATTTAGGTAAATGGGTTTCTATTAAGAAATTACCATTGCATGGCGATGAAATAAAACATTTTCTTATCAGACCAAATCAGAAGACATGTGATATATATATATATATATATATATATATATATATATATATATCAACAACTCAGAATTAAACAGAATTAGACACCAGTATGAAGATAAGGTAGCAATAGTTTTAGGAATTTTTGTAGATGAATATCTAACATGGACCTATCATATGGCTCATGTAAACAGTAACACATCAATATTACAATTTCCACTGAAACAAGTGAAACATCTTTTACCTGAATCTACTTTTATAAGGTCATGCTTTCGTTCATATATTAGCATTTTTATTATGGATTATCTGTGTGGGTAACTGTAAAAAGAAACCAGGTCATTTACCTGTCCATTACATTACAGAAACGTGTTTTTTTTTAAACTTTAACAGTCATTCAGACGTCTTCTTTAAATCGAATGGTGTATCTGTTTGATTTTTTTAATCTCTAGCTGTTCTATTTGTTTTGGAGTATTTATAAAAACATGTTGTCACTTTTGTATTCAACCACGAAACATTCAAGTTAAGAATAATATCACACACTGGTTTGATAAATGTACCAACTTCCATGTTTAGATTCCAATTTAAGGTTCGAACGAAACTAGTCTTTATTGATAAATATTGATGAGATGTAACAGACGATAACAGAAAAGACACGTAATGTATTCCTGTGATTAATGACGATAATCATAATTGGTAATTATCAATAAAGATGTTGTATATAATACACTAGAACCTAATTCAATAATTTACTGAGGATAGAGGGAAGAGAACAGAAAAGACACTAATCCTCCAATACACCACATTATTTACTGATCAAAAAGCTTACTTAAATATCCTTACTTAATATTATATATATATATATATATATATATATATATTGAATAAATACATTCATTATAAAATTAGGACGTCAGAATATCTCAAGAGGTTTCAGTTGTTATGCCGAGTATTTGTCAAGCCTGTTGAAATGGTCTGTTTGTTGTAAATGAAGAATCGTTTAGATAAGGTGAAAATGTGTCGACCATGTTTCCAAGTAACACCTCTTTATGTTGTGCTGTACCCACTTACGGCCGCAGAAATTTCTTCAGAATAATAAATTTACTTTGATACTCTTTTAGCATTGTCCATCGTCTCAAACAAACAAGAACGTATTGTCAAAATTCGCTTTGTAATCATCTACTAACATTCCACAGAGATGGCAATGACCAGGAGAGGTGGCAGCGTGTGATACAATTAATTAAGCGGTCACTAATACCCCAGTCGTGATGTGTCATATTAACATGTAGTCGCTAGATGTATGGGAGGTGGTAGGCCTCTCATGAAGGGACACTTTCTGGCGGTCCAATATTTGCATGGTCACTCAGACCTCGTTAATTAGGACACAGTTAAGGTAGCAAGTTCGTTGATGCAGAAAATAATATGGCAGATAACATTTTACTGACTACTTGAAATGTTTGCTTTAGTGAGTTAGAGAATAAATGAATGAGTCAGTGGAAGAGCAAACAATACGAAACGACATTCAGACACAAAGACATACATCGTGACTTATAAAGTGAGGGAGACAGAAAGAGGGAGAGAGAGACAGTGATAGATAGATAGATAGATAGATAGATAGATAGATAGATAGATAGATAGATAGATAGATAGATAGATTGCTCTGTCCCTTGGCTACGTTTTCGCGTGGCAAAAGGACCGATTTGGTATTTTTGTTGCCGAGTTGGTCCATTTGTTACCATCACTGGTACTTTTGGTACCATCACTGGTCCTTTTGATACTTTTGTGGTCCAAATGCTACATCTGGTCTCAATGCTACTTATATTTACTTATCCATCGTATATCTATTAGGTCCAAATATAACTTGTAAACCTATCTATGGTCTCAATGCTACATCTCTCTGGTAGATAGATAGACAAATAATTTCGTTGCGAAGACATACCGGACCTGTGAATTTGTACTGATCATGGTAGATCATGTGAGAGCCTGGTTAACCAGGTCGCACCTTCCGTTTTGCCGTGAGGGCGTCACGACTTGTAGTAAGTAGCTCTCTTTTCCGCTATTCAGTTTATTATCACATTTACTAAAAAAACATTTATAAAATTTTATAGCTCCCAGATATTTAGTTTTGAAAATGTGACCAAAATTTGTATATCAATAATCTGTACTTTTTAAAATAATACATTTTTTAAATATGCATTTCCACCAAAATTACAAGATATTTTATTAAAAATATATTTCTATCCTGATCAATTGATACCTGGAATGATATTGTCTTTAATGTGCAAAACGGCTCTCAGGATTTTGTTATCAATATTTTCCTGGTTATATTTGTTATTATTGATACAAATTTGCTTTACAGATTAATATACAAAATATGGGCCACTTAACTCAGGCGTCTGCATTTAATTCATGACTTCATGTATTAAAACTACTTTTATCATCATGATGTAGATCTATACTACGTCTGTCCGAGTTATTAGATGTGTATGCATATATAAGCCTATCGCTATATATACCTAGGCCTATTAATGTTTAATGTCTTCATACTTTAGCTATGTTATGAAGTTCTGACCTACAAGTACCCATGTATGACAGTGTCTTTAATATAGTAACTGAAAACCCCATCTATAAGTTGATACATAGGAGTGACACCCTATTGCTATAATGGATGGATCGCCTATTTCCGAGCCGTGGATGCGAATTCACCACGATATACACGAAACAATATTAAGTACATTATATTTTATATTGAAGAAAATATAGAGTTTAAAGACTGTAAAAGGTCTACGGAATAAGCAATAATTCAATATTAACAATAAATATCAAAATATGTGTTTAAACTCACCCCCCAAATAAAGTAATTAACATATATATGATTTACCATTATAATACTTGTTACATAGTTAAAATATTTATCTGTATGATTGTCAGTGCATCATATATTATCGTGTTAAATAATAGGTACTGAACACTGGACAGGAAAAAAAGTTATTTAATAACAAAAAATTCATAAGGTAACAAAAGGACACACATTTAGTCGATATGAAATACATTTATATTTGTTTTACTAGGGAATTAAAGACCGCAATTCATAAATATAATGTTGGCATTGAAAAAGATTTATAAAACATTTATTTTTAACAACAACTTAGAAAGAGCTTAGTCTGGTGATAGACGGTGATCGTTGATGTAAATTATCAGGATTGTATTCCAGTGTTTATAAGAGTTAAAGAAAATCTATCACAGCGATGTCGCAAAAGTACCGGTAGATGGACAATGTATTGACAGTTGTAGTCCAGGTTAATATATGCCTTTGAATATAATATTTTCCATAAACTACTTGAATACAGTTAATGGAAACAATACAGTTTATAAATATTGCTATAATTGACTGAAGTAGCATAAGGACACGGAAAACAATATATCAGATAGATAGATAGATAGACAGACAGACAGACATACAGACAGACAGACAGACATACAGACAGACAGACAAACAGACAAACAGACAAACAGACAGACAGACAGACAGACAGACAGACAGATAGATAGATAGATAGGTAGATAGATATATAGATAGATAGATAGATAGATAGATAGATAGATAGATAGATAGATAGATAGATAGATAGATAGATAGATAGATAGATAGATAGATAGATAGATAGATAGATAGATATATAATTGATTGATAGACTGATTTAGTGATAGATATACATATAGATAGATAGCTTGGGAGAGGAGAGAGAGAGGTAAGAGGTAGAAAATAAATAAAAAGAGAGATAAAGATAGATAGATAGATAGATGGAGAGTAAGAGGAAGAGAAAAAAGAGTGAGATAAATAGATGAGTAGATATAGCTAGATAGACATAGATATACATAAACACATAATGAGAGATAGAGAGAAAGTTGTTGAGTAAGAGAAAGAGGGATGGAAATAAAAACAAAGAATTGTCATGTTCTTTGCTTCTTCCCTAGGTGTTGGGAATTAGATGGATGGGGGAGATGCTCTCATATATGAAGAACTGTACATCGGTACCCAGATGCTGGAAGGTTACGGATTGTTGAAATATGATAATCTACTAAATATCAAAACAGACAACAAACACTCACTCACTCACTCACCCATTCACTCACTCACTCATTCACTCAGGTAATGTTTATTAAATTTGAGTTAGCAATACTTATTACCTTATTATTGAGGTGAAATACATATTACCAAATAATACAGATCAACTGTAACATATATATATGTATATATATATATATATATATATATATATATATATATATATATATATTGTGTGTGTGTGTGTGTGTGTGTGTATTTTTCATTAGTTCATAATTAATGCTAATGTGTTACTCTCTTAATATTGTATTCGATGAAATATAATTGTATTTACCAAATATTAATTTTCTTGAAATATATCATAGGATACCTACCTGTACGTTTTGATGATCTGAGCATCATTACCGACGAAGAGACTTATTTAACCGATGATTTCTTAATACGTGTGCGGCATTCAACCTTAACCAAGATGCTCCTGTACCATTACGTACAAAGTTTCGAGTTCATCTTCTCGAAAGTGTCAAAAATCAAGTCATTGTGTCACTAATAGGCATCAATATGAGGTTTGATGACAGCTTCTTTGTGACACAATTATCATTAGCCGAGACAAAGAACTGGACAGGTCGATGGTCTACATATGAGACAGAGTGAGACATTGACATATGGAAACAAAGAAAGACGTATATACGAATGTCAGTTTTCATGATGCTGTGTGGAGATTCAAGTAATCCGGATGCGAATAGCTCCTGGTCATTGTGTGACGTATCCATGACGCATACAGGTATACAGAGTTTACACAGCATCTGCTTAATTTTCATTTCATGCATAAAGTATTAATTATCAGACACCTACACTCGAAGTAAAATATATTCTCTGATCAATATTGGATCCAAGATTTTAATTATTTTAGGTAGCTAAAGAAAACTAATTATAGATGGTAATAGATATTAAGTAATCGTTGGCATATGTGTAATATTTGTTATCTGTGTTTGTGTCTGTCGTGTATCAATACAGATATTCCAGTGATAAGGGATTGTTCTGAAGTGTGCGTAAGTGGCATCCATAATATAACAATCTCCGACTATGTGACAAAGATGCTATATTGTGATGCTGATACTGACGGTGGTGGTTGGACTGTGAGTGACAACCTAGTATATATTATGAGACATGTCTGGTTAATTTATTTTTATGTAGTCACCATTATTATTTCGGTAATATGAAACTATTACGTTTTATCAGCGTCATCCCAATAACCTACAGAGTAGATATGAAATAATATTATAAAATATTACCATAATGTTGAATTTTGTAGTCATCAATGATTATTAGACTAATAGAAATTACCTTATTATTATTATTATTATTATTATTATTATTATTATTATTATTATTATTATTGACACCATCATAACATGATATCCTGTCATTTCTACCAACAGTAAGTGAGATGGCGAAATGTTAAATACAATTTACTTCTCTATAATAACAAACTTTAATTATATCTGATTTAAGTATATCTTCTATAAATTAAAAAAAAGTTATCTTTGTAGAATGACTCTTCTATCTTCTATTTCGTATTTGAAGGTAATCTTGAGACGGCTTGATGGCTCAGAAAATTTCTATAGAAATTGGGAGGACTACAAAGCTGGATTTGGATCATTTGAAAATGAGTTTTGAGCAGGTCACTATATCATTCTATAAATGTTTGTAATAACCTGTTTATATATATATATATATATATATATATATATATATATATATATATATATATATATATATATATTATTATTATTATTATTATTAGTAGTATATTGAGGATTATGAAAGCATTATGGCAGATTGTATGATCGTTGTATCGATTTATATAACATTATTCGTAATATAATAATATCTAGTCTTTATTATCACGTTTAATACAAATTCAAAACTAAAAATCATTAAAAACTAAATAGTAATATGTCAAACTCACAATAGCTACGAGACAATAGGCTTTGTTTTCATAGAAAATCGATCTGTTTCACTTTGATCCGATTTTCAACGAGTTGTAAAATGTATAATAAATGATTATTTGAAGATAAAGACAGCAAAGGATATCTATTATTATGAATTTCTTGATTGTTGACTTAGTTATTCTCACAACTGCAAAAATGCACTGATCTGATCGTCTGCTATTTTCAAAGGCACCATGTCTCATTAGGAAAAGTTTCTTCTTAAAGATTATCTGTCCCACTGCAGTCAGAAAAATCTTTATATAAATATATATTTCAATCGAAGAAGAAAATATTTATTAAGAATAGACCGTCTCATTAACAGTTGATAATAATTTTATCTTTAGTTGATTTTTATTGTATTTATACAGGTGATCCATCGTTTATTAACAAACGACAACCGTAACCATACATTACGAATAGATCTGACAAGTTTTATGGGAGATTCGATCTATATCAAATATAGTCATTTTTCAATCAGATCTGAGTCTGAATATTACATCTTAAATGTAACCGGCTATGACAGTAGCAGTACTGGATGTAGGTCTTATATATATGTATATATATATATATATATATATATATATATATATATATATATATATTAATAATTAATGCAATTGTGATGGCATATCAAGGTTTGGTAGTCTGGGGTGTTTTGATGTAATATTACTGGCACTCCGATGGTCTAACTGTTAGATCAAAGCCTTACAAATTATCATTTTGTGGGTGAGAATCCGTCTCACATATGTGTTTTGTGGAATATGTCCCATCTGTAACCTGTGTTGAGGCTAAATAAACTCAAATCAGCTCTAGTCAACGTTTAAGTAATATTATGTGTACCTTTAATTCCAGCTGACAATCTTCGTTATAACAATGGCTGTAAGTTCTCGACTGTAGATCGTGATAATGATGAGTGGGAGGGGGGGGGGGTATGTGTATGTATGTGTGCGTGCGTGTCTGCGCGTGTGTGTATGTATGTATGTATGTGTGTATTTATGTGTGTGTGTGTGTGCATTTATGTTTGCATTTATGTTTGCTTGTGTGGCTGCTAGCTAGGTGTGTTTGTACCTAGTATAATGTTATTGTAATACAAATGTCATTTATCATTAACATAAAAGTAATTACAAAATAGTTGGTCTGATTGTTGATAGTCACAGTTATCGTCATCAACTATTTATAGCATTCAGTAGTAGTGACTTTCTAAAATTAAATATTTATCAATATATATGCTAACTGTAAAGATGCGGGATATTATTTAATGAAGAAAGAGTTAAATATTAACATATCATTATCACATCATTGTTTACATTTTGGAAATAATATATAAACAAAACAATAATTAATGTTCAAATTCAAGACCCCTGGAACATAATTCAAAATTTTATGTTTAAAATCTATCGTCATCAACTATTTATCATTCGTAGTATATTTCTAAAATAAAATATTTATAATATATATGCTAACTTGATGCGGGTAAGAAAAATAGTGATAACATCCACTTAGCACTATAGGACAACATTACATATCAACATTTCATGGAGTAATAATAATGAAGAAGCGTTTTATGATTTAACGAATTCAAGACAGGAACATTATCAAATGATGTAACATCTCGCGTCGTCTTACGTACACCCGTTATTTTCTAGAATAAAGAAAGGTTTAATAGATAGTCTCAATTTTGTTGATATAAACATTTATAACAAAAGTATAGTACCTGATATGTTTCTTGTTGAACTTCTTGTATAAGAGAGCAGACAGGTAGCCAACAATAACATGATAACGTTCATGACGATACGTTTGACCCCTTCCCCACTATCCCTATTTCCCTATTAGGATACCAGAATATCCTTCATATAGATGTGCCAAACGACGAGTTAATCTCCAAAATTGGCCTTAGTTACGTATTTACCAACTTTGGGTTATGTTTCGTTTGCAGAACTTCTAGTTTTCTACTTTGATCCATTAATTTATTGGTCATCGTAAACTCTATAATATTGGCCTATCCCACCACCCCGTCCTTATGACTGAAGTTTCGATTAATAATAAGCTTTAATGCGCTTTTTAAAGCTGCAGACAAACAGAGCCTGAAAGAAGACATAATACAAAGATACTTGTAATACATAGCTTCAATCAAAGATTCATTATTACTTGTTGAAGATGTTATGAGCATCTAGAGTGTAGTAAACCTGTTTAGATAGATAATATGTACAAATTTGTTATCGAATGACATCATAGAACAAAACGCATTAATAAACTTATCACGAAGGATGCTTTGCAGAAAAGTGGATCGCATGTCTGGTAACACAAAATATATATATATATATATATATATATATATATATATATATATATATATATATATATATATATATAAATGATACTCATCCTCTATTACACGAATACCGTTATTTACACTAAATACATAATGTCTTGTCAATGTACCTATAAATCTTTCAATAGATCATTTGTGATTTATAAATACAAATTGAGCCAAAGCAATTTTATATTTATTTTGCAAATTAACTGTGTTATAAGACTGTAGTTCTAGTGGAAATTTCAATTGGAAATATTTTCACATTGAATTAATTTCAGCAGAAAAATTTTGCGCTGCACAATCTCGTAGCCGTAGCTTTAAGATCCAAACATGTCAGAAGCCATACCTAAGCAGTGTATCTATAACATCTGACGCCTATGTAACCCTGCCTACATCGCTGAGATTCTCGAGCAAATGATAGCATGAATGTTTGTATGCGTTATGACCGGTTACTAAGTAGATCAAACATTTTCTGTGAACCATCTCAATTTTATCTTGAACAATGTACCCACAAATCTTGCAGCATATATATTAATATTGGTAACACCTGTTTATCAAATAAGTAAAACAACAATTGAACAGGCAAACCATTGCGTTCGCGAGTAATAAACTTAATAGTGTGTGTAGCTTTATCAACCTGAGATGCTAATGTTCTTAAAGCTGCAGACCAACAGGGCCTGGAAGAAAACTTAATACAAAGTTACTTGCAATAGGTAGTTTGAATCAAAGGTTAATTATTTGTGTACACCTTTTCATTCGTTCTTATTCGACCACCATTCCTACAAATCATAATATTTGTTTTGGAAATAGTTACACTGATACCATATTTCGAGCAGAACTCACTCATTATGTTTAATTAACGTTGCAATCGGCCCTTTGTATCATTTACCATAGCAACATCATCAGCATAAAGTGACATATGTGCATTCGGCATTGATTCATTGATAAATAGACCAGGGGAGTCATCATTACACATATGTACAGCTCATTCAGATATAAAATGAACAGAATAGGACTCGGCATACAACCTTGTTGGGTACGAGTTATACATTCAAATAGTGCGGTTAAACCACTGGGACGTTTGACTCGAGATTTAATTTGCTAAACATGGATCGAAGCATCTTTAAAATCCTGCCGTTAATACCTTCATTGATAAGTCTTTACCATTAGTGTAAGTGTTGGATAGAATCAAAGCATTTACTGAAGTCGATGAAAGCACAATAAAACCTACCGCCAGCTTTTGACAGATATTTCTGGCGCCATAGCCATTAATATAAATATATGATCAAATGTGGATTATCTTTCTGATATGCACCTTGACTGGGATCTATTTTTTGTTCAGAAGAGGCCCAAGACATCATTCTCAAGTTCAATATTTTTGTAAAAACCTTACCAAGCGTACATAATAATGATATTCCTATGTAGTTATTGGCTTCACGTTTAGGTAACTTTTATATAAGGGGTTAATAATCAGATATCAGGGCCCATACTAATAAGATGATTTTGTGCACAAGGTAGGCTAAATGGGCCGAGCGACCTCCAAAGGTAATGAGACGAAGTGAAAGACGAAACAACCTTCAGATATGCCCACACCGGGATTCGAACACGGTTGGTAGTGATCTGTGGTCCAACACGCTACCGCTAGACCACTGAGGCGCCCCCCCCCCATACTAATAAGAAGAATAGCATTAAACAAGCCTTATAAGTGCCTAGTTATATCATGTTTGTTATTCTGTAAATCAATTTCTGGAGATGTATTATTTCTTCACCACATCTTCAACCTCTGATTACGTTATATCAGCGTTCAATTCGAGTGGAATCTTATTCTGACAATTTACACGATAGGAATCTTGAATTCATGCAATATTCATAACTGATGTTATTTTACAAATTGTCAGAATATATGACCATGTATTATCAGAAATATTCTTAGATACACCCGAGGTCCTCAATCCTCTAACCAATGACAAAGCGTTAGTGCATCTTGGTAGATTTTAGTTTTCTAATAATTTTCCACCACTTGGCATTTCTCATTTTGTTTGCCTCTATTCCATAGTGCTGGCCATTACACTTTGTAGAACATCAACAACACCTTACACTGCTTTGTTTAAGGTATAGTTTCCCAAGGCATCGTAGATACAATTGTTCGGCTTGTTGTGGTTGATTGCACTGTTCTGTACATTACAAAAGTGGACTGATTTGTCTTTGCCCTGAGTGTATTCAGCAAGGTGATCACTTCCCGTGTCTATCTGAAGTACACAGTCAAAAAAAGCTTATATGGGAAAGTAATCAGATTAATCGATATCATCAACCGTGTAAGTTCTCACATAGTTGAACAAATTGGATGATATTGACACATAGCCAGCCAACTAGATCAAGGTGGTGCGCAGAATGCACACTGACCAGAAATAACTTTTGGTGAGCGGCCATTCATCATATGAATGCTGTGGGTTTGGCACATTGACAGCAGTGAACTTTTTTACATTTCCCTTGTTCAGAGAATGGCGTGGGATGTTGAATGTGTCAACCATGTAAATATCGTGTACTGATGTGTGCTCAACTATACTCAGAGGAATGAAATAATCCATATTGCTAGTTCTGCTATTGAAATCACCAGTTAGGAATATATCAAATTCTGGGTTTACAATTCACTATCAATGTGCACTCCGTTATATATCCATTTCGTCTCGTTGAATATAAAACGTTGAGCCATCACAAGGTATGTATACACATCCTAATATTATGGGGTTTTCTAGACTGAAGAATTCATCAGAAAGTTTGAGGAAAAAACCGTAATCATACTTTCTTATCAATAACGACTCCAGGATTAATAATTGATTTCACAAAGTCAACTACTCCACATGTGCATCTCCCGCTGTTGAATCCATTTATACTCGTGGATTATGCCTCAATGGAACTACATCAGCATTATTTCCAAGAACATACAGTTTATTGTCTACACAAAGATTGTCATACCTCAGAGATACTGCTTGCCTACTATGGCATGCAGCTTGCATCGCCGTGAATAAGCGACGTCTGATTTGCTCACTTCCTTGCTGAAATCTTTGCCTCTCCTGATGACAGATCCAGAACCCTTTTATTTTGGTTCTGGGACTCTCCACGGATGTTGGCATGCTTCTTCCAACTCAAGAAATGTGTAATTATTGGACACCGACGACTACCGCCTTTGGTTCCGACTTGATGAAGGTGGTCTTTCAAGACATACCAGAATAAATTTTGCTCGAATTATTTCCGGATTTCCCACTCAACACCAGGAACACAATAGAACACCAGTTTGTTTCTTCTTGGTTGGTCTTCCTATGAAGTTATCTTATTTTCCAACAATTGTAATCAAGTTTGTATGTCTAGGGTGGTATTTGTTAGTTTTTTGGAAGTTGTCCCTTGCTCGCCATACATATGCTGTATAGCTAAATGGAAGCTATCGAAGCGTTTATCAAAATCCGTAAGTTTGTTTTCTATTTTATTCATTTGGATGATAAGTTGCTTATTTGTTTTACGTCGGAGCAGTCCTTCCATGAGTGATATAATCGTTTGCATGCTTGTTGTTATGTTCGTTGTGTCAATCGCCACAGGTTCACTGATATTTTTAAGATATTTGTCGCTGATTGTTTTAATATGTGTTTGGTGTGAAGTTCTAGCCGTGTTGTTTGTTTGCTGTTTCTGTGCTCTGTGGGCTGTTATTTCTAGATTTCTCTTCCTCTCTATCACTTACCTGATATCACATGGCATCCTAGGGTGTTTATAGACAACTTTAATTCAAAATATATGGATTATTAACAGTTGTTTGTAATAAATATTCAAAATTATATGAGAATCAATAAAATGCTCCTTTTTTCTTCTTTTGCAGACCCAAATTTGATGGCGTAATTACATAAATCAACTGTGTACATTATAACAATATGACATTATATAAATTCACATCGAGATATTCTTGTAGCCAGATTCATCTCTACCAAATGAGATGTAATAATCTAAACATCTAATTAGCTTGATTTTTATAGGTCTTTGCTATTAATTATACAACTATATGTAATATATCTAACTATGTGACTGATGTTCTGTTAGATATCTACCTTGATGTGACTTTGGAAAAACGGTTATATGGCTGACTTGATAATGTCCCAGGCTAAACAATTGTTGCTGATGTGATTTAGGCAGGATATTCATTCCAACACACATCCCAAACTAAGGTCTAGAGTCAGAAAGACAGCTTTCTATTTTGCATATTAATTTACAAAAGGTTATCGACATACCAGAGAACTGAGCAATGGTCCATTCGGATTATATATATATATATATATATATATATATATATATATATATATATATATATATATATATATATATATATATTCCATCACGATTTAAATATGTGTTAGAATTTACTGCAGCCTAGGGGCCCCAAGACTGATAAAGATATTAAAAACTTATATAAGAACGGAGGAAATTTGTATATTTTCATATTCAATGGGGATCCTCAGAACCAATCCTCTATATGGAGTGGATCTTTTAAATTCAATCGAGACCCTGAACCCATTTAGATTTTGTTGCATCTTTTCTATATGCATATAGATTTTATTATTTACAGCAGTTTTTGTTGTTTTCCATACTTTTGTTTACTTTCCTCAATAATAAATAAACAATTACTCCGCATTGTGCAACCTAGACAAAATAATTAAAAAGAAGACAAAAAAGTTAAAAAAATAGTTTCTAAGATACTGAAAACCTTGTTTAATATTTAATAATTTTATTTTAAAAAGTAAATGATTTGTAGTAATGAATAATTTGAAACTACTCTAAAGACCTTCATATATTAGTTTCATAAGATAATTTTCTTCTATTTTGTTAGGTTTTTTATCATTTTATTTCACCATGAAGAGATCTTATAAAAGTAGATTCCAAGACAGAAAAAAAGGGGTTTCAACAACAGATTGAAAACATTCCTAAGCTGGATAGATTCTCGACATCTTCTGAACAAGATACACCCCATAACCCCAGGATACTAGTCTGACTAGTCTGATTGCACTATTGATCAATACTTATTTGAACCTGCTCCATGTGTTCTAGAAGAGGAAATTAGCCTACATCGGTTTTCTCCCTCGCGTAATAAATGAGTAGCACAAAAGGAATCAGCTAGTAACGAAAATGAAGAAAATATTGTTTTGACACCTTTGAAGCCACATAGACAGTCATATCAAGAAGCATTGATATTGGGTTGTGGACATCCTTAACCTATGAGGATAAACTATACGGGAAAAAGGACTTACTGAATGTCAAAACTGCAATGATGATTTGTAGAAATTACAGTTACCTAAAAATTTATACAGATATTGTCATAAGTCTTTTTTAAAGAAACCAAACTAATGGAGAAATAATCTTTATCACAAAAATTCGTCAGTATATTCTCCAGGTGTAGAAAGTGTGTTCATCTTTATTTATAATTTGTTTTCATCTTCAATTGCGGTTTTATTTTCACCTGACATTTCTGATTGAAATCAGGCAGTTTTAATTCAGTTAAAGCACAAATTTCTGCTGAAAGATTACATTGGAGCAAATCGAAAAAGCGCTGTCTATCGAAGTCATTAAAACGCTTGTAGAACTGGGTTTAACTTTCAGGGGTGATAATGAATTAATTGGATCATTAAATAATTGAAATTATCTCGTTTCGCTGGAGTTAATAGCCAAAGTTGATCCAGTTCTCCACAACCATATTGAATATTATGGTAACAGAGGTTTAGGAGAAAAAATATTTCTCACGAATTAAATGATTTAGGGATACATTGTTTGAGGTGAAATTAAGAAGATTTAAAGTAAGTTTTGTAAATATCCATTCGTTAATTCATTTATTTTTAACTGTTTTTACGCTTGTAATAGGGAATAACATATACACATTCATGATATAATATGTTCAAGAGTCTTTGCGACGTAGGCAAGGTTACATGAGCGTCAAATATTAAAGATGTATTGTTTAGGTAGGGTTTTAGACATGTTTGGTTTAACTAAATTGTTAAACTACATTTTAAACTTTTATAGATCTTAAAGGTACGGCTACGAGATTGCGCCGCCCAAAATTGGTCTGCTGAAATTAATTCAGTGTCAAAAGTTCGTCTTATAACATGGTAAATTTGCAAAAGAAATTTAAAATTGCTTTGGTTAAATTCCCATGTACAAATTATCCAAGACATGAACGAATATGCTTGTTTTGTGTAAATAACGACATTCGTGTCATAGACGATAAATACCTTCGGATTTCTATCTAACCAACATATTTTATTCATGTTCCCTCAAGGCATTTTTCTTCATAACGCTTTTAAAGAATTTTACTCTTTTATGTCATGCAATAAAATATATATGATATGTAAATATCAATCTGTCTAAATATATTGACCACGTGTGATTTTCAGAAATCAGAACAGGCATCTTGTAATTACTTTTATGTTAATGATAAATGGTATTTGAATTAGTATTACATTACATTATATCATAACTCTAGTTAAAACATATACAAATCGGACGTGTATCGATATACGTGGTTCATATAGGTAGGATTTATTTAGTTATTCGAACCCAGAATAAAGCTGAGGTCAGCATCTGAGGTGTCGAAATGCTTTATATATAGGTTTCTTTTAGACCACAGAAAATTACTGTTGAATGTAAACTGTGGTGTCAAAATAGTTTATAATATGTATGTAGCAAGTCACCATTGAACCACACGCACGTGTTTGTTGCGAGCTGTGGTATCAAATGGTATGTTTTTACGTGCTTCCGCTTTTTGTACGTAGCCTGCATGTAGCCGCTTTCCTGTGGGCGTGACATATTTGTCGCGTACGAAAAGCAATTAGCTGGTTCCCACATGCTGATGAGTAGACCAGACACACTTATGTGGAAGTATGGAACATTTTATTTTTAGATTAATGTATGTATCGTTGTATTTAGATTTATGGAGGTAGGTCTCGAAGGATGTTTAGATATGTTGATGCTCTGTGTCTTTTTTCCTCTTTATATGTACCCTAAAACGTACATTGCCCGTGCCAGACATCTTATCTATTTCCATCCAGATTCCTTATTACACCAATGTAAGAAAGTTATGTCGTTATTAAAACATGTTGAGTTTATTAGCTTTGTTATGTATAATGTAGAATCTATATTGTTGTCCTCTTATGTGGTCTGGCGAAACGACCTATTAATTCATACAATGCTGCTTGATGGATTATACTCCTGGAGTCGTTTGTTACTCCGGCAGGCATCTCCATGGGTATTAAGCTGCGGACAGAGTTTTCCCATATTATGAGTAATTAGATTACACTGATATAGGAAATTTGTTAAATGTATAGCTATTATAATCCCGACGTGTCATTCGCAGTATCGGAGATCTGCCTGAAATCCGCTGTTCTCGACCATGGGTAAATAGATCAAGTGGATAGGCGCTTTAATTTAGATCCCACCACACCTAACTGCATATACTTAGGGACGCTAAATTAAGCGTGAATGAACGTTCCTTAGTGATGAACGGAAACGTATGAGGGTTAGCTGTTAGGTTCGAGTAAATCATAGTATTTACTCAGGTTTGAAACGATATTTCGTTCTAGTCCAGTAATAATCCATTGTACGGTATTGCTACTTTGTTTTTATTTTAGTTTAATCGCTTTAGTGAGTCCATACTGTGTTAGTGTACATTCTCTTTGTTATGAACAAACTGTAATGTTTGTTAACACGCTGAGGGTATATATAAGGCTTAGATTTTCACTTAGGTTAGAGAAGGACTTCGACCCCAGACCAGTCGGACGTGTATTGATACATGGTTCATATAGGTAGGATTTATTCAGTTATTCGAACCCAGAATAAAGCTGAGGTCACCATCTGAGGTGTCGAAATGCTTTATATACAGGTTTCTTTTGGACCACAGAAAATTACTGTTGAATATAAACTGTGGTGTCAAAATAGTTTATGATATGTATGTAGCAAGTCACCATTGAACCACACGCACGTGTTGTTTGGTGCGAACTGTGATATCAAATGGTATGTTTTTACGTGCTTCCGCTGTTTGTACGTAGCCTGCATGTAGCCGCTTTCCTGTGGGCCTGACATATTTATAGCGTATGAAAAGCGAATTAGCTGGTTCCCACATGCTGATGAGTAGACCAGACACATGCTTAGGTATACGCACACATCTATTAATATGTGGAGGTATGGAACATTTTATTTTAGATTAATGTATGTATAGTTGTATTTAGATTTATGGAGGTAGGTCTCGAAGGAGGTTTAGATATGTTGATACATTACACATGTCTCAGCAAGAAAAGTCGCCACTCTGGATTCAGTCCCCTGAAGAAACGTCCAGTGTTTGAATTCGTGGTTCGAGATTCTCTGTGCCTGTGCCTTATTATACACAGCTAAAACACACACACACATACACACACACACACACACACACACACACACATATATATATATATATATATATATATATATACAAACACACACGAAATATGTATATATATTATATGTGACACATTTGTCTTTTTTCTTGTACTCTGTGTTAAGCATAAATTAAAGTTTACATTTTTGAATAATGTGGTTTATTTTTGTAATAATAAACCAGATGAATGAAACAATCTGGGATTGAGTGCTGGAGAAAGCATGGAAAATAGATACAAAACTTCTCCGGACGAAGGATTTTGAAAGTCAATGGTACAAGGCTTGAAAATGATGCGAGATTGAGTAGTGAACCAATGTATCAAATGATTTCAGGAGTAAGACAGAATGGGAAAACCGAGCAGACCGTATGACTATGCTAGATAAGCAGTTCTGAATACAATAAAGGTTTAGAATATCTTTAGTTTAGATGCGATATTATAAAGAAGAGAGGTCGAATACGGCGAAGGTAACAAATATGGCAGAAGCAGCAGAGAAATTAGTTTTCTAAAATTAAAATAAATATGATTACGTACAGTATGTGACAATATTATACAATGATTAAACATAGGATAATGAAAAAACCAGTAAGATTCCATCGTTATCTGGTGTACACATAATAATGAAATCTGCTTGCTTTGCATTAAGCCTAAATATATTGTGTGTCACCGAGCTAGATAAATATCTGAAACAGCTACTTGGCTGTGTGAGAGAAAGATATGTGTCTGCACTAGATAAATATATGTATACTTGGGTGTCATATGCATAGAAACGAAAGTCTGATCTACTGTTGTAATTAAGAAGATATAGTGGTGTAGTATTCAAAGAAGCATCATCGGTTCAAGAATAGAGCACTGGGGAATGCCACAAAATATGGGAACTGCCTCTAAAATACAGTTTCTTATTTTATTAATGAGTAATATTTGTTAATAATGAGAATATCCATCTGAGTGATATGCCATATGTGTTCGTGAAACAAACTGGAAGGACAGAATAATCAATGTTATTGAAAGCTGCAAATAAACCTAAGACTATTTGTGCTGTAATCTCAACTGGGTCGATGCTTAATGATATGTCATTGTGAACTTTCAGTAGAGCGCTTTCTGTAGAGTGAAATTGCTTGTAAGCAGACTGAAAAATATTAGACAAATGATTACAGTTTCAGTGAACATTCAAGCCATTGTGTACAACATTTTCGTAATATGTTATATATAAAAGATTATAAATAGGTGTACTGCTGTTTAAATAATTGGCTGATTAAGATGGGTTCTTAAGAAGACGGTTTAAACGAAAAGGGAATACTCCAGAGCTTAGCGATGCTTTTTTTTATCTTATTAATTGCAACTGGATGTACGACCTGGGAAGAAACTTGAATGTTGGTGATCGTATCCTTGAAATGTGTGGAGAAAGATTTCCAGAGTGAATTAGTCGAATCATGAGCGGGGAAAGAAACAGTAGCCTTTCTATGAAGAGTCCTATTTATACAGTTCCAGAGATTGTCAGAGTTGTTGTAGATCATGTTATTATACAAGTCAGAGTTAATTTTAGTCATGAGTCTGTTGCAGAAATGGCGCTGATTAGTAGATCTAGACTGTGCGGATGATCTTCTACCATGAGTACTAAATTTGGTAGGACATACTTTCGCATTAATAATATCAGGGGACATCCAAGGTGCGGGTTTTGATCTGAAAGATGTGTATTTATCGAACAAAGATTTAAATGTGGTGTGTTACTGTTTATATAATTGTGATACGTTAACTTTACGGTAAGTGATAATTTCAGATTTTACTTTTTCATGAGTAAATGCAAGAAGGTCAATTTTGTGAGTATACAGATTAGTACAGCGGTTAAGGGCCACAAATCATACGAATCGTGCAAAATTAAAAAAAGGATGTACACTGCATGCATGCAGCTTAACATGTGTAGGTTCAGATAAGCCTAGGTAACCATCATCATTACCATGGTAAATGGCCGCCATCTTGAATTTCAAAATGGCCGCCCCTCAAAATATATCGGCGGCTCATAAACAACGTAGAAACATAATGTTGATCTCTAACATAACATTTTCAGGGTCAAGAAATCCACTTATGCGATTATCAATATGCTTAGATTATTATTATATCGATTTTCAAGATGACTGAAAAATTCGACGCAATAAGTTTTATGTATTTGTTTCTACCAACCATAATGAAATACAGTATCAGCTAATTTTGATTGATATGAGGAATATTATATGATCTTTTAATGATCATGTATCTGATATAATAAAACTAATTAAACATACACCAGTGACAACAGCCCCATACGTACAGTTGATAATTACTTAATTGTAATGAAATACATAGATTGCTCATCTGTAAATAATAGTTTAACCTCAGGTGTCGCCACATGCCCCCCCCCATGCAGCTAGCTAGCTACATAGCTCAGTGCATTGAAGACCTGATTTGAAACATTTTTACTGGCTTTTGCATCCCTTCTTGCAGCCACAGTGCAACAGCTAATGACAGGACTTTGAAGCAGACCGTTATGGCGGAATTGCCGTTCTATATATTAACATTTTTCAAATCAGACCTAATGTCTGCTATACAAACTATAATTATTATATAGGGTTTTATTAATGACAAGGAGACTAAAGTTAGTACAGACTGGACATAACTGGACCTAGGAAAGATAATTCTATTCCCACAAAAACTAAGGTGAATTACATATACAACTAAACTTGTTATATAAAACACACCAACCACACGAGCTGTGTCCAATGCCACCGCTCGAGATGCGATGCAGTGTTTCTATTCCTGAGTCAGGAGTACATGCTTTAAGAGCGTACTGTGTCTGCTACAGTCATTTAAATGCTGGATAACCAGGCCAAACACTTAAACGGCGTGCCTCCAAAGACGCAAATAGTGCACGGAATATACAGCTCTATATCAACTTTTCTTAAAACGCATGGACCTCGAAACATACAGTCTCCACGCACAGAAAAAGGCACATCTTAACCGCAGCATAATATGCCTTGTGATATTTGCTGGAGGGTCAAATACCTCATAAGCATGCAAATCCAATAAACCCTATAAGCTACTCGTTACTAACCCTGTATATCAAATATTAGAAAATTGGTAAAAAGAAAACACGAACCTCAATCTCTGGCACGGGCAATGTCTGTTTCTGTGGTCCAAATTTATGTGGTCCAACAGAAACCTATATATATATTAAAACCATTTCAACACCACATATGCTGACCCCAGACATATCCTGGGTTCGAATAACTAAACGCATCCTACCTATATGAACCGTATGGATAGACATCCGACTAGTCTGGCGTCGCAAGTTGTTCTCTAACCTGAGTGAAAAAGGTAAGCCTTTGATAGGCCTTCGGCATGTTGACAGAGATTAAAGTTTGTTGACCACGTGAGACAAGGTACACCAACTCCATATGGAAGCAGTGAAGTGGTTTAGCTCCAACAAATAAAGTAGCAATATTGCAGAGTGGATTATTACTGGATTAGAATGAAATATCGTCTCAAACCGGAGTAAATACTATGATTTACTCGAACCTAACAGCTAATCCTCATACGTTTCCGTTCATCACTAAGTGAACATCCATCCACGCCTCATTTCGTATATGCAGTTAGGTGTGGTGGGATCTAAATTAAAGCACCTATCCGCTTAATCTATTTGACCCATGGTCGAGAACAGCGGATTTCAGGCAGATCTCTGATAATTCGAATGACAGTTCTGGATTATATTAGCTATACATTTAACAAATTTCCTATATCAGTGTAACCTAATTACTCATAATATAGAAGAAAACCTCTGTCGCAGCTTAATAACCATGAAGATCCCTACCGGAGTAACAAACGACTCCAGGAGTATAAATCCATCAAGCAGCATTGTATGAATTAATAGGTCGTTTCGCCAAACAAAATAAGAAGACAACAATATAGATTATGCAATATACCCCGCAAGTCTAGTAGACTTAAACATGTTGTAATAACGATATAACTTTCTTACATTGGTAAGTAAGGAAACTGGATCAAAATAGGTCTGTAGTCTGGCACGGGCCATGTGTGTTTTAGAATACACATAGAGAGACATTGGCGCAGAACATCAACAACTCTAAACATCCTTTGATACTTCTACTTCCATAAATCTAAATCTAAATCTATTATACATACATCAAGGTAAAAATAAAATTTCTACACTTCCATATATCGATACATAAATATGAATACCTATGCATGTGTCTGATCTACTCATCAGCCTGTGGGGACCAAATAAGTCGCTTTTCGTACGCGACACATATTTCACGCCAACAGGAAAGCCACTACCTGCAGGCTACGTAGAAAAGCGGAGGCACGTAAAACATACCATTTGATACCAGAGGTCGCAGCAAACAACACGTGCGTGTGGTTCAATGGCGACTGACTACATATATAAGATAACTACATTTATACCACAGACAGACAGACAGACAGACAGACAGACAGACAGACAGACAGACAGACAGACAGACAGACAGACAGACAGACAGACAGACAGACAGACAGACAGACAGACAGAGTGAGAAATATGAGCCAATATCTTTTCAATCAAACTGATTGTGTAAATAAGATACTAATCTTCCTTCTAATCTAACTAGATATCATAACAAGGACGATATATACATATGACCATTAGCAGTCATTAACTTTGGCCGTCATCTGTAAATTTTATACTTGTTATCATAAAATCTACTAAAAGCAGGATAATAATAATAATAATAATAATAATAATAATTAAAAATAATAATAATTATTATTATTATTAGTAGTAGTAGTAGTAGTGGTAGTAGTAATATCAAGAGTAGTAGTAGTAGTAATAATTGTAGTAGTAGTAGTAGTAATAGTAGTAGTAATAGTAGTAGTAGTAGCAGCTACTGCTGCTACTACTACTATTACGAAGTCAGTTCTGGGAGACCCCCAGATCCACGAAGGCTGAATAAGTACTCACTGATTCACTTAGTGCTTCACTGACTGACAGACAAACTAACTCACTCACACACTCATTGGCTCACTAACTAACTCACTGATAGACTAACTCACTGGTTCACTCACCCATCCACCGACCTAAAGACATTTTTCAGACTGTTTTATTCATAACATCGCGTTGTCCGCTCGTTGGCCACCAAACCGATGTAATTCAGTTCCACAGACGAGTCTACATCAAGACACACAGTCTAGGTGTGTCTATTTCTCTGAACCTATCATAATAAGCAAACAAGTACTCGCATCATCCGAGTCATAAAGCATAGGTCTCGTAAAAGAATTGTATATCATCTGATAGTTTACGACATTTTTAAACCACAAGAAACGTTAATCCAGGACTAAATAGATCAGATGGAATTATCTCTACACAGTAATTACTCTTGTTTGGCAGCAATGGATGACTCACGGATACATCTGGGATTATACTTGCTGACTCTGCTAGTTGTGTAGCCGTTATTAATATTTTGCGAAATTGAATGATGTTCTTGACTTAAGAACGCCATATAAGGAATCCGCGGCATAGAGGAGAGGACCCAGAACGAATTTTGCGGGATCCTGTTGAGGAGCGAAGCTATTTAGATGGACGAATTATTTAACAAATGCACGCTTACGCATACATTATTTGTGCTTAATAACTGTATTTTGAGTAAATTGATCGGATGAGACA
Organism: Paralvinella palmiformis; assembly: GCA_025642065.1. Lineage (NCBI taxonomy): Eukaryota > Metazoa > Annelida > Polychaeta > Terebellida > Alvinellidae > Paralvinella > Paralvinella palmiformis. The sequence continues at coordinate 273,832 of JAODUP010000763.1, read as the reverse complement.
TAATAATATATTTTATTCACACTTTTGTAATGATAGCTACTGATTAGCCTATAACGTCACAATAGAGATTTGACACAATAGAAGGGTCACGGTGTTATACGGTGAATCTTATTTATATCATAACGTATATTCTCCATATAGTTGTCATAACGTTATTATGTGAGCCCGATTCTAGGCTACTAGCAAGCTAACAGTGATGTACCACACGTTATGATTATTATAGTGCACGTCAATTGATCATACAAGTGACGATATTTTATTAAATATTTTTAAAGGTGACTGTTGATTAAGGTATGACAAAGGCGACTAATATGTGTGCAGGTCTGTATGATAGAATCGCGGCTGGGGTATACTTGGACCAAGATATCTTGACTATTAGTCGACTGAGGTAGGTCAAGTTTAGTTTGAAAGATATTTTGCCTGTAAGTTGAACGTGTGTGTGGGGGGGGGGGGGGTTCCCGGTAACTCACCAAATCAATCGCATACTATCAATAATCAGTTATCAACGTACACCCAAAGAAAACGGTTTATAATTTTTCGGAAATGAGATACAAAACCAGTAAATCTCATACTTCCGCGTTCCACCCCCATCCACCCCGGAGAAGACATCTGTCGGTTTGTGTAGATCCTCGTTACGATGGTACATGAAATAAGTTATGAATTATCATGATATAATCATCAAATTTACAAATCATGTCGTCATCGATACCGACGACCACTGGGGCGCCTCCGTGGCCTAACTAGTAGCGGGGTTGGCCACAGATCTACAGCACCCGGGTTCAAACCCCGGCCGGGCTATGTAAGAAGGGTATTTCATCTTTAACGTCGCTCCATTACATCGACGGCTAATGAACAAACGGTTAAAATTTATTTACTCGTACATCACGTTTCCATATAAATGAAACATTTGACATGTGTCTGTCAAAAGGGCAATGGAATGTGTCAACAGTGTAATCTATAGCAAATCGAAACATTTGACGGCTTTACAAGACTGTTTTCATATTAGTGATCGACGATAATATGTAACTATATATAAATCAGACAATCTTCTATTTTTATTATCGTTTCGGTTTGAACAAAAGATGGGCTAAGTTGATAACTTAAGGTGACCTAGTTATTCGGTATTTCGCGCGGTATTTAGGCCAGGTGACTTGCGTCACAAGAACGCTTGTTTATGACAGAAGCCCAGCTGGGTGTTCATCGGGGAATCTAATTAACTGTAGACAGCAAACAGCTGTAAGGAGACGTAAATCAGATATGAAGCGTCATATTTCTCACCCGAACCAGAAAAGAGCGGAGTGTCAGAACGTGATGAAAGTCAAAGGTTAATAGCTGTCTTCAAGAGATAATAAGCTGACAACTGTCAGTTATAATACCAAGGACATCTGTAAATGACACCATTCACACTCTCTCTCTCTCATTATATATATATATATATATATATATATATATATATATATATATATATAACACTAGATGTCATTGCACTATTACCTGACATATACCTTAGTATTTGACACCTAAAGAACTATTTGAAATAAGTAGTACTATCCGACACGTGACCACTGCTGTACACCTACACCACTACCTGACACCTACACAGCCAGCTAACATGATGCATTCACGAGATGGAGTCACGCACGCCTGTTGCATATCAATTATCATTTCTAGATTATTGCTATGCGTGACATAATGTGACAGGGCTAAAGAAAAAGAATGTTTTTAAAATAAATAAACATAATGTCTCCATATTTACCTTGGAAACTAATAGGCATTCTTTCCACCATAACCCCCCCCCCGCCCCCGGCTATTCGTGTCTTACCTGATTAATCTCATCCCCAAATATCACTTATCACACACCGACCTTGTTGTCAATGATCCAAGGTTGTTTTGTCTTTGGCTTCATTACCTTTGGAGGTCGCTCGGCCCATTTAGCCTACCATGTGCACAAAAGTGGTCATCAATTTTGTCAGCGATCCTTATACAATCTTCTGGTTGGCCGAAAATTATGATCGTGCTATGTCACTGTTTGATGAGTGGCAAATTCCGGAGACTCGTTCTAACCGCATTAAAGTTGTCATATGTAAGTCGATTTAACGAGACTTAGTTCACATTTAAATCAGTAATTAATGATTGTTGTTAATGTGGGTTGTTTTCTGGAGCCAAACGAATGGCTTCAAATACGCGGATTTTACGATAAATATCCCTTTCGACGTTTTCTTATCGCTAGAGATCATCACTCGGTATGACGATGCGGGGGGGGGCGAAGAATGGCACGGATGACGGATGATTTCCAATAACTTCTCTCTACATTATGATTTACGAAATCGAAGCAGGCTACTGCCACGAACATCCTTGCTCAACGTGATTAATGGCTATAGGTGTTGACTCTAGTAAGGACGAGATCAATAAATACCTGAAACTAGATGGACGAGTTAATTTTGACCTGTTTTTTATCTTGTTTTTGTTGTCAGATTAAGCTGCTTAAAATCGGATTTTGACAAGAGAGATGTCGTCGTACTGCCACTTGAAGACCGTAATTAAGAGGCTTACTACTTCAAACAACCGACTGATCCGATGGACAAAGAAGTATTTTAATAAACAGGTAAAGATGGTGGAAAATCAGACAGTAGACGATTTAAATAATATTGTTTTTAATCTTAATCCTATAATTGCATAAGCAAATATTTAATAAATATGTTAGCCAACTATGGTGGCTTGTTTCACTTATTTATTTATAATGTTTGCTATTCTTATCGAAGTCAGAAGTGACGCGATTTGTTTGAAACAAATCAGGTTGAAATTCGTCAAATCCCGACCTAGCGTCATAACTAAAGAGCGTCGTTTGTACATGAAGTGAAATTATTGTTAGAAGAAAATAAACGATCAATGTCTAGATGTTCCTTGTATATAGAATATCGGTACAGATGTATAACGGCAGGTATTTAATAGTTTGTACAGATAGAGGCTAATCTCACTCACTCACTCACTCACTCACTCACTCACTCACTCACTCACTCACTCACTCACTCACTCACTCACTCACTCACCACCACTCACTCACTCACTCACTCACTCACTCACTCACTCACTCACTCACTCACTCACTCACTCACTCACTCACTCACTCACTCACTCACTCACTCACTCACTCACCACTCACTCACTCACTCACTCACTCACTCACTCACTCACTCACTCACTCACTCACTCACTCACTCTCTCTCTCGTGTGTGTGTGTGTCTGTTTGTGTTTGTGTGTGTGTCTGCAATACCATTGGCAGCTTTAATACAACCATGAATATATTACACACAGGTAGTAGCTTATCTCTCGGAGTGATAATTAGGAAATAATCTGTAATTATCTTATTATCTTTTAGAATGTAAATAAACCTCAAGGTTGGGCCAGTCATTGCCAACCTGTAATGTTAGAATGTTTGAAAGATTTGATTTGGAAATTAATAATAATAATAATAATCTAGATTAGTCCCAAAGTCCCAGTTAATAATGGCAGCAGTCATTCTAAGACTCCCATGTGAAATGTCTAAAACTTGATTACAAATGTTCACTGACAGATGTTGTTCACCTGAAAAAGGTGTACATGATCTTAAGAACATGTTTAAAAAAATTCAGTAATTTACCTCCCGGAAGTAGCAGTAATATGTCTTGTTGATTAACAACATTATCAGGTTTTATGCCGTTCTGGTTTTTGGTTTATTAATTTTACCAAGGTAAATTTAGCTTTTACCAAATTTACTTTATGCCGATACTGATCCATCTCTATAAATAAAGTGAGCTGTGTAATGTTAAGTGTAGACATATTACCTCTGTCAGATTATACAATATCAAAGAGAAAATTATTTGACATTTTACTAATATTTTTATCACTAGAGGAGTGTGTATAAATATTGTGTGGTTTCTGACCGCTATATCTGTTGTCAGTTTGTATTACACAATGTCCCTTCTTGGTGTGTATTATTGTATGTTATCTGACCCGTTATGTATGATGTCAGTTTGTATTACACGATGACCATTTTTAGTGTGTATTATTGTATGGTTTCTGACACTTTTATCTGTTGTCATTTGTATTATATGACGTCCATTCCTGGTGTGTATTATTGTATGGTTTTGGACCATTATGTCTGTCTTCATTTGTATAATATGACATTTACCATAATCGTCCATTTACACCTGACTTATGTTTACGTTGGTATGAGGCTCATTACAGTCTGTGGTAGGCTTCAAAGTTATAGACAGATGAGAAAATATCATTGGGTGTGTGTGTGCCTGTCTGTGTGTGTGCATGTATGTATTTATGTATGTATGTATGTGTGTGTATGAGTGTGTGTGTGTGTGTGTCCCTATGTTCAGTTTGACATTCTTTACTTACATAAGTTCCCACAGAGATATGCAATGCAGATGATGGTCGATTAGACTGTATCTAGGACATCATGGATATAAATAAATAAACAAATAAACAAAACTATATATATATATATATATATATATATATATATATATATATATATGCTGTCAGTGATCTCCATGCATGCATATTCAATTATATATATATATGTACATATATATATATGTACATATATATATATATATATATATATATATATATATAATTGCTATTTATATATTTATCGATCAAACTGATCGTAATTTAAAACTTACACATTTGCATGCAAAATAAACAAATAAAACAGACGAACAGACAGACAGATGGCCATATTCTATCTGCGTTATCGATCTATTGATCCCCCCACCATCTGTCGACCAACATTCTATTAATGGAACAAACTCTTGTTATTGCGATGCGACGAGAGATCGATCTCGATCGAAACGATAACAATAATATAAGGACGTACAACAACCCCCGACAAAAGACAATAATTGGAACGCCAATGGAGACTAACGTCAAGGACAAAAGGCACCATGTCATAAATTTATAAACATATATAATCTTATTTCATAATAGATCCAGTCTACCGCTAACAATATCTCGGCTCCGTTGTTACAGTGATGTCCCATGTAACGCGGACATGTTCACATCCGACTAGCCCCGACCTTTTCCCGCTTCCGACCAGCTCTACGCAAAGGGTAGTGCCTCGTCTATTCATTTCGATCCCTCAGTTTCCAACGGTGGGGCCATATTTCAAGTACCGAATCGGAATTTGCTATTGGCTAACGCGTGCGAGGCAGCTTTTCCCCGTCGATGGTATTACCAAATCTGGTATATGTGGTATAAACAAGCCAGGAGGATGTATACATAGAGATGTACCGGCCTAATCAAATCATTTCATCATCCAATATGTCTTCGGTGATACGACGCCAAATTGATGTCACTGGAAGCGGACCATTAACAGCTCGAGTAGAAAATGACGTTGGCTTTCCGTTTGATGCCCGGCCTACCAACATCGACTGTAGCTCGATATGCGACGATGAGGCTGCTGTGCCCGAGTACAGTCGGCTCCGATAGGTCGTGTATAACAGGATTCATCGCGATTGACTAATCAGTCCCACAACAACGGACCAACAACGGCATGATGAGACCTGGCCCGGCACGTAAACGTTCTTGAATACAGGTAGAGATGCACCGGAGAAGTATCTCTTCTTGCTCCTTTCTTCTCCCTCTTCTCTCTCTCGTTTTCCCCCCCCTCTCTCTCTCTCTACCTCCCTCTTTCTCTCTTTCTCTCCCTGCGTCAAGAGGAGCACGGAGACAAAGGTGGGATTTTATAGATCAATTCGCTTTGACTTCCCCATGACCTAGTATCCTTCACACCCCGGAGTACACGTACCACTTATGAAGGAAGGTGAAGGCCAAAAACCAGTGACCAACTTTTAGCAGTCAATAAACTGTCGTGTGATACTACTGTGTGATGAGCAAAGTCCTATCAAACTGTACATTAGCCATTGTTACCGGTTACGCAGAATAAATAAATAGGTTTATTGTTTTTTTTTTTTGGTAATAGATCCACCTGATCCATGTCTGAGTTGACTAGGAAACTAACTTTTCCATCTATAAGATTGTTGTTTATTTGCCTGCCACGGTGTCATCATTGACATGTCATTTTACCTTTTGGCTTATGTAATTGTTGGCATTGTCCCAATTGCATTGTATTATCAATCTTCAGATGGTATCCTGATTACGACTCAATCTTGATTTTCTCACGATATTATCATATTTATCAGATGCATTGTGCGTGCACATACGTGGGTGTATGTCTGTGTGTGTGTGTGTGTGTGTGTGTGTGTGTGTGTCTGTCTGTCTGTGTATGCATGTGTGCGTGTTTTGTGTGTTTTATGTGTCTTTATGTATTCCGTTTATGTGTGTGTGTGTGTGTGTGCACGTGTATGTATATGTATTTGTTTTAATGTGTATATGTGTGTAGGTGAGTTTGTGCGTGTGTGTTTATTAATTTGTGTGTGAGCGCACGAGATCGTATATATATATATATATATATATATATATATATGTGTGTGTGTGTGTGCACACGTGCACGCGAGTGTGTCTGTGTGTGTGTGTGCGTGTGTGTGCGTGTGTGTGTGTGTTTGCATGTGCGTGTATATAGGAGTGGGCGAACAGGTGTTGATAATATTTCATTGGCTACTTCACATGCAAAATAGTAGGTGACATGTATTATTTATTGACAGCACACACATCGATACACCTACACTTATACCTTATAAATACATACACAAATACACAAACGTCCATGCCCCGAAACCAATCATACACACCTACAAACATATAAACAGATAGTCTGGGAGTGTACATTTTGGGCTCTCTGGTGATGATGATGATGATGATGATGATGATAAGGATGATATAACATGATGATTATTACAGTAATCAGGGTGATTAAGATGTTCTATCACATAATATTACAAAAGGGGATTTTCACTAATATTCAATTAATTAGCAGATAATTCCTAGATATTACGAGCTTAATGTATAATTTAATAAAAATCAATTTCGCCCATATTCGTCAACGCCGTAGCACAGCTGGTATCGTCCATATGTAAGTGACTAGGGCTGCCCAGTTCGAATGTTGTTTACTGCCGTTATACGTTTGGCTTCCATATACCTGCCAGCTCTGCACGAGAGAATGATTCAGATGGCAAACTTTACTAATTCGTGACTGAGTACTGCAGTTCGCGGTACAAAGGTCTCATGCGGCCAAAATTGATTATTTGCTTCAAGAGGCAAATTATGTATCCGCCAGTTAATAGGCTAGAAAGTGGATAAAATATGCTTATATTATAAATGGCGGTCTGACATCGTTTCTGATTTCTCCGTCAAATCTGTAAAATTATCTCCAAATTTGGTTCATGGTACTAAAATTAGCCATATTAAGGTAACCGCATGTGTTTCTACAAGTTGGAAATTGTTTGTGTTCTAATAACCTCATTTTGCAACTTTTATGACAATTTGTATAAAATTGTTTCTCTTAATCCGAGATAGAATTACATCTCCGAACACAAGGGATCAGACAGTAGCGATTCTTCTATGACATGTAGATGGTAGAGAGAGAACTGTATACTCCCTTGGGAGGTTGGGGAATTGGGAGAGTGTATGGATATGGACGTGTAGTGTATGATACGTTATATATATATATATATATATATATATATATATATATATGTATATATGTATGTATGTATGTATAAACGCACACGCACACACACACAGCATATATATATATATATATATATATATATATATATATATATATATATATATAAAACATACGCATGCAAGCACACAGAAACAAACATAAGCATGAACACACACGCATGCACGCACACACACAGACAATGCACCATAGACGTAAGACGATCGACAAATTGCAAATAATCAGCAAAATAAACAATTAACCGTGCCAAAATTTAACAAATTAAATTAATGTTTGTTGGTATGTTGTTAACAATTATTCCACATAAGGCCGAGATTGTTAGATTTGAAGCGGCCGGTTTAAAACAGTCGTCAACTGAACACAGATTACATCTATCCAATAATGACTTTATCTGCAGCATTTGCATTGCTAATACGAGATTAATAAATAATAAAAAAACGTTAATGGCAAGGAGCAGATTTCATTGAAACTTAATCCTTCAATTACGTAGAATATTTTCCTGACTCGACCAGAACCGTAAAGAAAGATAAATTAAAAAATTAAATGACCCCATATATCAGTTGTGTGGAAATGTTCGACCAAGTTATAATAATTCTATAACTGATCGTAAAGGCCGGCTTTTGCTGGAAAGCAATAACACCGTAGCGTTTTATTTTCGCCATCTGATGTTTGTACGCGGTTTTATGGCAGATCAGTTATATGTAAATGTCAAGGTCACCGGTTGCGGTGGGGCGGTCGGAGAGGTTAGCTGATTGGCTACGTAACGGTAATGCCGTCGATCTGTCTATATGTTGATAATGCCAGGGGTGTGCATATTAATAATACCAGTTTTCTCTCGCTCTCTCTCTCTCTCCCCTCTCTCTCTCTCTCTCTCTCTATATATATATATATATATATATAGACAACATCTGGCTATATAGATATAACATCATTAGGTATATAAAAAAAAATACCCGTTGAATCCACATTAAATCGGACAATAGATAAATATGCCATATAGCTAAATATAGCTATTAAGGTTAAACTTGTCCGGGTCAATTTAAGTATTAAAGGACCACGCACACACACACACGCACACACACAGGTTCTGTAAACAATAACAGTTCCAAGTGGTGAGAGCGACTAAAGGTCTCAACCCCAACTATATAGTTGATATATATATATATATATATATATATATGTGTGTGTGTGTGTGTGTGTGTATGAACTTTGCCATTGTGTTTATACGACGAATGTTGTTCGGCAAGCTTACACATAATTTCCATTACAGTCCAGACAAACTGGTTACTTAGTTGTTTAGCTATTATGTATATTATTTCTGAATTATAGAATCCAGCTAAGTACTATAACACACACACACACACACACACACACACACACATACACACACACTCATACACACGCCTCTATATTTCAGTACATTATCCCTAACAATCCGCGTCGAACATCGCGATAATTTACGGCGCATTTATTTTTCTGGTCAAAAGCGCTACTTTATTGATATGTTAAGATAAGTAGTGCACGGACCTATTTCTTTCGGCGCAGGATACATAAATCAGAGGGCAGCTATTTTTAGCTTGCTACAGTCGGACATTTAACCCCATAGACGGTCGACATATAATAATATCAGTTGATATTTGTACGGTAATATGGAAATGTCATCATTCAATTTATGGCTGTTATAAAGGGCTGTTGCAAAGGATAACCGCTCAAACACTCGGATTATTATTTCTACCACACCCCCCCCCCACACACACAGAGATGGTGATTGGTGTTTTATGGCCAATTTTGTGCACATGGCAAGTTAAATAGGCCGAGCGACTTCCAAATGTAATGAAGCGAAGTCTAAGATGAAATATCCTTCAGATTTGCCCACGGCGAGATTCGATCTCAGGTGGTAGTCATCTGTGGTCCAACGCGCTACGAACTAGACCACGGAGTCGCCCCACACAGAGAGAGAAACAGCAAGAGAGAGAGAGAGAGAGAGATGGGAGAACAATAGACACGTTTTCTATCCTAGTTACCTACTTCTATAAATTAGGAACAAATTGAGATTGGCTTAAAATCCAAATATAATTCACCCACTGATAAGTTTGTGATATTTTTTAGAATAAACCAATTATTATCTGTTACTGTCTGTCGTTGTTCTCTAACAGTTGGCAGAGTGCCATTTTTATATAAATATTCTCTTTTATAATTCATCCAACAACTACATGAGAAACATCCGAACAGATAGCTGATTTATTTCAATAAGAAATCAAGTAAAAATGGCACACACACACATACACACATATATATATATATATATATACGTGAGTGTATATATATGTGTGTGTATGTGTGGCCGCAAGCGCCTGCGTACATATAACATAAATAATACTGTTATATGTAGCCTATGGATATATATTCTCTATAATGTTAAACACTGATAGAATTAAGTTAAACGTTTAACACGGCGTATTTTCCCCATTCTGATCCTGTATGATGTCCTATTAAGCAGGTTACCCACAAGATTTAAAAAATCAAATTCTCTGTATTTACCCTGTATTTACCCTGTATTTACCCTGTCTTATTTAAGAAATGTCCCTGTGTACTGTGTACAAAAATGCATGTTGAATGGACTTCGTTTTAGTAACGCGGCCTCCATCCACTCGTAATGCTCTAAATTTGGAAAGAAGGCATAAAAAGTCCCTGTATTTTTCCAAATTTAAAATTTCCCTGTATTTTCCATACAGGGAAATATTTCAGGTAATTTTCGCTGTTTTCCCTGTGTTGTGTAATGCCACTTATATACATGTATGATATCTCATTAAGACACTTCTATGATACACTCCATTAATCATTAAGACACCTGTATACTATACTAATTAAGACACATGTGCGATATCCCATTAAGACAAATGTATGATACCCCCATTAACATCCCTGTGTAATACCCATTTAAGAGAATTGTATGATAACCCATTAAGACGCCTATATCGTGTACGGATAAGACACCTGTACGTAGTCATGTTTAGAAACCGGCATGATATCCCATTAAAACATCTTCAGAAAACCAAATTAAGACAATTGTATGATGCCACATTAAAGCACCTGTTTCAAGATGCTTCCATCTGGCAGCCTCATCAATGTAATTCCGGTAAGATAAATCCAAATATTATTATACCACTTAATAAAATTAATTAGAGTGAAATTATTATTATTATTATTATTATTATTAATGAAGAAAACATTTGATTATAGATATTGAAAGGAATCACAGATGTCCATATAACGTTGTTGTAAACAATTTAATATCTTAATGTAAGCGAATTAAAACAATACTCTTGCAAAATAGGATGATGCCACGTCTTCTACGAGATGTGGGAGATATGCTAATGATAGGTTGGCTGGTTGGCTAATTGGTTTGTTTAGCCAAGGTGCTGGCCAGAACCCTTATTGGGACATACGCCCAGGGGGTCGGGGCGCTTCGGATGAAACATCCCACAAACGCTTGGTATCAGCCGAATTCGATTAGACAACCCGGACCCTGTTTTGGCCCATACATTTCATGCCTGTGGTGAAAGCTCCGCACGGGTAACATTTCACATCACATCATAGAGAACTTGGACCGTGACTGGCCGCGTACTTTTCATGCCTCGGTTGAAAGGCCGACTTGGCTATAATTAACTTCGCCTCGTCACGTTTAGATGTCTCTCGCTCGGCCTATTTAGCTCGCAGAATAGCGGCATTTCACATTTTCTACGAGATGGGTTTTCTTCTGAACATATCATTACATCCGAGCCATATTCGGCCGGGCTCGACGTGGATTTATTGTAATTTGTTATCAAATAAACCAATCTCACCCTGGAGTGTCGTTTATTAAAGAGTTTAGAATATGCATTATTATTATTATTATTGTTGTTGTTGGAATGGGCAGCGCTGACCTCGAACGAAAAAGCTAATTTGCCTTCGAATATTACATAAATAATAAAGCTCAGCCATAAACCATGGAATACGCTGACAACTATTTAAATCGTATTCATATAACAATTACACAGTGACCCCGTAAATATATATATATATATATATATATATATATATATAATTTGTTAGTGAACTGTCAGGCCTTTCTCTATTCAGATTACATATATTGTATAGGAAGCTGCTCTATAGACACTTAATGAGGGTCAAAGCAAAAGGTCAACTTGTAGTAAACAAAGCTAGCCTTTACTACTGATTGTTATCAGGATGTGTGTTTAATTACTGGGTCTGAATAATACAATGACCTTTGTGTTTGTAGATTAGCACATACACACACACAGACACAGACAGACAGACACACGAACTCAGAGAGAGAGAGGGGGAGTCGAGATTGTTTACTCTGTATGTATTAATGATATTAATAAACCTAATATATATATATATATATATATATATATATATATATATATATATATAATTACACAGACATATATATATATATAATAAATATTCAATATATATATATATATATATATATATATATATATATATTATTTTTGGGTAGCATCTTATATAGAAGTATAAAGGATAATAACTTTATTTTACCACACATCTTACAACAACAACAACAACAACAACAGCAATTATACTGACAACATTCAATAACTAGTGTACCATCTATCGCACCATATTCGTCTTCACCATCGTACACTCGCAGAAAGTACCAATCGCGTACCAACGGTCAAGCCGCCATATGATGCACACATAGTATCAATAACGAACTGCTAATTACTACCCGCAGGACACTATAGCAAGCTACAGTATGATGTTCGTATGATAATAGCTATATCGGTAATATTATACTACCTTTAGATAACCAGATCTTCGGCCACATAACTGTCAATATTATCAAAGTTGTAGAAACTGTTACTGCCTCTCTCTCTCTCTCTCTCTCTCTCTCTCTCTCTCTATCTCTGTCTCTGTCTCTGTCTGTCTTTGACGTAAGTTAGATGACGACGGCTTTACATCGACATCCACTCATCAACCGACTTATCGCCGTCACGATAATAATAATTATTATTATGAGAACAATAATCCATATTTATCAGATCAATGTCTAACATTTACAATTGGACGAAGTGTGCGTCTTCACAAAACTCTTCTACAAAGCCAATTCTAAGCTTGTCATAGCTGACGGAAACGACACGACGACAATAGAGATTAATATCGGAACAGTTTGTGTCAGGAATCAGTCAGGGTTCCGAAAAACGGCATCTAATCGCTTTGACCAGTTTTTCTTTAGTTCGTTATCTAACAATTTCGACGTCAATTCTGCTAGCTGTCATAGCGGGTAGTGGTGGCGGTGGCCGGGTAGTAGGATAGTGGTGGCGGGTAGTAGTGGTTAGCGTTACTAAATATTATCGGCCATTTCTCGCCGGTAGTTTCCGTTTGCCAGTTCCGTTCTCCCGGAGAGTAGCATCTTGTGGCTGAACTCTCTCGAGTTGCTGCGATGTTCCGGCCCCGAATTGACCGACAAGTTGACCATTTCCGTCGATTCCGAAGCGTAGCCGTCCCTACTCCACGGCCGCTCGGCGCACCGACAGAGCCGGCGGAATCCCAGGCGGACCTTGTCCAACCGGATGGCGTAGATGATGGGATCGCAGAGGCTGTTCAACATGGGCAACGTCGCGAAATAGGAGCCCATCAACGAAATGGTCGGTCCGCCGAACTTGGGCATTATGAAATAGAGCGTCGTGAATATTCCATTCGGCAGCCAAGCGACGAGGAAGGTCAGCAGGACGAGCAGGGAGGTGGCGAGTTTGCGTTTGTTGTGTTTGACGGTCTGTTGAGTTTTGATCGGCAGACCGGGCGTCGACCTGGCGCATCGCCTCACCTCGATAAAGATCCGGATGTAGATTGACGTCATGGCCACGATGCCCAAGTAGACGATGGCCAGGTGCGTGTAGACGTCCCATTTGAGGTGTTTCTCCCGGATGTCGCAGAACGTCTGGTTCCGGTGGTGGACGCTCCAGTCGCCGAGCGACACCCAGTAATTGGCTGCGGCCAACACGACGGACAGCAGCCAAAGGCTGACGCAGACGGCGACCGTCCGACGTCGGGTGACGAGCTTCTGATAGCGGAAGGGCATCATGATGGCGAAGTACAAGTCGAGCGCTATCGTCAACAGATTGATGTAAGTACAGGTGTATATCGCACTGCCCGCTACTCGTATCAGACCCCGGACGCAGATCTCCTTGAACCAGTCGTTCAGTTTGTGGTTGAACTCGAAGCCCAGTACCATGCCCCGGATGATGACATTACGTAGGCCGAACAGCATGTCCGATATGGTCAGGTTGACGACCAGTATAAGATGTGGCTGGAACTTGGCCCGGACCTTAGCCAACGCCAGCAACGTCAACAAGTTGGCGATCATCGCCGCGAAGCTGATCACGATCTGGATGGGAATGTAGACGAAGGCGTGTTGAAATCCGGGATTGTTGATGCCATCCGAATATAGGCTGCTGGCGGTGGTATTGCGGTAGGTCGAGTTCGCTAAGTTCGAGTCGATCGTGTCGTTGAGGTTTGGTCGGAGCCAATCCGTCAATAGACCTTCGGGATCAGTCAGACCCTCGTCTATTATGTTCGATTGCAGCATTGTCAAGGTTAAAAGGAGATTCACATCTTTAGACACGAAACGCTGAGAATAATAATCCAGAGATGAAAATCAAACCATCCTAGCTCCGTGCATAATCGGAAATTCACTAGTTGTCGGTTTGAATCCAAGTTTCAATCGTTGTTAAATCCGACTTCAATTGCACCTTCATCTACATGCAGCCTCGTATACAGTTGTTCCTCCGATAAAATACCTTGCCGGTTGTTCGAATCCAGTTTTGTCAAACACCATTTTATCGTCTGCCTTCAAAACTCACAATCAGACAAGACATGCAAGATAGTAAATGTGTCATCAATGAAGTTTCCATCATATCGCCGACAAGTTATCAGTGGACATATAGCTGTTGTTGTTGTAATGTTGTTGTTGCCGTTGCTGATGATGAAGTTGTTGTTCTCATCGACTACCATATGACGCGACTAAATGGCGGGCTTTTAGCGAATCACCGACCGTCTGCGAACAACTCCCCGGCCTGGCTGTCGTCTGCTACATCTATCGTCTGCTTCACGCGGTCACCGGCGTAGTCCGCCTTGACGCGACTAGCACGTACATCGGCTGCTCTGACTAGCATTATACGCTCACTAACGGCTAACAGCACACACACATACGCACACACACAGAGACACACACGCACACACACAGTTATTTACGGGGGCAGCACTGTCAGCGGCCTAACTTAGTCGAGGGTATTCATCAACATTTACGAAACTGATCTGAGCCTTTCTTCAAAAACGGAGTAGGTGCACATAAACACGTAAACGAGTTGATTCCTTGATGATATAAATTTTCTTCTTTTGTTGTAATGAACGCACTTACACTTTAACACTCGGGGCAGTAATACAGAGTTTAACAGTAACTGGCGAGAAACTATTTGCAGTAAGGTTGCTCTATGGGTGAGATGGGAATTCCCCAATGCTAGCTATCCTCTGATTGGTTGGTCTATTATCCCCGCATTTATTAGCAATTTCTGAGTACCGTAAATAAGTTAACTGACTGAAGGTCGTATGTGTTTTAACACACAGACAAACACACACACAACACACACACACACACACACACACACATATATATATATATATATATATATATATGAGAGAGAGAGAGAGAGAGAGATAGTAAAGAGTGACCTATTTTCTATTTGCATCAGGTGAATGAATAACTAATATAACAAATATTGCCTTTTGAGATATTTTTCATTTGCGTTTTGAGAAATGTACTTGCCTACACAATGACCGCAGGTCAGACGGAATTGATGGTTTATTAATAAACCTTTTGACCTCACTGCATTTACTCTATATAACACATACCTGTATAGAGTTTACAATCAGACCACTTTGGGACTCTGCTCCGATTACGTCAGATGTAAAATGGCGGATGGTGCCACATTCGGTCCAAATGGAGAACATTCGGGAAGGAATGTGTTTCCAGCCCGGATATGGTGTTCTCTATGTTGCGTCTACTATGTACGAGATCTTGGTAATATTAAGAAATTAAAAAATAAAGATTCCCACCATTATGTAGTATACTTGCGTGCCTGGGTGATAACGACCCGTCTAATTTGGCGAGCCACTCGTGGAAGTGAAGAGAATAAACTGTATTAAATAATAATAAAAATATTATTCAAATTGTATCTACATTTATATTTTTACGAGTACTAAATTTTCATCATCTCGCTATTTACGTTGCTGCTCCAGTGCTATTGTCGATAAACTCGGTCGTCAAAGGAGAACACCATCTTCTAGCCTTCATTAAGTCTTAACTTTGAATATTTAATTAGGTAGAAGGTATTAAATATGTTGAACTAGAATGTAATATATATGCAACTAATTTTTATCTTTGATAGATTAGTTTAATTGCTGAACAAGAAGCATTCAAATGTATGTTAATAAAATTCGTAATTTAATGAATAACTTACCTAAGTGAACCTAAGTGTATCGTATGACATAATTTGAACGGGTCCCGCTACTAAGAGTATTTTATTAAATCTACAATTATTATTATTATTATTATTATTAGTAGTAGTAGTAGTATTAGTGGTGGTAATAGTAGTAGTAGTAGTAGCAGTAATTATGCGTTTTCTTTAAGGTTGCAAATTATACAGTAAATTTCACAAATTTAAGATGATAAAAGCAAAACATTTGACGATAATATATATTAATATTCTAAATATTTACCTATCACCCCCAACATACTAATCTTGTACTTGAGTAAGGCAGAGGAGGTCGGTTAGAGTAGGTTATTATATGATCAGAGGTGGTCAATCAGTGGTTTGAGTTAGGTTGAGTGGTATATTTAACGAGATACCAGTGTAGACAGAGAGAACATACACACAAAAAAACAGAGGATTAATAATATTAATAATGTTTACTGCTATCAATGGGTATACACTTGGGGCGCCTCCGTGGTCTAGTTGGTAGCGCGTTGGACCATAGATCATTACCACCTGGGTTCGAATCTCGGTGTGGGCATATCTGAAGGATATTTTATCTTTGACTTCGCTTCACTGGAGGTCGCTCGGCCCATTTAGCCTACCGTGTGCACGAAAGTGGCCGTAAAACATCAATCATCATCATCATCAATGGGTATATCTGTCCGTGTGTCCGTATTTGTCTTTCTGTCCCTTGGTGTATATGTTTGTGTGTGTATCCGTATGCATGTGTGTGTAAATGTACGCGTCTATCGGTGTGTGTGTGTGTGTGTGTGTGTGTGTATAGGGGTGTGTGTGTGTGGGGGGGAGATTGTTTCTGTGCGATGTTGGCATTAACTAAGTATGGATCGTAAGAATTAATGCCCACTACAATCTACATATAACACGAGATAGATATAACACGAGATAAATATAACACGAGATACTTGATAAACAGAAAACTAATTATCTTATTACCCGGATGGCTCTTTATATCTATGTCTGTCACATGGAAGCGCGTGATATCGGTTTTAGCGTGCTGTTGTTGTTGGGTAAAACACGATGAAGGCTTAACATGGGCTAGAACGGATTATTCGGAAAATATGTTCCATTTTACCATGAGTACACACGCACAACACGCACGCACGCTCGCATACACCAGTAGATACACTAACACTTACCCGTATCTTCCACTAAGAAAAAGGAAAAAAAAAAATTAAAGATCAAAATGGCGGGAGAACAAATGCGTTTTCAGCAACATCTTAAAAATGTTCAGTGTTTTGGATTCACGAACGTGAGCTGGGAGTGTATTCCACACCTTGGGGGCTGAACACTGAAATTTTCTTTCACCATAGCTAGATGTTCTAACCCTTGGAACCACCAATATCACTGAACCCATCAAACGTAGTGTTCTTCTTGGTTGATAGACTGTCGACGTGTCAGATGTGTATCTTGGAGTTTAGTTCTTAAATGGCGGAGAACAGCTCACTTTTTATACAGCCACGTGTTAAATGCAGCCCATGTTTAATACAACCCCTGTTTAATGCAGCCTACGTTTAATACAGCGCTTGTTTCGTATAGCCCATGTTTAATAAAACACACGTTTAATAAAGCCCGTGCTTAGTACAGCCCGTGTTTAATACAGTCCAAGTGTAATATAGCCCATGCTTATACAGTTCATGTTTAATGCAGCCCGTATTTAATACGGCCCATGTTTGATGCGACCCATGTTTTCGCATAACCCATGTTGAATACAACACACGTCTAATACAGCCCAGGCTTAGTACAACCCATGCTTATGCAGTCCATGTTTAATACAGCCCATATGTAATACAGCCCATGTTTAATGCGACCCATACTTAGTAAGTCCATGTTTAATATAGACAATTTGTAATACAGCAAATTGTTTAATGCATCTTATACCTAAACATATGATTTCCGCGGGTATCATCTACCTTAGGCAAAAGATTAATTTATCACGAATCAAAGTCTTACTATAAGTCTATAAGTTAATGATGGTTTTAAGTGCACTGTGGGTGTGTGTGTGGGGGGGGGGTGATTTTTTAAAGAGCTTCATGCTTAGGTTAGTATGGGAAAGTGCTATCAAAGCTACTCGTATAGATATTTAATTTCCCGTTGAAATTATATTAAAAAGTTAGAAATTATGCTGTAATGTATTGGGTAACACTCTTTAACCTGCATTTATAAAATATATATCATAACGGATGCGAATTAATTTAATACAGAGTATACATTCATACATATTTCTCCATGAATATAGTTGAACAATCTCCCCCTCTATGTCTGTCTGTCTGTCTGTCTGTCTGTCTCTCTCTCTCTCTCTCTCTCTCTCTCTCTCTCTCTCTCTCTCTCTCTCTCTCTCTCTCTCTCTCTCTCTCTCTCTCTCTCTCTCTCTCTCTTATATATATATATATATATATATATATATATATATGACATTTAATTAGTTGAAGGGTGAAGCACCAAGCATAAATAGGAAGAATTTGGGTTTATATTCGCCGACAGAAAGACATATATCGTCAGAACAAATGACGATAATTACTTTTCCAAGGGATATACTGCTATTATAGATCGTTATTTAGAGATTTTATATCTCATTTCCTATAGTTGATGTATTAATCGAAGATGGGTAAAAATAAGCTTATTAATATACCAAACAACAAACTGGACGTCATATATATATATATATATATATATATATATATATATATATATATATATATATATATATATATATGTGGGGACCACATGATCGTTTAGAACACTAAGGTATTACCTGTAAAGTTAAGACAGGAGGCGCTATTGTAGCACAGTTGGTAGTTCGGTGGACTGGGGTACTCGAGGTTTGGGGGTCGTATTCCAGTGTTAGCTGTGTCTCGATCATCTGAGCATTTCGTTTCCCTAGTATGTCAATATCTAAGTGACCTAGGTATCACCAGTGAGTAAACAAACTACTCACTCACTCACTCACTCACTCACTCACTCACTCACTCACTCACTCACTCACTCACTCACTCACTCACTCACTCACTCACTCACTCACTCACTCACTCACCAGCCATATTATATGCGTGATGTATTATTATACTTTGTGATAACGAACTGATTTTTATCATCATCATCAACATCATCATCATCATCATCATCATCGTCATCGTTAGATACTTTATCTAACCATGTATCATGTTCCGTATACGTGTTAATCTTTTCCTCTCACCATTTAAATCAAATTCCGGATTATATGTAAACAACAAGCTGACGCCATTCAACCACCCCCCCCCCGCCCTTCACACCAAGTTACTATCAGTTTCTCGCCCGACAGCCAATAGTTTACATTCTGAGGTAATCTACATAAATCAAACCTCTGCGTCTGTAGAAAATTCTAGAAAAGCTTCGAGGGATCGCAGGGAACAGACTTTTAGTGATCCAGAGACAAATGAATGTGGCTAGACTATGATTAAAGATATCTTCCTTCCGTGCCGGATCAGTACGGATCGAAGTGACCGTAATGTCAGAGCCTCTCTAAGATATATAGCAATAACTCGGTTATTGATGGCTCGGGAGCGATTTGTGTCCATTAATGTGCCTACGTCATCAAGATTGTCTCTCACTCCGAATCTAAAGCGTACACTAAAGTGAATAATTAACGAAAGTACAAGAAGGAGAGGGGTTATTTTTGGTCCGAATTGGTATCCAGATAGCACACATTACGGATATCCTATATAAAGGTTATGGTTCTGGTATTAAAAGCATAATTATATTACAGGGCGTATCAGAAGTAGGCGCCATAACACATTCATGGATCTAAATCGGATTATCCGTTTTATGAACCACCGGATCAAAGTGGCCCGGATTGGACGATAAAGGGACACCGTAATTCAGTCGATGTTTACAAAAGGACAGCGAACAGACATCGTCGGATGATAGGGAAGAGTACACTTTTTGTTTGTGTTTGTTTGATCTAATATTTGATTATTTCAATGTGAAACTCGCCTGTTACATTTCGCTATCTCCAGCAAGAGAGTGTAGTCAATCTAGAGAATTGTTTAGAGTGTAGGACATGTAACTCGCCACTTCTACAGTTTACAGGTAATGCCAGTATTCTGGGATACCTCTTTCATTATACGTTTGTTATTACCTGATCTTATCCTTAATTTTATTAGTAACTCGATTTGAGTAAATTTAGAATTTTAGTAAATTTGAAACTGTTTATGAATGGGCTAATTATTATAAATATTTTCTTAACAGTAGGTGGAATACATAAACCTTAATTATCATTAGTCTTATTGGATAATGATTTCATATAATATATATATATATATATATATATATATATATATATATATATATTATTATGTATTTTAGCACTCTTGAACTTTAATTAGGTTCTGAGATGTTAATTGTCCTTTGTTTATTTTTATTTGACATACACCGATATCACGTCAGGTGTGATATTTTCCGCTTTGTGCCTTAATACATGGCGAATCCATAACATCGTCCGGTAAAATATCCGCCAATATCAGAAGTATAGCAATTTATATGTACTTGCGTTAACGAAATATATTATAGTCAGCTATCTATATATAACCGTTGTTGAGAGCGAGAGTTCTGCGAATGCCGATATATAATATTAGGAGCAGTATGATATACGTAAATTAAAAATAGCAACGAAATTGGTATTGTATGTCGAGCTTGACTGATTTTGATCGGTAACACTCAATACACGATTTTAGTATAGATACCTGTATTGGCCAGAATATAAACGGGTAAAAATGACGGATGTAACATTGTGTATTGCGAAGACGAACAGTAATACTGACTATCATTATAATGTAGAATTACCGAGTATGTAAAATCGAGATTACTGGACGCACCATTACTTTCTGATAAAGATACTGATGCTGAAAGATTCAGACATTATTACTATGATCCGCTCAGGTGATGTAATATTGTTACCAGAACTCAATGCGGAAAATATTCAAGCCATATCGGTGTCATAACAACAGCTATATATAAGTGAGTGATTAAAGAATCAATGTTATTAGTTTAAGCAGTTATTCAGGATCCGGTGTGACTATTTCTACGACAGCAGTAGGTCATGGCCACACCGCTTTTGTCCAATGGTAACCTGTTGATTATGTTTCAGTCAAAGGACGGATGATGTGGCTAGACGATTTGACGGCGACCTATAATCGGGATTCAAGACCTTAACAGTAAAGAAAAATCAATACAACAACAGCAACACGTGGTACAGTGCTATTACTTTTAAAATCAAAGTTCAGCGGAGAGATTTTATGTTCCTCTTAGATGAGTGACTTACTTCCAGATTATAAAATCAACGAATGGCAGCTTTGGTGTTTCCGCTATTTAAAAGATCCAAACCTAAGTCGTAAATAAACCACACTGTTTAATCCGTAATTATCATCTTAACTAGCATTTTAAGTTACGTTACATTGCTAGTACAATAGGATGAAGCAGTTCTATCTGCCAGTCTGTCAGCCTAAACATATAAAAAGCTTAATTATACGAGAAATGATCCGGAATGTTATAAACATTTATATTGTCATTATGCAAATAGACCACAAAAAGGGAAGATCCCTGTATCATCGAGCACGACTGATAACGTACCATTTTTTTACTGTAATGAAGCTCTTCAGTGCTAAATGTTTCATCTTCCTCCTTGATTAGAATCATATCATATCGTTCTGTAACTTTCAACTGATTCAGGATCAACTTCAGTCACAGAGCGATCCGAAACTACGTTTATTAGAGACATGATGGACCTGCAGAATAACACTCATACAGCGAGACGCTTAGTGTAATCCAAGCTGTTAAGTAATCACACTAGTTAGTTTGAGGGATATTTTGCTATCCTAGACATTCCGTTAATCCTCAAAAAACAACGGTTTGGATTTCTTCGAAGTTTGTTGAGGTGTGCAATGATCTGATCTGCCATCAGTGTCTTTCTCTCCACGCGATACAACTGATGACATCCTAACCAAACTCTAACTATTGACCAGATAATACCTTCATATGACAATTTTTCATAATTAGGCAGATCCATTGTGTCTTGAACTTCAATATTTTGGATAGATCTCATCAATGGATCAGCGGGATGCATGGTATTAACCGGAAGGGAAACAATAATTATCTTGAACCTCATTGAACAGAATTGGAGAGCGCAATCCCTCAGCTTTTGTAATTATCGCCCTTCAATTGGTCACCTTTATTAATATCAATGACCTCACGTTGTATCACGTTACGGCATCCTTCACCTCAGTATCAGTTTGTTTGATGGACAACCCACAACCAAACCACGAATGAGACATCCTACTGAATTGCTTTACCAGCAACAGATAAGGAAGTTTACTTATTGAACTAAACAATAACATCTTAGCAAAATGTGATGCAACAAGTGGGAAGATGGACGAACAGAGAGAGTTATATAATTCTTCTAATGTCTAACTGGTAGCCCGGTTGGCCACATGTCTGAACCACCTCAGTTAAAATCTCGGCGTGGCCATGTCTGAAGGGTGTTTCATTTTTCGCTTCATTTCTTTACATTTGGAGGTCGCTCTCTCCTACGTTGTGCACAAAGGTGGCCGTAAAACATCAAACATCCAAACATTTTAACCTGTTGATTCCGATTCGAATGTGTAGGTAACGAAATTAATTATGTTCATGGCAATATCAATTGTTGTTCATAATGTAATTGTACAAATTCTCCCCAAACGATTTGAAACAATATAGATGACCTGATAAATGACGTTATATTACAAAATCACAGCAAAGTTTCTAAGAGAGCCACCAAAGATAAATATGAGAAGGATCACCTTTTACAATCATCCAGCATACCTGAATATATTTCTTCAGTCAATTTCAAATTTACTGAATATTTAAGTAATGGTTACCGTATAATGTGTCAAATGTGGACGACTTTATTATTGTACTTTTCTATAGTTTGCGACATACACAGTATACTGGCAGATTTCATGTTATTTATCAGATGACATCTTACATTTGTAGATGTCACGTTATATGTCGAATAATAACAAACCGTTAGGCATTGTACCACATATCAAAGTATATGTACGATATCATATGTTAAACATAATGCTATATGTCACATGTAATATACGTCACATATCATATGACAGTAGAAAGGTGTCAACAATGGATAGATCAGATCACAAAATGTCTTATCAGTTCGTTGTGTCTCGGGTAGGATTTGAAGAAAAAAACAAGCTAAAAGATACATATATCCATTGGGCTGTGGTATACTAATGGCCAACCTCAGAGAACGCAGCATTCCCCAGCAAACTTCGCCGTGAATCGTCTTAATCCAGAACGAGACTAGCATCACTAATGAACTAACTACCTTAAGGCAATCTCGTGACTCTTGTCCAAAGAAAAAGCCTCGATCCCGAGCTTTTTCCTTTATTTCTGAAACGTGACGTCAACCGATCTTCCGGCTAATGTCTTCCATGCATAATGACCGTGACTTCGGACGAGATAGGTTTTCTTAATCTGAAGGCTAGAAGGCTGCAGAGGACACATTATACGGGAGGCACTTTACCAGATGGCGCGAGTCACTTGGATATTGTAGTAATTCTGTCACCAATTTCTGCATCTAATGACGGGCAACAAGTGATAATTGACTGTAGACATTCGATGGCAAATAATGCTAGAAGGTTTATGGCTTCTGCCAAGATAATTTGCTCTTCACGGCGTAACAGATGGCTCCAGTCTTGACATCGGGACAACTACATGGTACATCTCACCGTCATGTGATGTTCATTTCCTGGGATGTTAAAGGTTGATGTTATCAGTGAATTACTCGTCGTCCACAGAGAGCGAGAGAGAGTGAGAGAGCTGCAGAGAGCGCGAGTGCGAGAGAGCGAGAGGTATGTTTTACACGTCCAAAAACAAATAATTGTATTTATTCCAAAATAACCACACTTAAAGGAACAATTCACTCTCGGATAATATGATTCAGTTGTGTAGTGCTGATAAAAGTAACCCCAAATTCCTCAATAATAATCGCGACTTCTTCCTGGTATCATAGCTATAGGGAACTAATCCTAATTACTGGAGGCTAGTCATTAGCGCTTTCCGGAAAGCAAGGTTGTATGTCGGGAAGGATAAAGGTGACGTGTTCCGACATCAGGTGGCATAAGGATCATGTAGCATTCTTGATCCCGATCAAGTCAGGTTACAGATGCATTGGCTTAGCCATCTTCATGACCTTACCACGTACTCAACCTAATAACTGCTACCAAATCACGCCATCGTCGGTTCATTTACATACATTTGACAGCTCTGTAGACGCTTCTTGTTACAAAAGGACTAACTAGTCTTCATAAGGGTTTTCACTATATAGCTTAACTACATACGATGTTGTTTTGACTAACTATGCTGTTATATTAGTAGATTCACTATTCTTCCGAACCTACTTGTTTGGCTGACGCTTGTTTACATTGATATAACTGGGTCATACAAACAGCTTCTATTAAATGACGTCAGATTTCAGGAACATCCGTTCTGTGTCTGGCTTCAAAATGGCGGCGCCCACAAATGAGTTATGTCCGATTCACCAACACTGTGAACTGGATTATTTAATATGTGGTCGATCGTGTTCACATGTTGACATCATTCATAATTGGTATGAGGATTGCTGTATTAATCATTAAGGGTAAGCTGTTCCTTTAACTGGCGACCACATTGCGTAGTCCATTTAACCTCCGCATACCTGATTCCATTCACAATACACACATTACAGTTAACTCATCCTCAACCTGCCTCATTCCATTCTGCCTACGAGAGCCACAGTCGACTCCGTCTCTACAGAGCTCAGATCTTTCAGAGTCCACATACCTCAGTCCACTCAGCCTCTACATACCCCTGTCCTTTCAAATCCACACACCTCAGTCCACACCACCTCTACATACATGAGGCCACTTAATTTCCACCCATCATATTCCATCAAGTCTTTACGTACCTCAGATTTCTCAGGATCCATTTAGCTTACTCATATCTCAATCCCCTGAACCTCCACGCATCTCAATTCATTCAGCCTCTACATACCCTGTCCTCTCAACATCCGCATACGAAAATCCACTCAACCTCTACATACTCCAGTCCAATCAACGTCATAATTCCACAATTCATTCAAACGCAATACACCATAGTCCACTTAGCCTCTAAATGTCTCCACATACCTCAGTCCACACCGTACACACGACACTGAACGTACACACAGCACAGTTCATCTGGCCTCTATATAAATCATTCCACCCAATCTCCATATACCATCAATGTAGTGGTATCACTAACCCGAAAAGAATTTGTGACGTCAACAATATTTCCATGGTGATGTTTACGAAATATGCTCCAGTGAAGCCATAAATCATCACAAACATGAAATCATAAACTATGGTGTAATCGCCGAAGGTCTCATGAATAAATGTGAGATAGAAACGTTCCGCTGATGTCTGGAAAGGCTTTGTGTCTCAATATAATTCTAGAGCGTGGTTCATAATGGATTAGAATGTATGTTGGGAGATAATCGTCCTCATCTTGTAGCCATTTGTATCATGGATGGCGGAGGACTGTAGATAGATATCGAACGTCTTGTGCAGGCGACATAAAAGGAAGTGGTACGCCCACAAATTAAAGGTACACCAATAAATGTTGCAATCCAACTGAGAGTTTAGGAAGCTCAGGTACAGAGGTCAAAATTGGTATGTTTCAATGACAAATTACAAGAGGCCAAGGACAATGAAATGGACTATTTCTACTAACCGATGACTAGCTCCGTTTCACCATATTGGTGTCCTACCTGTTCTCACTGTTTCCATAAGTTGGCAAATCATTTTGCAAAGTAATCCGAGACTGAGTGTGTGAAGCTATCAGCCAACATTTTCACATATATTTCTCTACCCTGCCATTCAGAAATTCAAATGAAACCGACATCAATCTACTAACTGCCAGGAATTCATTTGCTAACTTCAACGCCATAACTGATGATCAGTTGGTCAGAATGCACAAGTTATAAAAGCAATGGCTAGTGGCTAGTAAAATCACGATCTATGGACAACTGTTACAGTAGAAGTGGCACGATGGTAGTTGTACAGACGCTATCGTTAAACAAATAGATCGCTACGAAAAGGATGCTGCGCGCCATCTAGCGATAACCAAATAAAGTACGGGTGTGGGTCGTTATCCGCTCACATAGCCATAACCTCTCAATAGGTGGTGTTGAGCCTACTAGCGAGAACTTCTAGCTGGAACTCAATCGGAAGAGAACTCCTTTCGGAATATTAAATTTTTCAATAATCTGTGAAACTTATTGATCTGTGACTTAGAACATAAAATAGGCAAGTTTACAGATATTTATTAATTGTCTGTTTCTTTTGAAAAAGGTAAAATTGTCCATTGTTATTGTCCTCTTTGTTAATACTTTATCATGTGTATTTTAATAAAAACGCTTTTTTCTCGTCCTTTAAAATCAAATCAGGATGTTTCTTTCCCGGTAAAATACAGATAAATACAAAAAATGACAAAATACTATAAATGTAGTACCTGTAGTATTATATCAAATCATCTCTAAGTCGACGGAAATTAGGAACCAAACATCACAAAAAGTGTTAAAATTACATTAGACACAGAACTATCTGAAGTTTTACAGATTCAACCAAATTACAATTGAATATTTGGCTGAGTCATTTTACACAATAATGACTCATCGATGTGTCTAGGGTCAGTCAACTACGGAATGTCACTATTGATTGCTAGGCCATAACTAAAAATGTCTTAATTCAGAGTTATTCAGAGCCTAATTTCTAAACTCTGGTATCTCTCAGAGTTTTCTTTTATTGTTTTGTGACAATGTTTGTTACGCACAGTACGCTAAATAGGCCGATCGACCTCCAAATATAATGAGGTCAAATGAAAGATGAAACATCCCTTCACTTCGAACCCAGGTGCTAGAGGTCTGTGGCCATGGATCGAACGTAGCTTCGGTTTATCAAGTCGAAATGAGCCGAGTTAAGTCGTTCGACCCAACTCCGTATGGAACAAACAACCCAGGTATGAGTTGGATTCGAACCCAGAACCTGGATGTTTATGATCTCTCAAGAAAATTACACGTGGATTTTATGGCACAGTTCTGGATTCGGTTCAGTCTGATCTTCCAAGCAGAAAGGTGAGACATGCATATCGAAAAGGGCACGCGATTTGTTCTGTCTACTTTCCGGTCTCCCACAAAGGTCAAAGTGTGCATCCGTTCTTTGTTCGACCTAAATATTTCTATAGCAATCTAATGTTCATTTCATTTATCACGTGCTGATTAAACCACAAAATTAGATTACTATCATAGAATATTAAGGAAACGCTGACTTAGCAATGATAACGTATAGATTGCATCGCAGAAACGAACCCGTAACATTGAAGTGAACTTCTCCTGGATTCCTTTTACTGAACTTGTATGTGCGCACACTCCTACCATCATCTGAGGAATACCTCCTCCGTTTGACATGTTCTCTTGGTCAAGTCTGCAACGGCACACGTCAATGTCGTTATCACATCACGGTCGGCCTGCTGCGACGTATTATAATATGGCTTATTTCAGCAGGTAATATACCTAGACTATGGCGCTTTAAACGCGACAGCGAGTTTAATTAATTGTACCGACTTGCAGGATGACATAAGGACATTGTTATCGTCTGCTCTCTGGCTATCGATTCGAGAGAAAAAAGGTTTTTCTTCGGGATCCTTACGCCCGCCTAAAAGGCAGTAAGTAATCAGGCGCCATAATACCTTACAGGTATTGCTAAGCCACATTAAGCAAGGAAGTCATAACGATTAGCAAATACAATCTTTATTAGATGTTACCTGGACATCAAATAATATAGACACAGGTCATCCGCCTTTCTTTCTTCATTATTCCCGATTGATGTATTATCTAGTATGCTATAAAGTGATGCCGCTATATTAAGTAGATCTTTAATTATTAAGCAATTTCTTTTTTATTGCACTGTTTATTGTTTACATGTAATTCCAGTTTATTGTTACTGTCTCATATCTATGTGGCTGTGCTACTAAATTTGTCCGTCTGTTTATAAAGTTGAGTGCGTTTGTGTTTATGTCTAAGTGGAAGTCCATACATACAGTTTTGTAGATGTGTAGGTAGTTTTCTCTCTTGTTCTCTCTCTCTCTCTCTCTCTCTCTCTCTCTCTCTCTCTCTCTCATTATATATATATATATATATATATATATATTAGTTCCGAATAATTAAATAAGAAAAGAAGAAAACAAATTGCAATATTAGGCATTAGTGATGTTTTATCAATTGTTTTATCATATTAAATTTCGTGCGTAAAGACATTTAGTATAAAATAAATCTAACCATTAATGATATGCCTGTAAAATTTTTTATATATATATATATATATATATATATATATATATATATATATATATATATATATATATGGAGAGAGAAGAAATCTTCTATCACAGATATATATTACTGACCCAAAATATTATAGAGATATTGTTACATAACCGCCTAGAAATGTTAGTCGAGCCTATCAAGTTGGGCGATTCGTTTAGCCCTTGGCCATGTCTAGGGTTACAATTGTTGATGTGGAAGTTGTTAGTAGCCAGCGTTATCTTATTATCATTGCTGCGAGATATAATGATCGGGTTTCAGCCACTAATGATTTATGTCGCTCATCACGCCTACCAATCACTAGGTAGTAGCATCCATATTTGATTTTCTGGAGCTGAGTCCATTCATATCTGTCTAGTCTGACGATATATTCTGGATGTTAGACCATCAGTGATAAGAAAAGACAACAGTAATGGAGATATGATCAGTCTAATGGCCAGAAATTAGGAACGATATTAATAGATAATAATAATAATAATAATAATAATAATAATGTGTTTGTTTGTACGTGATATATATTGTGTCTGAAATGTCTTAACAATAGACAAACCTTTAATTATAACAAAAGAATAACAATAGTTTTAATAGTTGTAATAATCTATGTCATTAACGGACGCGCGGCCGCTCACGCGCTCGTTCGTCTGTGTATATGTGTGCGTGTGTCTGCCCGTTAATGCAAGTGTGCAGATGTGCATGCAGGGGCCTACTAATTTGTACTCTAACAATAAAAGACAACGCAAGATGAAATGATTTATCATTACTGAGTCAATTTTCATTAAGAACATGAGCCATAACCTATTATCTAACAGCATTCATAATGTAGAAGACAAAGATAACTAATTAATAGTAGACACATATAATTAATAACCATAGAATATATATATATATATATATATATATATATATATATATATATATATATATATATATATGATCAAAATTAAACTTATCACCTTGTTATGGCGACCTCAATTTGAATACTTTGATACGCTTTAAATTACAATAAACTGCATTCATATTATCTAGGTTTGTCGCACGTACTTAAGCACACGCGCTCGCGCACATACACACACACATAGACACACGCACGCACGCACGCACACACGCACATACACACGTCCATAGACACATACAAACACAAACTCAGATACATTGATTCGACATCCAAGATCTAAGTACTATTCTATGTTACTAGATGTCTATCTTCGTTTCTCGTTCATCATCAATTATTTCTCTTCCCTCTTTACAGACCCATTGCTGGTGTTTCTGTCTAGTCTGTTCCACAGAATCTCCATCTCCATCAGTAGACTGATCAACTTCCCTATAGGTGTCGTCCTCTCGTCGACATTCGCTATCACGCGATGTTCCATGGCTCTTATTGGACTTGTTCATGGTTGAATAAGTGAGTGAATGAGTGAGTGACCAGAGGGGGGGGGGCGCTTTCAAATTGCTTTTAATAATAATAATGGCACATATTCAATGTACATTACTACTACTACTACTATTACTACTACTACTACTACTACTACTACTGTTATTATTATTATTATTATTATTATTATTATTATTATTATTAATATAGAAGTTTTCTGTCGACTACTGATCTTTGAGACGTTCACATAAATATAAATGAAACGCTCCTGAACACGTTTCAGTGTGAAAAGCACGATATAAAAATATTATATTAAGAAACATATTAAGAATCTATATCGATTTCATTTTTATTCAAATACGCCACTAAACCATCGACAGCGGTATCTGTTTTTTATTCCCGATTCGCGTTTATCAGCATTACGAGCTCTTCCGTCGTTTCCAACTGAAGACACTTTAAAACGGTGACTTTATTTATGTCTGTATGCAAATCCGGATTTCCAGGAGGATGTCTCGCCTGCGACTCCGTCTTCGGAACGTCCGGCCAAGGAAATCGACGACCGTGAAGTCGACACCGCTTCATCACGTCTCATCCTATCATCGTGCTCATCGAGACGCAGAACCCACAACGGATGGCATTCCGGCGACCGAAAATGACGTAACGGTTTTAATATGGCGGCTCTTCCGTCCTGCGTGCACTCTCCCCCGCCAATCGGCGTCATTTATTTGAACTTTTTTTTTCTTCTCACTTTGGAGGTATGACTGTTATTCATCTTCGGTTTAAATTGCTGAAATTTCATTAGAATGGATTTGTCGAAACGAGTCCAATCGTTTACGGGTATATCAAAGCTAGGATATAGCAGCAGTAGAGAGTGATAGATGCAGGGGTAGCAACTTAGAAATGGGTTTCTGTAGCTATGTTAGTGGGGTTGTCTTGTGCGAGTCTTCTTGATACAATATTGTCAGTCGGTGAGTGACAGTTTTGTTACGAATAATAATTTTATCTGAGACTGGCTCTCCCCCCTCTCTCTCTCTCCCCCCCCACCTTCTCTTCTAACTAGTAAACATTGCACAGAGTCGATTAATGATCATAGTCATAATTAATATAACCTTACGTCAATCTCTACGGCCTAACGGGTAGCGCGGGTGGCCACAGATCTATTGCGTCTGGGTTCAAACCCCGTCCGGGCTATATCAGAAGGGAGTTTCATTTTTCACTTCACCTTATTACCATTGGAGGTCGCTCGGCCCATTTAGCCTACCTTATGCACAAAAGTGGCCGTAAAACATCAATATTTGCAATTACAGACACGGAATATCACCAAACGCAGTATACAATAGCTGCAATATGGAACAGGTGATTCAGTGGGGGATTGGGTGGTTGAGCTGTTAAGTAGATGGTTGAGTGAGTGGTTGTGTAACGTAGTAGGTGTGTGAGTGAGTGAATATGCGAGTGAGTGAATAAATCAGTGAGTGGATCGATGGAATATTGGTTGAGTGGGTGAGTGAGTAGTTATGTGAGTGAGCGATTTAGAGTTTGAGTAAGTGAGTGAGTAAGTGAGCATTTTACATAGCCCCTGTTCTGGTCATAACTAGAATACATGGCCATAAACACAGATCTAATTAGGATTCAAATACTGGCCTAGAGGTTAAGAGCGCAGAGCGTCAGTCACTGAGCTGTGAAAGCGCCGTGTTTGATAGATGGATTGGTTGATTGATTGATTGATTAGGTCAATCTTTGGCTGTGTGACTGACTGACTGGGTGAGGGCACTGGTGTTTGGGCGTATGAGTGATTGAGGTTTAATAACACATCGACGCAAACGGACTATTTTATGTTGCCCCCATTTTGTCACCTCACCGCCGGCTGGATGACGACGACAGTGCGCACTAATATTAAGCACCAACCGGACAGCAACAACGATATAGCAGCCGCTATAATGAACAAACGGGGACAAGAAACATTGCGATAACCGCAAAATAATAGACGTTTTTGATGAAGTAAATACATACAGGTAACCGAACTTCCTGTCAGCAATATCGATCGTATTAATCAACGGCTGGGATAGATCGACATCAGCCGATAGATAACGAGGTGAGGTAAATGGAGAGAAGCGCACTTACCTGAGGCCTTAAGAACTAGCGGATAATCTACTCTGATTATGGCAACTGTCCACTTTCCTATCAGAAATAGCATCATTAACTGTACAAAGACAGGTTCTGGCTAGCTACCTGTCCGGTCATGATTAAATTTGGCGTGCCGGGGATGGGGGGATGAGGGGTGGGGGGTTGGAAGGAGGGGAGGCGGCCGTAGGCGATGACGAAGGACATTGTCTATAATCCGAATTACCGCTTCGCATACGGTAAACATTACTCGTTGTCACCGGGCGCCACCTGGCGTCACAGCGCATTTCTAGCCGTTTGCTTCCTTTTATCTGGCTCACCTGACGAAGATGATACGTCAGATGTCAGCGCCCCAATTTCGAGTTAAGGGACATTTCGTGACACGGCGTAATATATAAAATGAAACACGTGACCAATGTTGGCGAAGAGCCGGAATGATTATTTATAGGAATAATCATGATACATCCTGCCATTTTTCGCGAGCATACTCCAGTGATTTAGTATCTATGATACTCGCACTCGGCGCCAAGGATCACTGATAACTGACCTAAAAACAACAACAAAACACAAACTACCAACAACAACAGCAATAACAGCAATTATAACAACACAACGACATTGCTTAGTCAATAATTTAGCAACATTGAGATTTATTGCTGATATATGTAATATACACAAACGCACGTACACGCGCGCATGCACACGCGAGAGTCTGCGAAATGTGGTATCAAATTATTTAAATTGTACATGTCTTATCTTATCTTTGACCCACACTAACATGCTGTATTAGTGTATACTGCGAAATGTGGGAGTCAAAAGGTGCATTTTGTAAGCTTTTCCATCTCTTCTACGTGCGTACTTCCGATTGCCTGTGGGCGTGACATATTTTTCGCGTTAAGAAAAGGGGATTGGCTGAACCGCCACATACTGATGACTAATCCAGACATCGTGTTTAGGGATCATTTATAAATACGTCTATGTATGGATAGTTTATGGAGATGTGGGCTTATGTGTGTTTCGTTTTTTCTCGTTTAAGTTTGTGTATGTTTATATTTGTGTATGCTTAAATCTATATTATGGAGGTAATGGCTTATGAATGAGTGCGTCTTAATTCACTAAACCAGTGCCATTGTATATATATCCTATCACACACACACACACACACACACACACACACACACACACACACACACACACACACACACACACGGTGGACACACACACACAGTGGACACACACACACACACACACACAGTGGACACACACACGTACATATATAAATATACATGCACACACGCACACAAATATATGCCATCTTCGTTAAGCATGCATGAATACACATGGAAACAATGAAATACACTCATACTTGAACACAATGTCATCCTCAAAACACATCCAGAAACATACCAAAACCATCGCCTAAGGGCTGCGTGGTCACAGATTGCGTGGTCACAGATCTATAACACTTGGCTTAATAACATTTACATTTCTACATTTGCAAGTACACCAACAAACACCCAACAAATGTTCCCACAAACATTCCTACAAACACTCGCTCACATATTCTATTCCCAATAAACATCACCAGAAACTCTCCCGCCAACAGCCCCACAAACGCACTGATAAGCGCACCCATATAGCCGCGCACACATTACCACAGATATTCTCATAACTGCCGTATGGTGGCGTGAGTGTACTACTCTCAGACAAAACGACAGTAGTGGCTCATTTTTGGGAGTTTTGTTACACAGAGACATTCTATGCAACCTGATGAAGACTTGAATAGGTCGAAACCGGTCGTTGCTGTTGGGTTGAGTCGTGTTATATCGCTACTATTATATTAATCTGAATTTATTCTGATTTATGCTTATATGCCTGGTTTTGTTTTAATCATAGTTTCTTCTTTTTTATATTTAGATTATCCTCTTTTGGATTATTTTAGAAATTAGCTTTTTTCTTTTCATTTTTCTCTAATTTTACCGGTAATTAATTATACTTACAATTAATTTTTTTTTAAAAATCAGTTTGGAGTTAATTGTTGTTTGAATGAAAGTATAACACCTGTGCCAGCGCCTTAACTACCTTTATAAACACACACACACACACACACACACACACACACACACACACACACACACACACACACACAGAGAGAGAGAGAGAGAGAGAGAGAGAGACAGCTTCGTACAATCAGTGCCACAAACACTCCTACAGGCACTGACAGAAAGATCCCACAATAAACTTCCCACAAACACGACAACACAAAAGACGTCCGCCCATCCCCGCAATCCCAGCTCATCCACGTACGCCAGAGATGTCGCCATTGTACATTAGATGTATAATGTGCGTCAAAATTGAATTCAATCCCACTCATGCAACCTGCCACCTGCCATCTGCTACATGCCACAGATGTGTAATATTAGCTAAGTAACCATACTACTCCCCATGTCTAAGATGTTTTTGTTCTAGCTTTCCGATACTATTATAACCTTAAATGTTCGTGACCTTGGAAGGCCCTTGTAATAACAGTGTTCTCCGCCAGGGAGATATCTGTCTCTAACACCTTATTCTAGATAGCTATGTTTGATAAGAGTTGATCATCTTATCTAATTATTATATATATATATATAATATATATATATATATATATATATATATATATATATATATATATATGGGATATGTCAAAATATGAATGTCACATACAACTCAGGATTGTTATTAAGGTACATGTTCTATTGTTGTATGTGTGTGAGTCCCAACATGTATGTGTGCGCACTCTCCCGCTCTCTCTCTCTCTCTCTCTCTCTCTCTCTCTCTCTCTCTTTTTTGTGTGTGTGTGTCACAATGTGCATGAGTATGTGCGAAACTGTCCCCCACCCTCTCTCTGTACGTGTATGTGTGTTTGTGTGTATGTGTGTGTGATTACTTTGTCTACCCCCGGGAATTGTTCTAACCCCGGGAGATGTCACTTACTGGTCAGTGATATAATGGAAACAGATCGAGGCTTATATTGAAGAAACAAAAATATCATCGACTTAGGTTACGATGGGATTCGATCCCAGAACCTAACGTCTGTGGTACATTGCTCGACTACTCTGCATGTCAGTCGATTAATTGTGTATGCAGTTGCATCAGTCGGATACTATACATGCCAGTGGTTGATTAATTGATTTATCAATTGAATGCACGATACATTGATTAATTAATTGATTGATTTGTTGATTGATTGATGGGGTGAGTGAGAGTGAGTGAGTGAGTGAGTGAGTGCGTGTATGAGTGAGTGAGTGAGTGGGTGAGTGAGTGAGTGAGTGAGGCAATGAGGCAGTGAGTGAGAGATTGGTTAGCCTTGATGTGGGTCAAACATGAGACATATGGCCTAGTGACTACTCCATAGTAAAATCCAGGTAACTGACAATAGACGCCGATGCGGCATTAGACATTGCATATATTATAGAGAGTACTATTGTTGACAAACCCTTTGGAATGAATTACCGACTACTAACAAAGGATATTAGCATTTGTTGCCATTCGAAGACCCTCTCAGAACGTACAGGAAACAAGGAAAAGGGAAATAAACTAAATAAGAAATGGAGGCAAAACTGCTGACAAAACTATTCAGCCGTTCTTGTGTGAAGGTCGGAATGAACGTGTCAGCCTTAAGCAGTGGTCGGAATGAACGTGTCAGCCTTAAGCAGGGGTCGGAATGAACGTGTCAGCCTTAAGCAGGGGTCGGAATGAACGTGTCAGCCTTAAGCAGGGGCCGGAATGAACGTGTCAGCCTTAAGCAGGGGTCGGAATGAACGTGTCAGCCTTAAGCAGGGGTCGGAATGAACGTGTCAGCCTTAAGCAGGGGTCGGAATGAACGTGTCAGCCTTAAGCAGGGGACGGAATGAACGTGTCAGCCTTAAGAAGGGGTCGGAATGAATGCGTCAGCCTTAAGCAAAGGCTAGAATGAACCTACCTCCCTTAAGTGGAGGCCGGAATGAATGTGTCAATTTTAAGTAAAGGCCAGAATAAACAGATGAGCCTTATGTAAAGGCCGGAAGAAATGGGTCAGTCTTATGTAAAGGCAGGAATTAACTTTTCAACTTTAAGTAAAGGTCGGATTGAACGCGTTAGCCTTACGTAAGCACTAGAATGAACATGGGAGACTTAAATAAAGTCTGAAATGAACGTGTCTGCATTAAGTAAGCGCATGGATGAACGTGTTAGCTTTAAATAAAGGTAAGAATGAACGTGTCAGTCTGAAGTATTAACGTGCATATTTAAATATATTTAGTATCTATATTTAAGTACCTTAAATTTAAGCAATCCAGAGTGAACTTATCGTGATATTTGGCTCTCACAAAACGACACGAAATTGATCACACTATACAACATGGATACGCTGATTACAATATACAACATGGTAACAGTGATCAAATTCTACAACATGGGGATAGTGATCACAGTATACAACATGGTGACAGTGATCACAATATACAACGCGGAGACAGTGATCGCAATATACAACACGGAAACAGTGATCACAACATACAACAGGGACACAGCGAGCTGAGCAATCAACAACATACTAGTGGAAACTAACCATTTCCACGACCCTCCATAGGGACTATAAGGAATGTTTGTTACAATTGACTATGTTACAAATATCTTAAAATATATCTACGTTATCCAACTGATTATAGAATAGTTCTTTGGGTGTCTATAAACGTTCAGGATCAGATCAATCTGCCTTCCACACATATTCGGGTGACATATAGATAATATATAAATTCAATAACTAACATCGCAACTGCAGAACTGGATGGTGCTTTGTAATAGGTATATAGCTCGGTTATGGATCTAAACAGGTGGTACTGTGTTGGTAATCAGTAGCGTAAAATAAATACCCCAATCTACTCTCTATGTTAATTATATATCCTTGATGCTGTCCAACGTATCAGTTGTCTGGCAATCTGGTGATAATCCCGATCTTTTTTTGTCCTTAAAAGTAATCTATTAGCAACTTCGAGCATGTTTGGGCTAATGGTAATTTACAGAGTGGATGCAGCTTAATGGGAAAACATATGTATCATCAAGAAACCCCCCCCCCCCGGTCGCCTCCGGGGTCTACCTGGTAGCGCGTTGAATCACAGATCACTACCACCTCAGTTAGAAACTCGGCGTGGACACATCTGAAGGATGTTTCATCCTTATCTTTGGAGGTCGCTCGGTCCATTTAGCCTAACATGTGGTCATAAAACATGAATCATCATCATCATCATAAAGACCACGATATATATATATATATATATATATATATAGAGAGAGAGAGAGAGAGAGGTGTGTGTGTGTGTAGAGTGAGGAGGAAACCAATTCTTCCTAATCCTGGTACACTTCTGTTTTGACAAGTTGACAATCATAAACTGATTAAAGATCAGTTTCAAGTCCGATCTAGACATATAGAGATCACATTTCCTCGGCAATTATATCCCTTCGGGATATCACACTAACCGACCTCGAGAGGTGACGCGCGGGGCGAAATCATATACACACCACACCGCCTCCAGAACCTGACAAACAACTCTCCCGGTTTGCCTTCACCAGGTAGCATGACCTGGTTACCTAATCAGCAGCACTCCGGCCTGTCTCCGGGGAACAATGTAAATATTAGGACCGGCTTGGAATAATAGATTTTCCCGGACGGCCAGTTATTAACGCTGGACTGGGGTGGGCTCGTAACAAAAAACACGACGACGACAGATCTGTTAGCACTGGCTCAAAGAACACGTTTATTTAGTCAATATGGTAAACCAAGTTGTCAGAAGTTGTCATAACACTGATATGGACCATTGCAATACAAACACGCTCAGATACAATGATATAACGAAGCAATCTACAAACAAACAAACACTCCTCCTGTTACGTCATATCGCAGGGAGCATGACCTAATCTGGAGAGTAAACATTATAGATAACGGGATATAATATTGTTAGGTGTCAGGGTTATTAGCTTTGAAGCGATTGCGTAGCAACTACTTCTTCAGCAATCTCAGTTTTCTTTTGTTACGATGTATAAGTTGGGAATACATTAAACTAATATCCATTATTTAATTTAATCTACTTATCTTCAACTGCCTTTACTCTGGAACAGATAATATTTACAAAGTCCGACAATATATATATATATATATATATATATATATATATATATATATATATATATATATATATATATATATATATATATATATGATCTTGTGAACGAAAGACTTGGTCAAGGACGTTTTGACCTGCGACTATTCGGCCCAGGACGTTTTGGGCTAGGCTTTTTTGGACAGTCTTTTTCAGACTAAACGATTTCGTCACTAACTTTATTCTCTAACTTCTAACACAAATCCACTCTACAGACTAGAAGCTGGTCGAGTGCTTACAGATTGAATGTACTCTGGTGGCTGGCTGGGCGTGGTACTCTAAGATCCGAGTGGTGTCACTGCCATAAGGTGAAGAAAACACTACGTTGACCCAAGTGGCTATATAATTGCGGATCCTCCGATCGTCAAGCGGTATCCGAATTCCGGATCAGTGTCAGCCAGAATTTGAGATGTGATCTGCCTAACATTTCAAACCCTGGATGTTGATTAGCTAGCTATACGCCAGCTTGGAGTGCGATATGCACAGGTGTTAATTGTTTCAAGTCTCTATAGATAAAAAAAATTAATTTACATCGTCAAAAATATTGTTCAGGAATCATGCCAATAAATAAGTTACTTTAATTTCCACATTTTCTCTACTTGTTAGTTTCACCGAAACGTCCTCACATAAAAATAATCCGACCAAAACATTCTATCCCAAGACGTCCTGGGCCGAAACGTCCCGTACTGGAACGTCCTGCATTAATAAGACCCTAAGTGTGATCCACGGGAAGAAACATAAGGCATACGCGAAGTAAGAAGCTTTTCTCTGTAATCTATTAAGAATGTCACAAACTGACATCTGTCTCTGGCAGATATTTTATGTTTACATATTCCAATTCCAATGAGCGCTTAGTCTAGATACACGAACGACTATATCGATAAGACGATAAGATAAGACTGAACGCCGCGGATAACAATGTTGTTAATGGATGGTTAAGTTGGACGTTATCTTGTTTCGATTGGCGAATGTTACATCCATTTATAAAACACTCGAGACGGATGAGCCTCTGTCGTTCGGAGACAGCCTGGGAAGCTAAACAACGCATCGATCACTCACTCACTCACTCACTCACTCACTCACTCATCCAAAACGCCAGCATCCACAGTAGCTCCTTGTAATGTGTATATCAGCGAAGTATTTATAAGATGGTTTTTCAATCGATCATTTCATCGAATATTTATTACAGTAAGAAAACAACGACAATGATAATAATACTACTAATAATAATAATAACATTAATAATAATAATAATCGCCCGAACGACAATTATTAATGTAGATGGTCTGCAATTTTCAGCTTTTTGAGGGAGAAATTACTTTCTAACTAAATTCAGAATTTAGAATAAATTCCACCTCAACATCCGACAGATCATGGCCATGAGTAATGGTGTCTCTCATCTTTACTCTTTTGGTCGGTAACAGCCTGTCTTAATGTCAATCTGCCACCTAGTGAGTGAAAGAAAAAATAAACTATTTAGAGTTGATGTGGACGAGAATTAACAGAGTTTCACTGCCGCAACCAATTATAGCGGATTGGGTTTGGCTTTAGTGTAAAATAAAAACGAATCTCTGGAACGCAATGCTATTGATATTATTAATAAATTAGTCTGATTGTCTGATGTTGATATCACGCCCCATCCTCGTAATGCTATTCTTCGAGGCCTACTGAAATATATGAGATGAGGCTTAAAATGGACATAGAAAAAGTCATTATATTGTTATGGTAAGAAACTACGGTTTAATATTGATATATATATGTCTTTAGAGTGGTGTTTTGTCGTCTAATCTGCTTACAGTTAACTAAAGTCAGAGATAATGGCACCAGCTTTACCTTATATTTACATAGATGTGATATAATAGTAATGTGAAGTTACTTGATAATAAATATATGCTTTAGAGACAGGGGGAGCGAGAACGAGTGAGAGAGGAAAGTGGACATGGTGAGAGAGAGAGAGAGAGAGAGGGGGAGGGACGAGAGAGAGAGAGAGAGAGAGAGAGAGAGAGAGAGAGAGAGAGAGAGAGAAAAGAGAGAGAGAGAGCACAAGGAGAGTGAGGGAATGAGAGAGAGAGAGAGAGAGAGAGAGAGAGAGGAGGGAGGGAAAGGGTGAGAGAGAGGGAGACCATAACACTCTGTGCTGTCAAAGCTTCTTAACAACAAAATAACAAAAACACACATACACACACACACACACACACATATATACACACACACACTACCTCTCTCTCTCTCTCTCTCTCTCTCTTTCTTATTTTTTTTTTTTTTATTGAATAGATATAATCCAAACTGTATACGAACTATGAAACTGATGTATCAAACTAAACGGTTACTACTAATATACAATACTAGGGAGGGGGGGGGTCCGTGGTGTAACATATAACGTGGTTATTCACAAAAAAACCTGGGTTCAAATTCTTGTCGAGCACTGTCTGAAGGATGTTTCATCTTTCACATTGCGTCATTGCCTTTGGACGTCGCCCGGCACGTTTAGCCTACTCTCTGGATAAAAATGGCCATAAAACAGGAATATTTACTAATGTTAAATATATAGAGTTTGATTTCTATAATAGGACTGAGTTAAAGCTATCATTTCTGATGGACATCCAACTGACTTGTTGATGACAGAGAGACACAAGCTGTCAACATGATGTGTCAGGTATCCGTATTGATAGGTTAGACATAACGGGGCCATACTAGATACATTATGATGACAGTATAAACTCGTCACTGATGAGCAGCTTCGCCAAAGTGTCGTCCAGACGAACGGCTAACATCATTTATATCCAAATCAACCAAATTTATACCATCTTCTTTGAGCTGTGTTTCGACGCAGAAGAGACAATAAAGACGGAACAAATATTAACTGACCACCAATATTTCTTGCGTTCTTAGGACATATTAAAATATTAAATAAATATCATATATCCGAAATTGTGAATTGTGAATTGCGAGAGAATTTAGACGGAAGGAAACATCAGACAAAGCGGTCCGATACGTACTTAATTCGGTTCAGGATACGTTATTAAAGTGTCCCAGTACCCGGAACAAGTCAGGCAACAACATTCTACATAACATGATAAAGATTTGTCATTGTTGTGTCGTGTTGTATCGCTAATTTTCATGTCAATATTTATATATTTTTGAATGATATATTTTGTATAAGTATTCGACTTTTTTAGGTTTCATTTTGGCTGATCCGTGTTACTGATTTATTGACCGGGGTTGTAACTGATTATAATGGATTCGTTTATATTAAAATTATTGTTTTGCAAAGCTCGAAATTCTAGTAATTATATCTTTGGTGATTGTTAGTTCTAGCTGTATTTCACTTCGACGTTTAATGATTTAATATCAGAATCATTAATTTGATTATGATCTTGTTTATATAATTTTAATTTTTGTTTTGTTTCTAATCAGTAGCATCTATCTATCTATATATCTATCTATCTATCTATCTATCTCTCTCTCTCTCTCTCTCTCTCTCTCTCTCTCTATATATATATATATATATATATATATATATACATATACCTCTCTCTCTCACTCCAGTTGTTTAATAATTAGATTAATAATGTATCGGGATCTAATACTAAGTCCCAGTTGGCTGCCACTCTTTATATACACCTGCTAGTCAAAATGGGCTAAGCGATCCAGATGGTAATGAGGCGACTCGAAAGTCGAAACAACTCTCTGACATACCATGATCGGAGCTTGAAACATGGTGCTATAGATGTTTTTACCAACCGCACTTATCAGTTATCACTTATCAGTTAATGGTTCGCCATTAAGGGTCGTCCCTGTTCCTCACACCCAAACGACGGACCTGGCTACGGACAGTGTCGCTTGTAGTTTATTTAAAGTCATGCTTCAATTAAATTAAGTCAAAATGTAAAACTAAATCGGATCTTGAAAACAGATCAA
This sequence comes from Paralvinella palmiformis, assembly GCA_025642065.1. Classification (NCBI taxonomy): domain Eukaryota; kingdom Metazoa; phylum Annelida; class Polychaeta; order Terebellida; family Alvinellidae; genus Paralvinella; species Paralvinella palmiformis. Next base: position 231,585 of record JAODUP010000763.1, on the reverse strand, counting down.
TGAAATGTTGTAATTGATAAGTTGATAATATTGTTACCACAAGTTCCTCTCACTGATTGGGTTAGTTTTATGAGAACACAAATCAATTGTTCATCCTCGATTGTGCTCTTACTGGGATATAAATATATTTCTTTCGACGTTTGGAATCAGCCGAATGAGCAAGTGATTTGTTTTAAACATCAGAATTAGCCCCACCCCCGGGATATATTACCGAAGGGATACTTTCTAGATAACTATCCCACAAACATCAGATAACTTGCTTGGACATGATCTCTGATCTGGATGTTTGGACTTAGAAGTGGATGGTAAGCAAATCAAAGTATTTACAGGTGTGACTTAAAACCCAACAAAGACGATACATTCAATGCGAATGTTTATTTTTCTTGCAACAATATTTTATGCCCATGAAAGATATTTCCTTATCGATAATATAAAAAAATACTGAACACATGGAGGAACAAGTCAATTTAGATCAGACGTCGTAAACAATAAAGGATATGTATTCTATTTTATATAAATAGTGTCCATTGTTTGGGAATTATATTACACCGAGGTAGATTACCGATTCACCTCACATCTCCCTTCTCGCTTCTTACTTCATCGAGAATTAACGACTTAACTATCGTAATTGGTAACATAAAATGTTACAATACACTGATTTGCTCGTAAAATGTCGACACAAATCGTAAAAGTCGGACGGAAGAGGAACATAAATCACAGATAATAAATGTTATCAGATAATTACTATCCACAATTAAGATACATTGTTTACATTGATAGTATAATTTCGACGATTTTGTTTTATAAATCAGTAAAATATATATCTAATTATGTCATAAGATTTGAATATTTCATTAAGGAATCCGTAAATGTTTTCTATAGCTGGAAAGACTCTATTCAAATATGTAATATTACCTAGCATCAGTAGTTCGAGAACTAATTTACGAATGATAACATGAATTGATAAAGTGAATATTTCAAAATAAACTATTATCTTGATATTGTTTTGAACTACACAATTCAATGAAAAGGAAATAGGTAATATTAATTTAGATTGACGACCTTCAAGTTGTAATGCGTGTCATATTTAGACTGCAAGTCATAATTCAAATTTTGATCTCAAAGATCAAATACATATCAAAATGGCATCATAGATAAGATTAAAGTTGTTTATTTTTGAGTAGATTGTATATTTAACAAAAGCAACCCGATTTTAATTACGTTCAATCAGACGTCGTCTTCCTTACCAGAATGTCAACCTTTCCCTAAGAAAAGCCCCTCTTCTTGACTAATGTTCTACAGTTGATTATATTGCCTTTGTTCTTGAAAACAAATAAATAAATAAACGAGAAAAACACATTTCTCTGGATATACTTGAGCCAATTGCTTTTTCACACCACTCGTTGTTTGGTCGCGTTCATTTCTAGGGTTATAAGGCAATTCGAATGCTTGCTCCATTCCACCATGACACCTCTAGTCCCATCTTCGTTTCGGGAACCGATGCGTTGTCTGGAGACAATCTTCGAAGTGACAACGACTTTTATTGATCTAACGTCTTTTGGCATAACAATGCCAGTGTTGGTGCATATTTCGGATTCTTGTCACGCGAAATCGATAACTAAATTGTAATAAATCAATCGGTGTATTCGTGGGATTGATTTCACAGCTATCTGTTGATTTTATCAGACTAATCTAGAAAATAATCGCACCTAGATAAAGATGATCCCACATACATTAATCACGAACATTAAACAATTGTTTACATTATGCGTATTGATATAATTTTGTTTAAATGTCAGTGTTTAAAAGATGGAGCCGATAGCAATTTTATAATATGAAAAATATCACTACTTACCATGTAAATTAGGTGTTTACGATAATGCGGAGAATGTTTACTTTGTGATATTGAGTTACTATTAGAGTAAGACAAGACAGGGCAGTGATGAGTATGAGGAAACAATCCTTTTTTATTGCACAAAGTATTATCTTCAGTAGATGACTTTCGGCTTTATTGACAGTAGTTTCTATTTTGTATTCTTCATTTGTAATAAGTAAAGGTAATTAGTGTACTTACTTGCACGATACAATTAATATTGACATGTTTCATTGGATATAAAGGGTAGTTCTATTGATTTTCTCGCAACACAAGTAACTTTCTTTTTGTGTATAGGTTAATATGCTGCGCCAAAGAAAGCCACGATGGCTTGCATCGCCTTAGTATAGTACGTTATAGACTCAGTACATTGTACATTGTTAGCGTATACATCTATAAATCTATGTATAGCTTCTGCCATTTCATCTTCTCTTATATTACTCAGTGCTTCATAAAGTCGCATGTTTCATATTATTGCTTGAAGTTCTTGGTGAGAAACTACAAAATAAAAGACAGCTAGTGGCTCCAGAAAGAATGAGATCAGCCATAGAAGAAGTCCGAAGGATCCCTTACTTATAGCGAAATTATCAGTGTGATCTCAGGTAGCGTTTTATGAGCCAGATCTCACGAAGAGAGAGTTGTTTCTCTAACGGATCAGTCGTTTCTATCACCACAAGAAGGCACAGCAAGGAAAATAGTTATTATATTTCACGGACAACAGTCACCAACGATATCACTTGATGTACTAAACTTTACACGTAGCCCCGATGTGGAGCTTGTTAGCCTCCCCGATACATACATTGTACTACCTACAATAATTGAAACCCATTATTCACAAAGCCCGCAACGGCCACTATAACAAGATTCCTGTTAGATTGCTTATTCGTAATAATCCTGACAAAAACCGATGTCTCGACGCATTCTTCCCACAACCGTTCACTGAATCATAACACAAGGTCACCAACATACTAAACACATCAGTAACATTGGTTTATAGCAAATTGACATTTCCCTCATATCATATACAGTACGTCTACTTCACTGATAAAACACACCAGGTTACGCCCTCTGATTAGTATATCCAACAGTGATTTATATTCTAGCCTAGTATCCAAGATAAGTTTTCTAGTCGAGGTTCTATAGCTATTCAGAATTCCACTCCGAGTCAGTCGGTAATAGATGATGTTGCTGTGGATCGTGAATATGAACTATCCACTTCTTGCTATTCAATAACCCATTTGACAAAATAACTCTCTCGATGCTTACTTAAAAATCAAAGGTGACACAGGAAAATACAAGTCCACGTTATCTAACATGTGGGGATAATACAACTGAACCGATGACTTGTCAAGGTGAATCTAAAAGTGGAATATTACCAACCATCACATGTATCAAGGGTATCACTAGCCATCAAATGGATCAAGTATATCATTAGCCATCACATGTATCAATTATATCTTTAAACATCACATGTATCAAGGATATCATTAACTATCATATGTATCAAGTATATCATTAGCCATCAAATGTATTAAGGATATCATTAGCCTATCAAATGTATCAAGGATATTATTAGCCTATCACATGTAACCAGGATATCATTAGCTATAATATGTATCAAGAATATCATTAACCATCACATGCATCAAGGATATATTTAACTATCACATGTGTTAAGGAGACACATCAATGTGAGACAAGCGCAGGAATCTATAGCAAAATCATTTCTAATTTGGAACTTATTTTCAAGACTGAAATGGACAGAAGATCTATAATATAAGCTGGAATAAAATGAAAGAATGGTTAAATTAAGTTTCCATAATTAGCATATATATATATATATATATTTTATATATATATATATATATATATATGTGTGTGTGTGTGTGTGTGTTTGTGTGTGTGTGTGTAAACACTTGCTCGCTTGCATGTCTCTCTCTCTCTCTCTCTGTGTGTGTGTGTGCATGTGAGCGCGCGCGCGTCTGTGTGTCAACCGTTATATGTATCATAATACGTCAGAGGGTATAATCAACGGCGGAAGGATCTGACGTCATTGCCAGTGTTTTTATTATATAGTGAAGGTATTTACGTGGTACTGAATTACGTTATCACGGGATATATGTCAACAACAATTAGATTAAAGCAATCAAAGAAACCTTGTCCTTTATCACATGAAAAACAAACTCTGTATCTAACACAAACCCCACTTCTTCCCACAAACGTCCCATAATGAATATCGCTCGACACGAACAAAGGAAAAAGTACATCATCCACGTGACCGTCCGGGATATGACGTAACTAGTATGTAACATCTTCACAGAAGATATAAAACTGCTGTCACTGAAGGTGTTTTTTATTTGGGCCGCTTAGAGCATCAAATTTATAGGGATGAAGACGAATTTCATTCATGGAGATGCATGCGACTATAGTTGGCTATTTGTATATGTGCACCAATTTGGAAGAACTGAAATTACCTTCTTCTTTAAATATTTAAATATACATTTGTTTTAAACAATTTACCCGGTAATAAATTAAAGAAATCATTAATGTATTTTTAAAACAAAATACAATGGAACTTGTGATATAATGATTACAAGCACGTGTTGTTTACTGCGAGCTTTGGTGTCAAATTGTAATTGTTGTACGCGCTTCCACTTTCTGTACGTGACCTGTATGTATACGCTTCCCAGACATAGGCATAGGTCTACGCATGTATAGATAGTTGGAGGTGCAGACTATTTTATATTTATAGAGTGAAAAACGTATAGTGTTATTTGTGTATATATTTATGGAGGTATATGTTTCAAAGGATGTTTAGATGTTGATGTTCTGAACCAGTGCCACATTACATATGTATCCTAAAGCTCTCTCTCTCTCTCTCTCACACACACACACACACACACACACACACACACAAACACACACACACATTAAATTATTCCGGACCGAAAGAAAATCAATTAAACTCAGATTCTTAAGGCTCGCTTGTGCACTTTGTGTTGCGTGTTTTAATTAAACGTGTAAATGTATAGAACGCTATAAGTAAATAGTTTCACAGCATTTTGTTCCTCGGCAGAATAACGCTATATCAGGTTGACAAATGGTAAAAGCGTCAAAGGTGCTTTGTGAACAGATGGCTGCATCGTTTTCGTAATACTTGAAGTCTACAAACAAATAGTCGTTGGCTTTCACACAACCTGATAGTTAGAGTAAATATGACACCATGAAAGTTATCAGATTTTTTCTTCTGTATATGCTTTGACATTGTATAGGCATGCGCACAAGCTAATCAACTTAACCGAGCTATTATATCACTAACATAGAAACTGTTCAGTGAATATTTCAGATTCAGCTGAATTAAGTAAAAAGAAACTCCGTGTTGTTTATCGAAACACAATTAAATGTTTCGAATTTTATTTTTGTCAAGAAAGTTGACAAGCCGCTTCGTGGATTTGACTTGGGCTAAGAATGTTGTCATTTCACTGATCAACCAATGAGGGGTCTTTGTTCGGATTGTGATCCTATAAGCTGGTGATAACGGAAAGACGGAAACGTAAGATAAGCTGTCATATCTAATGATTTACTGTCAGAAAACCACCGTAATTCTATAACTTCGTGATGAAGATTTTCCTAAGAACAGTCTAGTCATGGCTGGGAGAGGCGGCGGTGGGGGTGGCGATGGGGGGAGTCAGTATTTGAGGCATAAACTATGTACTCAAAAGGTGCACACAGCCCAGTGTATGATGTCAGGTGGATTATAGAGCCGGGATCAATCCAGAATAAATCCAATTTATTTAAAGATGTTGCCAGTAGTCTCCTTGTTTACGATATGACGAGGGACTTCTGCCTGCGGAAAGAGCTAATTAGGCGAAATCTCTTTGAGGGAGTAGGAAATAGACATTCACCCCCCCCCACATATATATAAGTCAGTTATCCAATAAGTACAATATTCACTGGTTGTTAATTAAACCAATATACTCTATATTTATATCCTTTGTATTAAGAGGACTCCTTGTATTGTTTTTATTGTTTGGAGTTTTCTATTATTGTAGAGAAGTTTAATAACTTTCTACTCGTCTATCTCTCTGCCTTTTAATAAACACTACTAAAGTAAAACTAAATGGCACAAACTGCGATAACAAAATCCTCGTCACAAAAGTACTGTATTTGAATTTATATGTTAAATAAAGCGAGTATATCGTCTAGAAATGGAACTCCATTTTAACAACAACAACAACAACAACAACACACAACAATAATAATAATAATAAAAATAATAATAATAATAACATTAATAATAACACCAATAACAACAACAACAATAACGGCAAAAACAATAACAACTACAAAAACACACACACACACACACACACACACACACACACACACACACACACTTCAAGCCCTATTTGAACAAAGTGTAAAAATAAGTAAATAAATACCAGATAAACTTTGGCGGAATACAATTTCCTATTATCCGCTGCCGTTATGTAATAACTGTCTTTAGACCTGGTAGTACTATGATTGAGTGCTCTTTAGCAGCGATGTACCATTCTTATACACAGTTCAAAATGTCTTTATGAGAGCATCTTGTAGAGGGATTCATATTATTAAATCCCATTCGACGATCTTTTATCCTCGACATTAATTGTGGTGGCTGTTAGAGCTGTACATGACACCAAACTATCAAGAGAAAGGGCTATACATGGATTAAGTGGTACATCTGTAAACCTTGTTCATTAATGTTCGGGTGCTTTGGCTCCGTTTCTGTTTAGGTTTGTGTTAGTACACGTATCGGAGCATATAGAGATTTTTATGAGGAGAGGATGCAGTCATCAGATCCAGATGCAGCAGTGAATACGTTCAGTTGCTACTCTGACCTTCAGTGATCCTTGTTATATGAGAAATCTTCGAATCTGTGTGCCTTCTCCTGAACATAAATGTTATACATTCAGTTCTGCCCAGTTCCACCTTTGATGCAGATATCATATCATTAGATATTTGAGTATTCTATGAGGCGATTCACTGATGTAGCTATTGCAATATCATTCTTACTTGTCTGTAAACTTTCTCCACCTAGAAGAAAGAGGCACCGTAAATAGATACTGTTTTAGACAAAATTTTGTTTGAAGGGGGTTCCCAAAGCAAAATTGCTTTTGAAAAAAATTTTTTACGGGGCCAAGTTGGTTTTTTTTGGGTTTTGGATTTTTTAAATTTTGGCCCCAGGAAAAAGGGTTAAAAAATTTTTAAATTTTTTTAAAAAACCCCCCTCCCCGTAAGAAAACTTGCATCTCTCAACACTCGTAATTTTGGGATGTCATTTTATTAACTAGTAAAAATATCGATTCAAGTTAAATACTTGAATCTATGAAGTACAGACTTTCTCAAATCAGCAAAATATGGCAATAAAATGATCCGTAGTTTACATCCGTAGTTTACATTTTAAGAGTTGAACAATTCCAATATATGCTTTTAACAAAGTTGTTCACATATGGATGCATAAATATTGCAACAGCGCAATCAGTAGTCAAGTGTTTGATGATTTGTGTTAGTTATTTAAATAAATCATTTCACAGGTACACTTCTATAATAATTATGTTTAGTGTTTAAGTGGACACCTACAGCAGATACACCTATTTTACCTGTCTATCCGGGGTCTCACGGGGCTGGCTATATCACCATAATTGACGACATTAATCATAGCGGTCATGTATTTTATCTCGTATTGGACTATGGGTAGTCACGTGATATTGGTGTCAGGCATAAATTAGCATTCCTCGAGAAAATACAGTAAAGGACTAATCATAATGCTATATATATCCATCGTATTTCGTTTTTCAAATATATTTATGACATTTTTTCATTTATTACGGGTAAACATTATTTTAAAAAGATGTATTTAATGGAAATGGTCATTTCATTTCCTCCTAAGTTCGTGCACAATTGCAAATAACCAATTTTCTTACATTCTAAACTTTGGTACCATGCCTCTCAATGAAGGAAATTAGCTTTCATTCTTATCAATTTGATGCTATGAGGGGCCCCAAACAAAAAGCACCTCCAATGTCAACAGTTTTATATATTCTTTGGGGATGTTACTTTTCTGTACTTTTCTATTGTTTGTGTCGAATGATGTTCATTATGTGACGTTTGTGGGAAGAAGTGGGGTTTATTTTAGATACAGAATTTTTTTTTATGTGAGAAAGAAAAAGGTTTCTCTGATTGCTTTAAGCTAATTGTTGTTGACATATCTCTGGTGATAACATAAATACCCTCACTGACAATGATCGTCATATTATTATTATTATTATTATTATTATTATTATTATTATTATTATTATTATTATTATTATTATAATATTAGTATTATTATTATTATTCATCCCCTGAAAACATTGGACGTTGATTTCATGATAATTATACTCTCATCAAGGTACAATTAGGTAATGAACTGCACGTGCTTCATTTGAATTATCAATTTCGTTTCTTCAGACGTGCTATAAACATTTAGTCTCAAACAGTCTTAATTTGAGTTCGTCAGATAAACGAAAAGCTTAACGCTCGGCCCAGAAGTATATCAGGAGCTGAACTGTGATTTTCAGGTTGTACTCACAAATTGATGCTGCATTTGTGAATTATACAGAAATGCAGTTGTATCTATAATTTTCCCTTTGTGACATATTTGGTGCGCATATGAATGTGGTGTATTATGTATTATTATTATGAGTGAACAAACATATAACAATTGTGAGATGTATGTTTATTCAGCTTGTTCTAAGCATATAAATTGCAGTTATGAGCACCAATAACCAGAAACCACATTAGTCAAATAGCAATTGCAGTTGTCTTTGATTGGCTCCGCCTAATTGGTTTACATCCTCATCAACGTCAATGTCCATGTCCTTGTACAGGTGTGTCTTAATGTGTTTCAATGCACTGAAACTACTACGTTCAGTTGTGCACACAGATACTGGATATGCGAGCAAGAGGTTTAGAGCACAGAATATACCCGGGAAGAACTGAGGATTGAAGGCATCCAGCATAGTGACTAGATCATAAGATGCAATCTATCTATGTCACCCCATATCGTTCTCCATGTTTGCCCTTTAACGCCTATTTACTATCCAAGGATTGAACATCGATCGTGTCGTCACAATAATGGCGGTTTATATCTGAAACTGCAGCAACTTCCTTGTAATTTTGTGGGTATGACATACTGAGTCAACCAGTTTCTCCGTCAGTTCAGATGTTAAATGGTCAAAAAAGGGTAAGTATAAGGATTGTTTCCAATATTGCGAAGGTTTTTTTGGCCTCAACATTGGCGCGATGCTGTTGCCTTCCAACCTTTCGTGTATCTCATGTTTGCTAGCAATCCCTCCAGCCTTCTTGAACAATGCGTCCAAAACAGCCTCATCATTGATCTCTGATTCTAGTATGTAAACCCATTTTCTGGCTTCCTTTGATCCATGAACTAGATCTAGAACAGAACTCTGAAGTGTTACAGACAATCTATGTGTGCCATCTAAGACGTTCTGTAACATCAATATAGCAATAATGAAATCCTACTTCGTGGTGGATGCTTCAGGACATCTTACTGTGGTGTCTCAATCCCAGCTAACTACGCGTAGTTCCTTGACAAACACTTGGTAATCTGTTACAAACAGTCGGCCCTGGATGCCCAACGCCTTTCACAGAGTGTCTTCAGTTTAAACGGTTTCCGCATTTCTTCTCTGACAGGAGCATTATTCCCTAATGTCTCTTTGCATTGGTTTTGAAGGCCACATATACCCCGGTCATGGTGTCCATAACATTAAGGTAAATTCATAACTTTGAAGAATAAACGATGCAGACGTTGAGGATATGGGAACGACGATGCACACATATTGTGCTCTGATGATGATTGCACGGACCCCGGTTTGAACACTTCCAACATGCCCAGTCATAGCGGATGCTCCGTGAATTCTTCACGAACTGAGTTATATATTCTGTGGTCATCTTCTGGTTTATTGTGCACAAACTGGGCATATTTTGCAACCTACTCCTTGATGCTAACATCAGTTGACTAATCTGCGATGTAGGTAAAACAATTTGCATTATCACAATCCGTAACTACTGACTTCGGAATTTGGTTTGCTGCAATGGTTTGATGTCACAGGTATATATTCAGGTGCAACATGAGGCATTATAGCGTTAATGAATGTGACTTCATCAGATTCATCAGACGATTTTGCGGTTGTTTGGGTTGTTGCACTTAAAGACTCCTGGATATACATTTAGCGACTGGATCCTGAACGTAAAAGGTGGCGTTAGTGTTGTCCTGCTGCTATCATAATAGATCTTCTAAATGTCCAAAACTATAGCTAACTCAGAAAAACAATGCCTATTAAAATCTAACGCATATGCATGAGATACCGGTGGTTAACGATCATATAACCGCGAGGAATTATTTAAGCTCGTTAAAGTATGTGCTATTTGACGTCAGCAGCAAACTGACAGTAATCTATTGTACGTGCAAAACAGTGACTCGTTAACCTGAAAGTCATATTATTATATTATTTTTTTAAAGTTCCAGCATGGTGTACGCACGTGCATGCGCGCGTAATTGCTGGTTTAGCCCCTGAATACTATCTGAAAATAAATAGTCATATAAATGATGTTATGATTGCCGGCTCGTGTGAGTGAGTGAGTGAGTGAGTGAGTGCTTTGTTTAGCCCCAACACTGTTTTCACTATAGTAATATCAATATTAAGTCGTATTGTATTATTAACAGTAATACTATGGACTATGTGCGTAATGTATTTGAATTGTCATGAGTTGGTTAGTGAATGAATGTATTTGTGGGGATCAAATACATACAAGTTTGTTTTTATCACAGACTTGTCAATGGGCGGCTTAAGCTCAGCCCAAGTTACATCCGGGATATATATATATATATATATATATATATATATATATATATATATATATGTGAATATTATGCAATAAACCATAACAATGACTTTAATATTTACCTATCTATATCACTATAATGACACTTGAGACACGTTATCAAACGGCGACTGTCTAGGGGAGTAAGATGAATAGATGAAACTTCCCACCGTCGCAGGCAATACTGGTAATCGAACCCAAACCAAAAATCCTGGAGCTCGTGCAGCATACCAATAGCGCCCATTTTGGTCTATCTGTATCTAGAACACGTCACAGATGACAGATGGTCTGAAAGTTAATGCTTTATCACAATGTCTGATTTGGTGATTTTCAAAACTTTGTTACTTTTAATAGTATCATACTTCACTGAGACACCATACACTTAGTTTGACAAAATACATGTCTTCCAATATTGTGTTACATCAGCAAATCGAAACCAGAAGAGAAGACACACACACACGCGCGACACACACACGCACGCGCCACACACACACACACACACACACAAACACACACACACACACACACACATATATATATATATATATATATATATATATATATATACATATATATAATTTGTTGTATTTATAAACTTCACCAATAATTTTATAGATCTTAAAATTAAAAATATATTTTGCTGTCAGTCTCATGTATTTCCCTGATTACCTAAAGAACAACGCCTACATATCATAGGTTGATATTGCCGTATGACAGTTAAAACGATAAATACTGCTTCCAGGATGTTGTCTGGAAAATCAATTTCAAGAAATAGATTGCAATTGTGTTTATCAAAATATTAACTCATCAATCTTATCGGTGCATGGTGTAACTAATGCGTCATAGGAAGTAATGATTTACTGAAGAAATATGATTGAGTTATGTTATAATTTTATATCGACAATTACTTACTTGAGTTCTCCATATTGCGCAATCCGATGATTGATGATGATTGGTGATGATTGGTGATTTACGGACATTTTTGTGTACATGGTAGGCTAAATGGGCCGAGCGGCCTCCAAAGGTAATGAGTCCCAATGTAAAAGCATTAAATCTGGAGTTCCGCAGTTATCAATAAGCCCGGCCGGATCGGTCAGGCTTATGCTTAATTTGGAGCAATGTTTTTCGTTGATATTTTGATATCTTATTTGTTTGATGCTTCGCAGATAATACAACTGTCAGCTAAAGGTCAGGAAGTGTATCAAATTTGTATCATTATAATAAGTCAAGAATTTAAGAATTAAAGTCGATGGTTTGTGGCTTTAAAATTGAACTAATTATCTTTAAAAAAAACCTTTACATTTAGCCAACCAATTACAAGGACAGCAGAAAATAATTTAAATCTTCAAATGGAAATTAAAACTTTGAACGAATGGACAATAAATTAACTTGAAAATCATAACTGAAATAAGATTCCTGAAATTCCACAAAAATACATTATATAAAACACGTCTAAAATACTAGCATGTCATTGTTAATACAAAGTGTGATTACGGTTTATTCTTCAAAATATGGAATGAATTCTTCAGTCTAGAAAAGACAATAATTTTAGAAAGTGTATACATTACTTGTGATGATTGAACTTTTTATATTCAAAGGGACGAAAAGATCATGTAATTGAACTTGATGCATTATTGTGCGACATTGCATAATTGTGCCATATTGCATTATTGTGCGAAAATGAGCACCAACGCCTAGAGGGCTCCGTTCATTTAATTTTAATTTTCTGTCTGTTTCTAGGGTTAAAATGCTGACACTCGTGTTTTTCCAGTTGCTGTCCATATTCTTCTGGAACTCACTCCATTACTATTTGAAAACTCACCTTTCTAGACTCGCTTATCACTCCTAAGTATTCACTCCATCCGAATATTTGCTGATGAATTTTCGGTCATTCCTTCACTATCAGATTGCCCAACCAGTCTATCAGATTTGCCACTGAGCTCGATTCTTTTTGAAGATATTGGCGATATAGAAGTTCATTATTATTATTATTATTATTATTATTATTATTATTATTATTTTATTATTATTATTATTATTATTGTACACCCACAGCATGATATATTCCTAACCAATACTGACGATTTTTTTAATACTTTACGGCGTTGAGCAGACTTCAGTACATGATATTTACACGGTTGACACATTAAACATGCCACGCCAATCTGTCGACAAGGGAAACGAAAATAAATTTGGTTTAATACTGCCATCAGTGTGCAAAACCCACATCATTCAGATATGGAATTGTCGCTCGCCAAAAGATATATCTGATAAATTTACATACTGCTCACCCACTGGATCTTTCCCATATCAGCTCGTTCTTGCTTTGATACACTCTCATTTTGTGTGCCGTATCATAGCTTGGGGAAATACAAACGATTCTATTTTAAAACGCTTATTTACTTTGCAAAGGCGATCAATTCATGTACTAGACAATATACATTATAATAGACACACAGAACCAAAGGTTAATTCATCGGGAATACTTAACCTTCTTGATTTATTGGTGTACCAATACCTTATGTTTATATCTGACTACCTTTTAAACAAACATCCACCTTTATTCGCAATAAGCGACTAAGAAGGACAACCTGGTCGTCGTGGGTTGCGACCCGTAGAAGGAATCCTGGTAGTTGAGTTGTGGAAACACCGCAACACACTACATTGGCCTTAATTTCCTTCTAAGGCTTGATCTGACCAATCGTCTAGTCACGTTCAGCCATGGAGCTTGTTGTTTTCAGACCTTCGGTTTTTAGCCCCCCTCCCCATAACTTAACAGAAGTCAGTTGCTGGAGGATGATGTTGCTTTTGGTAATCGAGTGGATGATACTCTTCCACTTACTTTGCCCTGGTAATTATATCTTCTGGGGGTATATTACTATTGAAGCCCTGATGAATTTATGTTGGAAACTATATATGTCATTCACCGCCTTGTTGGACTCCATGTTGGGTGGGAATCTTCAGTAATGAAACTTAAAAAAAAACAACATGAAACAACTTAACCAAAAAAGGAACAAGAGAGCAAGTGGATTCAGAATCGGATACCGATAGTAGTGTCAACTGCTGGCCGAGATTCGAAATGATGGAATCTACGGACAATAGTCGACCACTATCACGATTATTATCCCATTTGCACTTCAAAATGACATACAAGGTTTGGGAGGAGTAGCTAAAATGGTACTTGATTACGCCCTGGACAAGGTCTAACCAAGGTAGTAGACAAAAAGTCCCATTCAGACAATCTACTTGATCAACAATGATAGTAAATGAGCCAATTAGAGTCTCCTCTCACATATCCCTTAATTACAAAAAAGGTATCATAAGATCGGAGACCTGAAGGGATGTAGTGACGAGGAGATTCTTAAAAGTGATGGTGCCAAACAGCAAGGTATAGTTGCCTTAAAAATATTTAAAATAAACAAATACGAGGTTACGTTATTGACACTAACCCTACATTGCCCAAATACATCAAATTGGCATACCTAACTATCCCTGTGGAAACACACATTCCAAATACAATGAGATGCTTCGTATGACACCATAAGAATAACTGAAGGAGGAAGCTCGCATGCGCCCGATATGGCACAGAAGGTCATACATAATAAGACCTCCTATGAAGCACCTGAATGTTTTGTAAACTGGAAGGAAGCACATAATGCTTACTCGAAAGACTGCCCTATGTGGAGAAAGGAAAAACAGACCCAAAGCATTAAGGCCACAACAGGAGTGGCGTTTCAAGAGGCCAGAAAGATTGTTGGGACTTCGTTTCCAACACTTCCTTTATGCCAAGATAGCCAAATCTATGATAAAAAGAAAAACACGTAATATAGAAACTCAGACCATAATTACTTGGCCAGAAGGCGAAAACCCGAAGTCTCGCCAATCTAAGTCTATTGAAGTGCAAACGGAATAAAGTCCCAAATAAGCCTCTACCAATAAACAATAGACCAAAAACGACAACCCAAAAAGATCACTAAAATTACTGATGATAATCAGACTAAAACAACAGTTACAAAACAAACACCTGTCGTTCAAGATAAACCAAAATAATTTAATAATCCACTCAAATCGTCCCAAAAAGGTTCACAGGACCCTCTTGTTGAACATGACCGGTTTGATATTAAAAAAAGAAAACTAAGTAATGAAGAAATGGATTTGGAGTCTGCTGATGCACTGAACCAGACATCGCCAGCAAAACAACAAACTAAGCCACCATGATTGAGAGAATAATCAATTGGAATTGTAGAGGTTTTCGCCGGAATATAGAAGAAATAAAAATGTTTATGCAGGAATTTTATTCCATAGCAATCTGTCTACAAGAAAGATGTATTGATCATACAAAAGCAATAGGTTTTCGTAAATATTCTCTATATAACCACTATTCCCAAGCCATCAATGGTAAAACCATTGGTGGTCTATCTATTGTAGTCAGAAAAATATCCCACATGGAGAAATCAATCTAAATACACCCTTCCATGCAAAGGCTGTATCTATTTCCGTTCATAAAATAATAACTACCTGTTCAATTTATTTACCTCCAACATCGATCCTAAGTCCAAAAGAAATGAATTATCTTGTTGGGGATGTAAATATATCAATGATATAGGTAGAAACATAGAACACTTTATTACACAACATCAGTTATGTCTTTTAAATGACGGACAACCCACATATATTCATCCTGCAACTGGTAATTGTTCGGCAATGGATATCTCATCGTGTTCGCTAGCATTGTTCCGAGATATAAATTGGAACGTTTATGAAGAGCTCTGTAGAAGTGATCACTTCCCAACATTTCCTCATTTCAAACATGAAGGTCAAAATGATAATTTACAAAGATGACGATTGGGGAAAGCTGATTGGTTTAAATTTCGACCAATGTGCAAATTAAACTTAAAACCAGAAGAAAAAAAAACGACTCAACACACCCTGATGGAATTAATAATGTCAATATGCCCTTTGAATCAAAATACTTGCAAGATTAAAAAAAGCAACCAACTCGGTATCATGTAGACGAGGATTTAAAGAAAGCATTAAAATCAGTTAACAAATTATGTTTCTAAATTTAACAGCAGATCTCAAATTAAAAATAGGAAATACAATATCCGAATTGTTTAATCAAGAAGAAGGAGTGCATCAATGCAGCATTGTATCAGTAACACTTTTTAGTGTGAAAATAAATAGCATAGACAAATATTGATTGTCCATGTCCAAAACTGTGATTTTGCACTTTTGCAACAACAGCACACCTCATCCAGAACCAAACCTTACAATAAATAAAACTCAAATACCAGTTTTAAATGAATACATATTTTGGGATGTGATATTTGGTAAGAAATTGTCATTTTTACCACATATGAAATATTTAAAAGCAAAATGTCAAAATACTCTCATCCTTCTGAAGGTAGTATCACATATGGACTGGGGAGCCGATCATAAAGTCTTTTTACGGCTTTACAGGGCCCTAATTCGATCCAAATTAGATTTTGGAAGTATTTTATATGGAAAAGCACGACCATCATATGTCAAATCCTTAGATACAATACAAAATCAAAGATTGAAGTTATGCTTGGGATTTTCCGTACATTTCCAATGTGGAAGCCAATGATCCATCATTGTACAATAGAAATGAGAAATTATCACTTCAATATGCACTTAAACTAAAATCAAGTCTTCAGAAATCAACATATCAACACACAATTCATCCCGAATTTAGGAACATAAACGGAATACGCATTCAACAGTTATTGAACAATATAAATTTAAATGTCAACCATGTTGCAACTAATATTATTCTTGCAACATCAAAATGGGATGTGAAGATTTCCACCATTCGATACGATCTCCATCCACCCGAAAAATAGACACGAATCAAGATATGTTTATCATCAAATTTGCAGAAATTAAACATGAGTATCCCACTTTCAAGTTTATTTATACTGATAGGTCAAATAAAGACAACGTCTACCTGATGAAGCTTCCATTTTCTCTGCTGAACCTCCAGCCATTTTACTGGCCTTCAAATATATAAATAGATCACTCCATAATAAAATTGTCATTTACAAAGATTCATTATCCACCCCCCAAGCAATTAGGGGTCTATAACTAGATAATAGTATTAGTTTGGAAATCGCTAACAAATACACGAGCATTACTAATAGAGGAAAACCGTTATATTTTGTGGATGCCAAGTCACATAGGCATAAAGGGACACGGAAAGGCTGATACTGCTGCAAAAATGGGCATTTCAACTTAATAAGTCAAGAAACAATTTACCCCACTCAGACTTTAGACATACTTTAAAATCTCACTACATAACAAAATGAAAGCAACATTAGGATGATCAAATGTTCAATGAATTACATTATCTCAAACCAGTTCTTCGAGAATGGCTCACCGGAAACCACAAAAGACTGGAAGAGTTAGTTTTATCTCGTGAACCCATAGGGCATACCTATATTACACACACGTATTTGTTAGCTGGGAAGGATTCACTGTTCTGTATATTGTGCCACTAAATGCTCACAGTGGAACACATATTCGTCCACTGTGTTGAGTTCGTAACACCAGAACAAAATTATTCCATGTTTCAACTTTAAATGCACTTTTTAGATATATTAATGCCAAAATGGTGCGTCAATTTTTTCGAGAAGCTGATCTTTGCAACTTATTTTTTAACATATGATGTGCATCTGATTAATTGTGTATTTCTAGAAGCTGATCTTCGTTGTTTATGTTGGGGCGTCTCCTTGCACATTGCACAAGAGGAATATGTTCTTAGAATAATAAGCTTAGGATTTTAATGTAAACCGTTATCTAGTGTTGACACAAGATGGCCTTTGACGGCAATATGCCGTAAAAGCACATTCATTTAACATAACATTCACCGTAAACTGTGAGACCAAATACGCGCCCAACGTGACGAGCAAAATAAATTGTGTTCCTCGATGTCATTCAACGTTTATGCGCAAGCACCCTCTTTATTTCCTGCCAGTTCTCGGAATGATTGGGCAAAATATCAGTTTCATTCATTGTAAGTACGATACGTGTTGTGAATGCAAACAACATAAACTTTGGATGCTTGAATATAATCGTATACCTATGCATGTATCTGGGATACTCATCAGCCTGTGGGGCCTAGCTAAATCGTCACGCCAACAGGAAAACGGCTACATGCAGGCTACGTAGAAAACCGAAAGCACGTAAAACATACCATTTGACACGACAGCTCGCAGTAAACAACACGTGCGAGTGGTTCAATGGTGACTTACTCAACAGTACTTTACTGTGGTCCAAACGAAACCTGTATATAAAACATTTCGACACCTGAGATGCTGACCTCTGCTTTATTCTAGATTCGAAAAACTAAATACATCCTACCTATATGAACCGTTTCGATACGCGTCCGATTAGTCTGGGCGAAATGTTCCACCAATGAGTTATGTTTCTTGTTACCGGCCCACACATAAACACCGGCGCCTACTAGTTATAATGATATAAAATATGATGGGGTCTATGGGAAGACATTAGTCCCACAGTTTGCACAATTGATTAGTTATTACTGTATATAATTGAAACTGTAAATATATGTATGACTAAATTGGGAATAAATTCATCATTGCTAATTGTTCAGCAAAGACAAAGTGTGATCACCATACAAATAATACTCTATATTCACGAAACAATGAAAATAAATTACTTTTGATGTTACCGTCCATAAAAGGCCAAGGTCAGACATGCCAAATGGTTGGACAGTATTTACGAAAAAGTGAAATCTACCAATACCACCGTTTTAAATCAGTTTAGGCGAAATAGAATAAATCCACATATACAATCCTACTGAAACGCAAAGCGACCTTTTAATTGTGAGAATAGTATTCTACAAGAATTAAATGCTGATGAAACGCTAAGCATTTATCTGACTTGTTTAGTGTAATTCTTACTCCTGATAAGTACATTAATATGTTGAGCGAAGATATTATCAGTCAATTATATAAACATATCAAAAAAGGAAGGTCAAGGTGCGTATCAGAAATGTAAATCCAAAATTGATCATATATTTACATTAATGGTCATGGCACGGAAATATCTGTTTTATTCTGCATTCATCGACTTCAATAAATCCTTTGATTTTATCTCATATTTACACTCATGGTAAAGAGTTATTAATGAATATATTCACTGCATGGTTTTAAAGGAGCTTCGATCAATGTATAACAGTTTAAAATCTCAACTCAAAACTGCCATTTGGTTAACCGCACTATTTGAATGTATAACTGGTACCCGTCAATATTGTATGCTGAGTCCTTCTCTTTTTATTTCATAGTTTAGTGAGGTTATAAAGATCTGTGATAATGCACTTACTGGTTCATGGTTCATTTTTCTGCTTGGAGAATGTGGGAGACTGTCGCTGTCATTATATCTGTAAATGCGTTAAATATTGGAATCCTGTAGTAACCATTCATAACGTATATACACATTCGTGTTATAATTTGCTCAAGGGTCTAAGGGGCGCAGCCATCGTTACGTGGGCGTCAAATGGTAAATATAAATTGTTTTTGTATGGCTTTGGATATGTTTGGATCAACCAAAGCGTTGCTGATACGAAGTTATTTTTAGAGATCAGAAAGGTACGGCTGCGAGATTGCGTCACATAAAAGAAATATAAAATTGCTTCGACTAAATTTCGACGCACTAATCGCAAATTATCTTTTGATAGATTTAGAGGTACATTGCCAATAAGTAAAAGAGTATGGATGTTTTTGAGGATATAGATCATTTCATTTCTATCTGTCCTCTGTACCAATACCTGAGTTACACTTTCCTGCAGGCATCCTTCGTCATAACTCTTTTAATGCGTTTTATTCTATAATGTCATGCAATAACGTATATATATATATATATATATATATATATATATATATATATATATATATGCCTTTGTTTTGCGCCGTTCCACAAAGGCTATGTTCTTGGACCGCTACTGTTTACTCTGTATATAACATCACTAAGCTATCTTATTCACATCCTTAAGTTAGACCATCATTTATATGCAGATGGCACACCAAGGATACATATCTTTATTTACAACAGATACTGATATTTCCCTTAAACAACTTAGTAACTGTCTCAGTAATATCTCTGGCTGGATGACAAGCAATAAACTCAATGCCAACAAAACAGATTTAACCATAACAGGTACATCCAGACAATGCAGCAAACGTACTCGTTTCTTCCCTACGAATATCCTTAGTCATAGCATCACACCATCAGACTCTGTATGTAATCTTGGTGTTACATCTGATAGTGCTTTTAATTTCAGAAAAACATATTTCTCTGACATGTCGGGCGACTATCGTATGCGTGACCTTCGCCGTATTCGTCTCTATGTTTCTTTATAACATCGCATTTAAGTATATTCTAATACTTCCGTGTGTTAGGGTAATCACACAGTCTCCTCGGTTTTCCCATTCTGTCCCACTTTTAAAATCTGTTCATTGGCTCCCAGTTTAATCTCTCATCATGTTTAAACTCTGCACTATTGCCTATCAAACATTTTCTTCTGGAGAACCTGCATATCATATAGCAGAAATATTATTCTTACATACCAGAATGACCATTAACGGTCATAAATTAACAAACACATTCATTGAGAGATCAGTTATTTTTATTGATTTGTATATAAGAAACAACTTATACACTGACGGATACACACATTCAAACAGTTTATATGACACAATAAAGGAACATAACTATATACAGTCAAACCTGCTCTTAATGCCAGATGTGGGACTTACTGAAAGTAGCGTTTACAGAAGGTGGAGCTTCCAGACAGTAGGAACCCCGTGCACTTAATTAAAGGTGGAATTTCCAGTGA
Source organism: Paralvinella palmiformis (assembly GCA_025642065.1). Classification (NCBI taxonomy): domain Eukaryota; kingdom Metazoa; phylum Annelida; class Polychaeta; order Terebellida; family Alvinellidae; genus Paralvinella; species Paralvinella palmiformis. The sequence goes on along the minus strand of JAODUP010000763.1, from coordinate 210,907 downwards.
CTGAACAACATAGAGTACATACTATTTATTTGTATTGATGCATACACATACTTTATACACATTTGCACGTATATCTAATTCATATATATATATATATATATATATATATATATATATATATATATATATATATATATATATATATATATATATATATATATATATAATTACATAAAAAGCATTTATCTTGCTTTGCTTCAGTGACGAATTCATCCTTATTGTGACACTCATATCCTCCAGGTCTATGACGCGCTTGACTAGTTTCTGTATTTGGTCTTTACTCACATCAAATTCTTCTCCAACTCTGGGGGAAATGGTTTAATTGTTTTAACATACCCCTCTAGAGCATTCACTTTTTGGATGACCATTGTAAAATCAAGCCTTTATCAGTTTTAAGTTTGCATATCTCTAACAAGAGCTCCTCCAGCAGCAAATACCTTTACTCAAGGTGTGTTGAAATCACATAACAATTACAGAACAATGCAAATAGCACTGTCCACTAGCCAAGTCACCGTCAGCACAAAACGTCATACACACCGTCGGTGACATAACTGGGGAAGAGCTATCACTAGTCTATATGTTGGTGATTATTGGTCAATATGTTGGTGATGTTCGGCCAATGGCAATCAGCGCTAAATCATGCTAATAAATCCTCAATCAAATTATCGCAGCTGACGGTTGCTTGACAGGTAATATTGTTGGCCGGGGACACTGACACTATGGCGTTTGGCTGCGTCGGGCACTTGGCCGCTCTAAGCATGTCAGTTTGAATGGGTCTTGCATCGGAACGTTGGAAAGGTGGCGTTTAATAGCAGGTGGTGCTTCCAGACATGTGCCGTTAAGAGCAGGTTTGACTCTATATTTAACATATCAACCGGTATTCTAAAATTATACATAAACCACTCTCTTAGGTGAGGAAACCTCAATCTTGAAACAGTATCAGATAGAACATTTCTGATACCTGGGACTCAACATGCATCAATGTCTAAATTTTACATCACAGAATAAATGCGCAATTCCCTCACTCATGGCATTAATTCTCGATTCACTTTCTGGCCTTTACTAATACTTGACCTGGCAGTTACATTATCAGTAAAATATAATACCTTTGAATGTTGACAAAGACATGGCCCACGCCTCGCATCAATATTGCAACAAATGTATCTTTATGATTATTATGGACATTTTCTGACTCTGGTAAATCCTTACACCAATCCATATACCCCAAGTCATTGTGATATACGCAGCCATAGACTTCATTGAAATAATGAAAATGAACGACACTAACCTGAGGCATGTGAAATATACTTTTGTCTGGAAATGTTTTATTGGCTAAATTCCACCAATGAACCTCTTCATAAAACTCACTAGATAACCAAAGCTTATGAAACGACTTCCGAGGTGGGGGGGGGGGGTATTATCAATCGCATTACGTCTGTAAGTCCTACTTAACTTGATAACTTGACTAGCCCAATTCGATTTACATGATCATCTTTGCAATTGTTTACTTGATGTTCATCGTCGAAATTGGAATGACTGCAATTCATGCAATAAGTCGACTACTTTGCTATTTGGCAAACTGGTAGTCATGTTTATAATATCAATTTCAATACCAGAAAATGTAAACGTTTGAGTGATACCTACTACTTTAGGCCAGAATATTGAAAACCCAAACCTTGTGAGTAATGCAATTAAAGTGTGTTGACCCCGACAAACAGATTATATATTCCTTGCAGATTAATTGGAAATCGTCCAGATATACCGCTAATCGATAACCTCTTTTTTCCTACAATGTTTAATAATCTGAGACAACCTGCGAAATATTGAAGGTGTTTTGATAGCTCCAATGACCAACCTATTATCTACCATATCTGTTGCATCAGTATCACCTGTAAATTTCAATTTTATTCCAGACATGTGATGTTACGATGGCTTTATACCTATTGATCTTTAAGCAAATTTTAGATCAATTTTACAGCAACAAGATCCTGGTGTAATGGTGTGTAATACATCTTCAGCGTTCTGATAATGTACACTAACGTTTGTATGCGAATATTTATAAGTATTTAAAGTATTTAAATCATTGTACATATGACATGTATATAGTTTCTGGTATGTTTGGACCTTTTTCCCAAATGACGAGTTTTGTATTCTTCATTTGTCATATGACATTTTACAGACACTCAACTGTGCACTTATTAAATGAAGCACACCACAGCCATGTGGAAAGTTGCATGTTGACTGTACTCGCCTGTATTGCTGGTCATACAACAATACTGAGGACTACACACACATCTCTGAGCCAATGACGCCATCTTTATCTGTTTTAAATATTATCTCTACTCTTTCACTTGACGCTAAAATCTGTTTATCAGGGTCAGCGTCACAACTCAAAGCTAACTATATCCTGATAAACCGAATTTATTGTCTATTAAATATATATTAATGGATCTAAGTCAGCTCTCATAACATGCTTACCTATATAGGACATAATCATGTTATTTAAATCGGCATGCGAACCTGCCACTTGACCTTTTCCTTCTGTTCGGAATGGTTTTTATTCTCATCGATGAGCTGTTGAAGTACGCTGTTCAAAGTGGATTCTCTGGTTGCCGACGTAGGTAACCTTTGTTGATAGACGTTAGAATTATCTGGAGAGTTTTTGGTGCCATTTGTAGCCACGAGTCCCTCTATTGATTTCACCCGTTATGATATTCTCAGTTACAGTTCCTGGAGTACCATTGCTCACGGGTATCTTATCTAACAATATCTCCAGGAAACACCTCTGTGCAAGCTGTTTAATTTTCTGTACCGGAATGTCATCTCTTGTCAGTATATTTAACGCATCTCTGTCTAAAAAAAACCTTGGCCAGTTAACAATCCCGTTTTTGTGTTATTTATACCACGTTCTGCCAAGAAGCATTCCGCAAATGTGTGATAATGTTCTTGTAACACCAGTTTTTGAGAACTTATCTAATTTCGCAAACTATTTGAAATAATGCAGATTGACAAAACACAAGAATATACTAACTTCACTTTTTCAGTGTTAGATGCACCAAAGCACAGTGGATGCAGATATAAACTGCACTTCAGGATCATTGATTTGTGTGTGTGTTTATGAGTGTGTTTGTGTGTGTGTGTGTGTGTGTGTGTGTGTGTGTGTGTGTGTGTGTGTGTGTGTGTGTGTGAGTTCGCAAACAAATTATAATAAAATAGTCTTAAGTGGCGGTGAAAATGATTGTGATGTTTACTCATTAAAATTCGTTTCATTATTATTCGAAACCCTTAGTTATATGAGCCAGGCCCCAAGTTACCCTCCGAATGAGCAAGCCTTAAAGCCTGTGCGGAGCGCGGCGTTTATAAAGTTAATTCTATTCAACTATTCTTTGGACGAGACAAAATACGTTGATTTGCTGAAAGTCAAGTTGGACATGGCTGTAGAATATGTATGCAAGTTGGGACACCTTGACATATGTCCGAGATTGTCAGTGAAGTCTTGAAGAAGAGGAAGACGTCGAATCTCAACCCCATAGCGAATGTATGGGAAGTTCTGAAGAACAGGGTTACTGGCAAGTATCTGGGAAGTGTCAAAAATCTTGAGGAAGCTATACAAAAAGGCTAGAAACACAAACTAATACCTGGCTATTTCCGTAAACGGGTTGAAGGATGGTGAAGATGTTTGAATATGGTTATTAAAAACAACGTATAGTACTGACTCTGACGTACCATGTGGCTGATTTAAAAATTACATGTACTCACTCGTGGTATAAAAGGTTTAATCAAACATACTTGTTTTATAAATACTATCCCTCATAATATCAGTTAACTGCTGATTGAATCAATTAAAACACGATTTTTTTAAATTGAAATATCAAAGGTGATTTTAAACTTTTATCTACGACTGTATGACGTTAGAAGGAGATTATCTACAGTTTCTGACAGATAATAATAATAATAATATAATAATCAAAATTTATATAGCGCCCTATATAACCTGTAATAAGGTTACTCTAAAGCGCTTGACAATAAATAATTATTCATAGTTACGTTCAACAGATACATGCTTTGTTTTGCGTTTCATCAAATCCTTCTGTCGTGATCTGTCCACTTTTACGATTTATTTCTTCATTCTAATTGCCTCCGTTTTCCTAAGATACTCGTTAAATAATTCTTAACTTATCATGGTCCGTCGGTCATCAGACAGCTTCCACATGACAATCGAGAAAAGGTCATTTCTCAACTTTGATTGGGAACTATTCTTGGCTTTCCAGTGGTCTCAGCAATCTTATCTGAGGAAGTTCAGATGTTGGTTTGAGTACAGGAGTTTAAGACATTTCGTTCTATAACCGTCACGTGGGACCTTCCCTGTTGACTAGACGTAGAACTTTCCAGTGGTTGGACGGCTTTGTTTGTTATTTTCCGATGACATTCAAGACAAGATTCGTTCTTTCGTTGTCATAATATAGTTTCATATAAAGTACATTCTGGCTTTATATTCAGCTGAAACCAAGCGGTCGTATTTTCAGAAAACATAAGCACTTTAGTGAACATTAAATCTTCCCCAGGCCTCTGCTTGCAGCACTATCAATTCTAAGTATTGTCAGCTATATAATAATAATAATAATAATAATAATAATAATAATTATAATCCATCAATGAATAACTGTTACTCGTTTATTGTTAGTCCCTGGTAGCGAACGATATTTATTGGTGCACGTCAAAGCTAAACAAAACCGCGTCCAATATTCTTGATTCAGTAAATATTAGGAATTGTTACTCATCCTGATTCATCCTTCTATAGCATTGTCTTCTACGATTGTTGGTACTTTGTGTAATATATGCACCTGTTAGTTTTCTAATCTTCCAGTGGAGAAAGGAAGTTTTTCAGCGCCAGTTTCTTCCTAAAGGACATTTTTGTGTCAGGTCATTTGAGACACCTGAGAGATTGTATGGTGTACCCTGTGACTGTATTAAGAAGTAGCCGAATGACTAAGCTAAAATTGGAATGACATTACTGAACAAAAGGATTATTACTGAACTAGAATGAAATATCACCCCAATCGTTCATAACTTAGTGAACGTTCACCCACGCCTAAATGGTCTTCCCTGGGTATACGCAGTTAAGTGTGATAGGGCCTTTATTAAAGAACCTCTCTGATCTATTTGACTTATAATCGAGAACAGAGAATTTCAGGCAGATCTACGATACTGCGAATGACAAATAGGAATTATTATAGCTATACTTTCAACAATTTCCCTATATGATTGTAACCTAATTACTTACAATATGGAAAACGACTCTGGCCAAGCTTAGTGTCCAAAGAGATGTTTATCTGTGTAACAAACGACTCCAGCAGGAGTATAAATCCATCGAACAGCATTGTATGAATGAATAGAAGGTCGTTTAACTCGACCACATAAAAGGACAACAATAGAGATTCTACATTATACATAGAAAACCTGCTACAGTAAAACACGTCGTAATAACTCCATGGCCTAACTGGTAGCGCGGTTGGCCAAAGATCTATAACACCTGGGTTCAAACCCCGGCCGGATTATATCAGAAGGATATTTCATCTTTCACTTTGTTTATTACCTTTCGATGTCGCTCTACCCATTTAGCCCACATTGTCCACAAAACTGGCCATAAAACAACGACATTTATTACTTTTGTGTAATAAGGAATCTGCATTAAAATACAGCCCTATCTGAAAGTAAACCAAGATGTCTTGAATATAAAAAATAATTTCAGTTCCGGATAGACCATTGCCATGTAATTAAATTAGTTTCTGCATATTTTGTGTACAAAATAGAGAATTAGCTGCACTTGATAATGTAAATGTTTTAATTTTTATCAGTAGTCATCGTTATATGTCTATAAGCCATGTTATTGGTGATTTTTTAATGATAAATGATTTATAATTAATAACACAGTAATACATTCGACAATAGCAGAAATAGTTGTATTTTCACTCAGCCCAAAATAGCATGACTAGTTTCGGTTATAAAAAACTTTAACAAATGCATGTGTACATTATGATCATATCATGACGTCTTGTGTTATATTCACATGGAGACAATAAGCTACATCAGCGGTTATGACATACAACACTTACCCTGTAAATATACGACAAAGGTAGATTATTTATTTTATTTAGTTTTATGGTGAATTCTGTTATTTCTTGTTGTTGTTGCTGTTCTTCTTATTATTATTATTATTATTATTATTATTATTATTATTATTATTATTATTATTATGTTGTTGTTGTTGTTGTTGTTGTAGTCAATACTACCGTTGATGTTTTAATTAATAGGAGCACATTCAATCCAAAAATCTATATCATATTTTAAACTCGAGCTATGCTACTTGGTTACTATCACAACTGTCAGCGGTAGGCCTATTTTATTACAATGATAAGATAATTGATGTAGACTGTAGAGAGATGATGAGAAAAGACACTAGATCATCTAAAAGTCGGCGTGGTATACAATCCGGGAATTATATTTGGAGGCCCTGGTTAGAAGGTTACATGGCAAGGTCTCACGAAGCCTTTCAGCAAATAATAATAATAATAATAATAATTAATGATAATAATAATAATAATAATAATAATAATGCTGGACGAAATGGCAGTTATTTTACTTGGTAGGCAACTTCTGATTAGGGAGTTGCATATGGTCTTCAATTAACCTTCAGATATGCCCACGTTGAGATTCGAACTCAGGTGGTAGTCATTTATGGTCCAACATGCTACCAGTTACACCACGGAGTTCTTCCGGGACAGTTGGTACCGATTTTTCATCCCTTTATGATGTTTTCTATCCTGAATCGCCGTGATTTTTTACAGTAATTCCGGATGCTCCTTATTATATCCCAGGTGGTAAGCATTAAATAATGCTATGTCATCGGGATCGATGACTCGCTCGTATCGGTGTCATGACTCTACACCGTCCGGATCACCATATGACCTATACTATGATATCAGGATGGTATCGTGTTACAGAAGAATAGAAAACTATCGATGGCTGACTATCGTGAATATGATACATAAACGTGATAGAGGACATTCTGAATCATGGAAAAAGACGTGAGAAGCCATGCAAATCTGACAGATTTATCCATGATAGAGATATTGAAAAAGCATCATTGAAAATGAAATAAATCACGATAGAGCAAAGGATCAGATATGACAGAGAAGATGACTATCCTAGATAGAGGACATGGCGCCTCATGATAAAATATGGAGCGCCTCTTTGGCCTAACTGGTAGGGCGGTTAGCCACAGATCAATAGAAACTGGGTTCAAACACCAGCCGGGCTATGTCATTACATTTGGAGGTCGCTCAGCCCATTTATCCTACCTTGAGCACAAAAGTGGCCGTAAAGCAGCAACATGATAAAATATATTAATCATCATATAGAAGAAGAGTTATCATGAATGAGGACGCGATAAATCATTCTTATGGACAAGATGGATCGTGATTTGAAGGGATGGCGAATCGTTGTCGATGACACAATCAAAAGCAATACAATACTTGATCAAACAGGATAAAGGACAAAGGACAAACACGATTGATGACCTGATGAACCATGAGAGAGAACACAGTATGGCCCCATTCTAGCCAAACTGCTGTATGTGTCAGAGCTGTTATGGCTGTAATAGGAGTTGACAGGAAGGGATGCTGGTGTAACACTTCAGGAACGGCTGGCGTTAGCATGCTTAGAGACGGCACACTGACATGTTCGACGTAAGGGTAACACACACACACACACACACACACACACACACACACACACACACACACACACACACACACACACACACACACACACACACACACACACACACACACACACACACACACACACACACATATATATATATATATATATATATATATCATTAACATTACTATTTATATGAGGATGTCTTTGGTAATACTAGCCTAGCTTGTAGCGCTATTGACCATATATCTCAACCACCTGACTTCAGATGTCCGCGTGGGCATGTCTGAAGGGTGTATCATCTTCCACTTCGCCTCATTAGCTTAATTTGTGCTCAAACGTGGCCGTAAAACATCGAACGTTATTGGTAATAATAGTGATATAAGACTGTGTTTGGCAGCAACTGAGATATATATGGTCTGATTTGTTGAACTAAATGTACAAAAAGCCGACTTTATGCTAATACTTCTCTTGTTATTCATTGGTCCCTTAGTAGCCCACGTGACCATCTGGTTAAGACCTGGTTATAATAACAGTAGGCTACACGCAATCAGAGACAACTTTTAAAAGGTCACCTTTGGACGGATTGTGACAGAAACAGGAAATCACAGAAATATAATCTGATCTTTACAAGGGACACCTTTCTTCTATAAATAGTCATAAAACTTAGTTGTTTTACAATATTAATATAATCAATGCTGATGAAATTACTTTACCCCGTAAGACTCTAGTGAATGAATACACAGTAGTCTATGATCGCGTTAGTCTCTACGAGAGAGAGAGAGAGAGAGAGAGAGTAAATTAAGGGGCCCATCACAGTGTCCTCGATTTAAACCTCTTTGGGAAAACCTCAAAATCTGGAGTAGATTCTAACCTTCATATATATATATATATATATATATATATATATATATATATATATATACATCTTATGGTGTGCCTCCATGGTCTATTTGTAACGCGATTGGCCACAGATATAGCACCTGATTTCCGACCCTATAATAGGGCAATTGTTTCAATTGCTAGTAGACACATGCACTTGATAGTTCTTATATTAAGGAAACTAGTCGTGCTATTTTGGGCTGAGTGAAAATACTATTATTTCTGTTATTGTCGGAGGTATTATAATTATTATCATAATAGATATTATATGTACTGATATATATGCTTTATTTCCTGTTATAGCTGCGTTATATATGTACTAATATATAAAATTTGTTTTCTATTTAGGTAGTAGTCGTTTGATCATAATTCTGTAAGAATTATAAACATCACGAAAACAGCTACGCCGCACCAGAATGTGCAGCTAGAAAGCTTCCCTGGTGCCAGATTTCAGCATTTTACCGATATGCTGAAGGATAAATCTTTTGTTGTTGGAGGTAAGTGCCCTACAAATATTATTTTAGCATTGGGAATAAATGACCGTAGCTCGGATCCTCAGAAAACATCGATTCGAAATTTAAAAACCATGTTGACATGGATTAAAAATCGATATGATTCCAGTAATATTTTCCTTACAGAAATAAATTATTCAAAATTACTACCGAAAGCGGAACAGACCAACATAGATTCAATCAATCGATCTATGGGTCATTGTGAATGGGCTACGGTCATACCCAAGCTGGGTACTCAGAAATTCAAAATTGATTCTAATAGTGTAATGGGAATTCTATGGAAAGAAGACACGGCAAATTCAATGGTTCACCACTGGTTAGATTTTTTAAACTAAGGTCTTCAGAGGGTCAAACTTACCCCTGTTATAAAATAATTAATAACATTTTAAATCTTTCAAGTCACGTTTTGACGACATTAGAAACAAACTTACTAAGTAAGGGACTAACATTCGTTCAAACCCCTAAGATTTCTAAAGCACCCATTTTGGAAGCAACTAAGGATTTCGGGAGGAAACTGAAAATAAAATATTTCTTTCGCTACGAACGTAACAATTTTAATAAACCACAGAAAAGTTTTATATCTAAGTCTAACTGGGTTCCACCTGACAAGGGAACTGACCCCGATTTAATAGAATGCATAAATAACTTTACAAAAGAAATAGATGAACTAAATGTCCTACGGGAAAAACCAAATTTAACAATTGAAGAACAATTAACACTAAACAACTTACGTAAAAATAAAGATATAGTAATTAAAAAAGCTGATAAAGGTTCGGTAGTAGTAATAATGGACAAAAAGAATTATATTACTGAAGGCTACCGTCAATTAAATAATTATAATCATTACGAAAAGTTAATGAGCCTATATACCCCAGAACGGCGATTAAAATAACTGGTATTTTAAATAAACTTAAATCTGCGGGTGCAATTTCTGAAAAACAATTTAATTTCCTTTCACCTCCCCAGGAGCCAAGACCTCGATATTTTTATATGCTCCCTAAAATTCACAAAGAGGACAGTTGTTGGACAATACCAAACGTAATGCCCCCAGGAAGGCCAATAGTGTCTGATTGTAATAGTGAATCAAAAAATGTATCATCTTTCATAGATAGCCACTTAAAACGATTTGCTATGGATCACCCTTCTTATATAAAAAACACATACGATTTTGTAGAAAAAATTAAAGCATTAAGTTTGCCTGATAATTGCTTGCTTATAACTTTAGATGTTGAAAGTATGTATACTAATATAGATCACACTAAGGGGTTGCAAGCGGTAAGGGACGTAATGAGAAATTATCCCATATATGATGATCCAATTATAGAACTTTTAGAATTATCTTTGAAGAGTAATGACTTTTTGTTTAATGATGAATGGTTCATCCAAAAAGTAGGCACTTCTATGGGTAAGGATTGGGCACCACACTACGCCGATATTTACATGGCAAAATTTGAGAAAGAGGCACTACTTAAATGTCCATTAAAACCTCATACCTACTTCCGGTATTTGGATGATATTTTCATAATATGGCCACATGGCAAGGATGCGTTCTCTGAGTTTCTAAATATTTTTAATACACATGAACCACCCATTAAATTTAAATCTTCTATCTGTATTGATTCGGTCAATTATTTAGATACCACTGTATTCAAAGACCCTAAAAACAATAATACCCTATTGACCAAGGTATTTTTAAACCAACCGATATTCATCAGATGTTGCACAAACATTCTTTTCATCCCAAACATACCTTTAAAGGTTTATTAAGATCGCAAATTATACGATTTTTTAGAATATGTTCTAACGAAAAAGACTTTGATAAGGCATGGGGTATTCTTTTTCAAGCCTTGTGTAAAAGAAATTATTCTAAAAGGTGGATGCGTGGTATTAAAGGCAAAACTGTTAGAGAATTGCAAATAAAACAACGTCGGTCAAATACCGGCATTCCAACTACCAGCCGTTGGGGTTCAAAACCATGCAATATTATGAACTGCATGACGTGTCATCTAATAAGTGATTGCTCAAATATTACGAGCACTGTCACCCAAAAAACATTTGGAATAATGGGAGATATAGATTGCTCTTCTTCAAATGTTATTTATGCTTATCAATGCTACTTCTGTAATAAACAATATGTTGGCGAAACTAGTACATCTCTTCGCATAAGAGCTAATGGCCACAGATTTACAATTGAAAGAAAACATCGACTTTCTTCTTTATATACACATTTAAAAGTACACGCAGATAACTCTTCTCTGCCTGATTACAACCGTCCATCTCTCGGTGATTATATTTTAATACCGATTGAACAAATACACAGCTCAGGTTCTGATTGGCAGGACCGAATTAATAGACTAAAACGAGAAACCTTTTGGATTGATACCCTGGGATCATTAGAACCAACAGGGTTAAATAAAAAACGTTCGGAAGATATATTAGAATCGGCCGAAAAGGTGACACTGTAGCTCTAATAATGCCGTTTTCTAGAACAGGCAATATGGCTTCAAGAATAATAAATAAACATTTTAAGATACTTCAACCGAAGAGTTATTTAGAACACTATCAATATAGTATCATCACAGCTTACACTAAACATAAAAGCCTCTCGGGTTATTTAGTGTCAAGTAAGTTGAAATAAATACCTTAAAATAAATAGAATGTCTCCTGAAGCTCTGGAAAAGTTAATCACAAACACAACTTCAGTAAAGCGTCAATCGCCCGAAACACAAAAATCTCAACCCACCGTTACTATGTTTGTAAAGCAATGAGATATCTATATATCAATTGTCAAATGGGAAGCTACGACTAATTCATTTGAAGTACATTTAGGTTTATTTTCTTATTATGTTGGGCACTTTCACACCTGTACAAACATATAAATTCTATTCAATTATCGTTGGGATGTTTTCAAAACACCGGGTTACGTAAGTTCACAAATAGAACAAAGAGATTAAAATAGCACCCATCCTTTGTTAAAAAGAACTAAAGGATTAGGTGCGTGGCTTCCTATTGAAAAATTGTGTATATAAACCTCGAGCAATATGGTAACGTTAGACATTCTATGCAACCTGATGAAGACTTGAATAGGTCGAAACCGGTCGTTGCTATTGGGTTAATCGTGTTATATCGCTGCTATTAGTATTAATCTGAATTTATTCTGATTTATGCTGATATTATTCACACATTATTCATACTGTGTATTAATATTTTATTTCTCCATTTTAGGTTTAATCTTTCTTGGCCGTAGTGTTCGACACAAAGCCTGGTTTTGGTTTAATCATAGTTTCTTTTTTTTTTATATTTAGATTATCCTCTTTTGGATTATTTTAGAAATTTTCTTTTTTCTTTTAATTTTTCTCAAATTTTACCGGTAATTAATTATACTTACAATTAAATATTTTTTTAAAATCAGTTTGGAGTTAATTGTTGCTTGAATGAAAGTATAACACCTGTGCCAGCGCCTTAACTATCTTTATAAAACACACACACACACACACACACACACACACACACACACACACACATATATATATATATATATATATATATATATATATATCATTAACATTACTATTTATATGAGGATGTCTTTGGTAATACTAGCCTAGCTTGTAGCGCTATTAACCATATATCTCAACCACCTGAGTTCAGATGTCCGCGTGGGCATGTCTGAAGGGTGTATCATCTTCCACTTTCCTCATTAGCTTAATTTGTGCTCAAACGTGGCCGTAAAACATCGAACATTATTGGTAATAATAGTGATATAAGACAGCAACTGAGATATATTTGGTCTGATTTGTTGAACTAAATGTACAAAAAGCCGACTTTATGCTAATACTTCGCTTGTTATTCATTGGTTCCTTAGTAGCCCACGTGACCATCTGGTTAAGACCTGATTATAATAACAGTAGGCTACACGCAATCAGAGACAACTTTTAAAAGGTCACCTTTGGACGGATTGTGACAGAAACAGGAAACCACAGAAATATAATCTGATCTTTACAAGGGACACCTTTCTTCTATAAATAGTCATAAAACTTAGTTGTTTTACAATATTAATATAATCAATGCTGATGAAGTACTTTACCGTAAGACTCCTAGTGAATGAATTTACAGTATTCTATGCTCGCGTTAGTCTCTACGAGAGAGAGAGAGAGAGAGAGAGAGAGTAAATTGTTTATGTTCACATCTGGGATATTTGGCCCAGGGGAAACCTCTTTGGGAAAACCTCAAAATCTGGAGTAGATTCTAACCTTCATATATATATATATATATATATATATATATATATATATATATATATATATATATATATATATATATATATATATATATATATATATATTGTGCCTCCATAGTCTAACTGGTAACGCGATTGGCCACAGATATATAGCACCTGATTTCAAACCCTATAATAGAACGGTATTTCATCTATTCACTTGCCTTGATAAACATATATAGTTGTACATAAATCTTTATCAGTAAAAATTATTACCATAATATATAAAACATATATAGCACAATATCAGATACCATATCAAAAGTCTTTTTCAAAAAGAATTATAAACATCACCAAAACCTGAGCCCACGCCTTTATTATATGTAACATAAAACACACACACACACACACACACACACACACACACACACACACACACACACACACACACACACACACACACACACACACACACAATAGACTAAATCCCTCCTCTTTAATTTACACACACACACACACACACACACACACACACACACACACACACACACACACACACACACACACACACATATATATATATATATATATATATATATATATATATATGATGAGACTGACACTTATCATAAAAAATCATAAACATAGACGCCTGACCAGCAACATACCAATACCACAAGAGTACCTTATATAGTTATACATAAATCATATCAGTAACATATGACCATAATACATAAAACATATCAGCACAATATCAGCACCATATCAAAACCATATCAAAACCACATACCGGCTTGATGTCAACGACATATCGCCAACAACACTTCAATATTATACATATATCATACGGTATCATACTCGTATCAACGGTACTAACGTCGTCCCAAATTCACAAAAGAACCTTTAATTCTGACATTTCCGATGGTACAACTCCGCGCAATACGCTTAAAGTCATCCGGAATACAAATCTGAAACATTTAAATCCGGAAAATACGATAGTACCATCCGCACTATTGCGACAAATCAGATCTCGGTTTTAAAAGGGATGGACAAATCTTTATGATGATTGACGTACAGAAATGAAATGTTTATTTCTTTTGGTGGATTGATGGCGTCTTCGAATTAATCAGTTGGGTATGAACAGATTATTCATGCTCAGCTTTTCCAACAGTTATCGTAGATCTTGAGCTAAGCACGTTGTCATTTCGCTGGATACTGACTTCCATAAATAGATCAAATATGAAGGATGTTATCAACAAGCTGACGGTTGATAAATAAACATGATCATATACTCCGAGAGATCGCGATGCATTACGACAACGTTACTTGTTCGCTTATTATTAAAACAAATTTAAGGACTCCCGATAAAAACTTAAAGGATCCCGACGTATTCTGTATACCCCATTCTATCCATTGGATATGCACGAGATCTGCTAAGTAAACACCCAATCTGAAAATGTATCCACCCAGGCTCTGAGATGTACAATTTTCAAGGTCCAGAACGTAAATAACTTGAACCGATAAACGACTAATGATTGATGTAGTTCCTGAAGATCGGGCATACATTACAGACAATCAACAATCAACATTCAGCGGCAACATTTCTTATTCTTCTTTCAGTCGAACAAGTCCACCGCTGATCCCTTCTTTCCGAGAGGTCCTCCCCCGCTCTAGTTCCCGCGATTGATTGCTTACCAACGGATCAACCCTGCCTCGTATATATAAAGACATCACAGACGTTTTGCTGTTTTCCCAGCTGTAGACATATCGCTTCAAAACGTAAACTTGAGTCATTTTCAGCTGCTAACTCCGGTAGGAATGAAACGGGGGGGAAATGCTGTAATTCCGAAGTAATTACGGGTCAGTATACACGTCTCGCAGAGGTCAAACTTTTATTGAGCTCAACCGGGGACTCACCGAATCTGTACAATAAGATTCATTAGGTATTTAATGGACTTTCTAAATTACACCGCGAAAGCCGAAACCAAATGAGAACTCACAAAGCTTCATTTGTACGACTCGGCCCACCGGAAACAGTTCCGCCCAGAATTAAGAAAACGACAGCAAGATGGCTTCAGATGGGCTTCAAAAACCCCCGATACAACCACATGATTAGGGCTAATAATTCTTGGCCAAGGCCTAGTAACGTCTGCCCGTTACTGATGTATATCTGGTAATTGATGGAAGCTTATACATAAATATCATCGCACTCTCCAATGTTACCAACAACAAAATAATAACGAAAACGATAGAAATACTAATAATTCTATGATGGAAACATTTGGTTGCTCAATCTTATATAAAGTGTATGTATCCGTCCTTCCCTTATCCAATCTACATTATCGCAGCCAAATCACACGTTCGTCCTATCCAGATAGTCTGGAACCGTCTCTAATTGTTGTTGTTATTCGGTCATCTATTCTGGATCTATGACGGACGTGGACATCCGTTAGCCATCCATCTCATCGATATCTGCTCTAACCGTAGGCGTCAGTCGCGTGGTTTATTACGGATCTGTTAAGGCGGAAATGACGTCAGTATTCCAACTGGTGGTTGAGTAGAAAAGGGATCATTCTTTGTGGCAATGTTTACATAACGACTAATGGAAGCGAAGTGAGTTTAAAAAACGAATCCAAACGAAGCTAACCGTGTATCGCGTTCAGTTCTCACTGGCAATCTTCGTAGTGCATCACATTGAGGACGTCCGGTCATTGGATCGATTCCCAGTGTTACTTGTGATGGTGGGGTGTTTCATCCTATAGTAATATGATTTGGTCTGATCGTTTGCTCTTCCCAGGTAGTAGCCACTAATTCATATGGTTCAGGTATAACAAGCGTTGAGGTTAAACAAAGCACACACACACACACACACACACACACACACACACACACACACACACACACACACACACACACACACACACACACACACACACACACCTTTCTCAATAAAACACTGCGGCAGTAACATAACTGATAGGAAATAACGGATTATTATAAAACATGAACACAAATTGAATGATGACACATCCTAAATGTTATTATTATCGTTTTGTTGGATACAGTGAGCTACTATATAATCCGACCATGTTTAGTCCGACAATCATATCGTGGTTTTCTTAGACTGCAGCCATATTACCAGACATTGCGCAAGTAGACATTTCAACTACCAGCCTTTCCTGGGGTGATGAGGAAAACAAAATATGAACTGATAGAATTTGCGTGACAATAATCGAGGTGCTTTTTAATACGGAAGATCAACACTGATTATTCCGACCAAAGACCATCTGCCAAGAAAAGATCATCAGCAGTGTTCCATATGAAGTTATTCCTCCGTGTACATCATTTACATATCGCGAAATAACATTTTCGGGTGATCGCCTATTGAAGGTTCTCTCATCTGACTCCAATTTACGCTTCTGATTCGATACATCTTTGCCGACCCGCATCCGTTGTTCTCCCGCCTGTCGCCAGAGGTTGTATTATTTGGGAATATTTTATATAAAACCCACCAAGTAAGCGAGGTATTTAGACATCAATACACGTATTATTGATTCTTCTGCAATCTGGGTTAGTATATCACCTAGAAGACAAGTAGAAAACCACCCCATATTTCCCTTAAGAGTTCGTGCTTAGAACACCCCCGCCCATCTGATGGCGCCACTGTTACTGACTATAAACACAATAAGCGTATTATCAATAATATATTTAAATCTTAAATCAAGTCTCGTTCAAGCGCCTTAACAATACATACAAAAAAGAAGAAAAGAGACACAGCTGCTGCATATTGAGGCCAAGTATGTAAGCTTCGTCGACTGGAGATATCAAGACGACAGAAGAGGTATTTGTGTTTATTGAAACAGATTTTTCTCATAGGCAATGAGATTAGTGTCCCACTTTGGCACGGTGAGTAGGAGCTTGGACAGCGGGGCCAATTGATTATCTGTTAGGAAGGACTCTGGTCGCGTACATCGGGTCAAATTATCTCAATACCTCAGAACAGATAGTGTCCCATCGACGTATTCTACCCATGCTCTCCCTCCGTATTTTGCCCATTACTGGTTGATATGCTAGTAATCATCAAGGTCCGAGAATATGGTGATAGAATCATGGTCAGAGAATTGTAAAATTCTTGTTGCTGGCTGTGAATGATGTCAATGGAATGTCCACTTGTAGAGATCGGCCCCCCGAACAACTTCCTGACCTCGACATAGCTATTTGTGCCATGGTCGTGACGACCAGAGACATAGACGGGTCAAATTGATTGCTCCGACATTCTTTGTAATCCGACTTATCACCCCGCCTGTTCAAAGTGATTGGATTACGAGGGCGAGACTGTTTATTGTCTCTGATCTACGTCGGAGTGGTTAAAGTAGGATTGTCAGTAGTGATGAAGTAGTGTCGGGGTAGTGGTGGAAAAGGTGGTAGTAGTAGTATTAGTAGTAGTAGTAGTAGTAATAATAATAATAATAATAATAATAATAATAATAATAATAATAATAACAAACATCTATACCGCCAGTATCCTGGAAAAGAATCGACCTCAGTGGTGCACCTAGTACAGGGGTTGGGCAATCTCATGATCACGGTAAGGCTTAGTATATCATACTCAGCTAGTATTATTAATTATCAATATTAATAACAGTATCAGGGTTTGATAGTGTAAACAATATGTAGTGAAATAGCATCTTTCACAGTGTCAGCCATGCCACAGGCAACGTGTCCTGGAAAAGTGTCATCAATGCGCCATTGAATATTGCCATCGATACGTCCCATAGTAATATTAGCAATTCTCCTCTGTAAGAGTGTCATAGTGTGTCATAATGAAGAACGTATGATAATGCTTTGATCGGCGAACTAAAGCATCACATGAATAATATTACGTGAAATGGATGAACAGATAGTGAATAATTAATCTGAATACATTAACATAATTATATTACAGGAATTGTTTAGCTGCGGGAAGCCTTCAGCATCCCGGGAATGATAACATACGGGATCAATATCAGTCAGTCAGAGATAAAAATACGTATTCTTTTCCCGACTCTCTCTCTCTCTCTCTCTCCATATATATATATATATATATATATATATATATATATATAATACTCATAGTTGGTTGTTGTACAGTCACATTCAATTATTGTAATCACAATTAGTTACTCTAATCTCCGCTAGTGTCTGTACTCAGAGCTATTTATTATACTAAAAACAAGTTATTTTCTCACAGCTGGTTATTGTACTTGATGGCGATGGATGACTATGGATTATTCAATGTGGTAATGTGACGGGTTATAATGGATTATAATGGATTATAACCCCCGCCACTCCCACCACCATGTTGATAAATAAGGGACGATGACATATTTTCAACACATTATTTTCCTGACACCCTCACATTCCCACAGCTTACTGTAATCCGTTGGATCATTAGACCATCGGATTGTCAGAACATTGGACCTGCAAAGCAATGCGTTGTTGGAACATTCAGCTGACAGAATATTTGGTTGCTAGAACATTGAGCTATCGGAGCATTGAGATGTCGGAATATCGGGGTGCCGGAATAGCGTGCTGTCAGAACATTGAGGTTTCAGAAAATTGGGCTCTCGGAATATGTGGCGTCGATACACAGAACGAACTCCCTCGATTAACAGTTTTACCGATGTCGTCGCGCCGTGGGCAATACGTTCATATAGAGGTGACGTCATAGGTACGTTAGTTGATTACTTCGTTTTAAGTAAATACAGTCCACTATTTCCGCAAACAAACGGCTAATAAGTCACCAGCCCCCCGGAGAGTGTTGGGTGGTGGGACGGTGGGTGGTGACTGACGGTAGTATACGGGCGAACGCTAACTCGGCCTCTTGGGTGGCTGGCTTGAAATTAGCCAAAACCTTCAGCCATTATTATAATGATATCGATTTTTGCGGCGCAAAACGGCCACACACCTGACTACCATAACGATTTCGCTATAATTTACGTTGATAATTATGGAAGTCGGCTGTCAGAGGCAGACGACCGGCTGCTGTGCGATGTCATCACCCGACATCCTGCTGTAATATTGCTCGAGTACAACTTAGATGACGATAAACAAAGTTATTGCTATAATCTTGGTGACATTTAGCGATTTTATTGAGCTGTGGATACGTCATCAGAAGCAACTTGTCTAGACCAGGGTCATCCAGGCGCAATTCACCTAGACTAAAGTCATCTGGACACATCTAACATAGAGTAGGGTCATCTGGGTACATCTCGCCTGGGCTAGGTTCGTTCAGACACATCTCACATAGACGTGGGCCATCTAGACACATATCACCTAGTCTGGGGCCATCTAGACACATCGCACCTAGTCTGGAGTCATCCAGACAGTCTTCAACTAGACTCGGGTCAGCAAAACACATCTCACCTAGTCTAGGGTCATCTAGACACAGCTCACCTAGACTGGAATCGCCCAGGCATATCATAACTAGACTGGGTTAATCCTGTCTCTCTTATACCAGGTTCACCTAACTAACACAGACCCTGGACATCTAGACAAATCTGAATTAGACACATTTTATAAAGTATGGACTAACCCAGACCGGTTTCCCCGCAACAGTCAGCTTACCAAGACACACATCTCACAAACGTAATATATACAAACATACCCCAATACATAAATGTACGTGTTTATCTTTCACCAATCGTACATCTGGGATGAATCTTCCCCCGTTATCAGTTAAACAATCTATTCGAGTCAATATATTTGTACATATATTTTAATTTAATTATGCTTTAGGTTGGTCAATCAATGTTTCTCCCTCGGATTATGCAAATAGATCATTATCAAACAATGTACATTATTGGGCTGTCTTCAGCTAAATGGACTTTACCTGATCAGGCTATTTTCGGGCCATGTGACCTCACCCGATCAGGTTACCTTCAGCCAATAGGACTTTACTTGCTCGGGTATTCTTCAGTCAATAGGACCTTTGTCTGCAGGACAGTGTCCCTTTAATCTACTTTCATTTTATACCATATTAATTATCAGAATACATTCCACCGTAGGACTTTATCAAACAGGCAATCTTGATCATATATGACGTTGCCCAATTTGGGGTTACACGACTTTAGCCATCGGGCTACCGTCAGCCTATAGCATATCACCCTATTCGATTGCCTTCAAGCCGCAGGAACCTAACAATAATCAACCCATAGGACGTTGCCCTACGAAGACGCCTTCAGGCAGCCGGGACTCCCACACCCTGTCGTATATCAGGCTTGTAACTGTAACGTAAGATCAATGTTAAAGCCTGCCACTGGCTCTCTATGCGGCTCTAGGCATAGCGTTAGCACGGTTATGGTCACATGGACAATTTCCCGGACTCCCCCCCCCCTCCAATACCAAACAACCAAACATCCACCCACCGAGTACATCACACTCGTACCTCCCCCACTACCCATTCTGCCCCCCCCCCCCTCAGTACTTACCATCAGCTAACCTCAGCTGCTCTCTCAGCTAGAGGACATATTGACCGTCTGTCTGTTTGTCTGTCTGACTGTGTCTGTCTGGATACATCTCCGCTCTACGCCACGGTGGCTCCGTCTAGTGACAGGAAGCAACAACAGCAACGGCAGCGGCAGTACGAGCGGCACACCACGTCACGTGACTGCCATCGCGCTATTCATTTCGCGTGAAATATAACGCCACCTAGGGGACGCCGACGTATTAACGGCGATGCGAGGCCGACAGGGAAACGGTCTGGATAGAATATCACGTGACATACAGCCCTGGAAACGGGGACAACACGCAGTCAGAGGGCACCAAAAAGCCATCGGCTGCCACGATTCTGGATTGAGAAAATCCGGAACGATTGCGGCATAACAGTATAATGTTTACTGGGCGATAGTGTGTGCTAGTCAGCATCCATTTGGAATATTATCGACAAATTAAGCTGACGCTATCAACAGATTGGTGAGGTACTCGTTCGACACCAGGTCACGTGATTCAGTTATCATCAACGCGTCGCCGAAGGGCAATTTTAGTACGACCATTCACAGGATATGACCGCATCATCGGTATTCTGTCGATCAGTGTCACCTATTTTGCGGCTTCTTTTCACACAGATCGGCTATTGTCAGCTACTTCCGGTTTGGGATCGTTAAATCCCATCGCGGTAGCTTCTCTCGTGCGCCGCTATCCCGGCAGAGGTCGCTAGCAAAAAATAGTTCTACGATAACGTGACCGCACTCACGATCGGTTGGAAGCCTCGTGCCGGTGTCACGTGTAAATAAACGACTTCCGCTGGACGTGGATCTCTTAGGTAGACTAATACGGCAAATATCGGTGACGTCACGAAGGGATTTGTGTCTGGATTGAAGCAGATAAGAGATTAATCGGAAATAGATTGTGAATCACAAGCTTGGACAAGGGTTAACGGTAAGTGGGACCAAAGCTTGAACGTAGTTATACACGTGCATTCAAACGAACTCATGGGCACATTACATGCCGAAGAAAGATAAGTCGCTCTGCTGGTTTAATCCCCTGATGAATCGTGCAGTTTCTGATTCTCTGTGTCGGTAACCTTTTAACCCACAGATAAATCTTACCTATGAGAATGTGTCTGCGCGCTTGCGTGCGTGCGTGCGTGAGTGCGTGAGTGCGTGTGTGTGTGAATGTGGTCAAAATTGATTCAGTACTTTATTTAGTTTCGGTGCTAATCAGACCTGGGACATACCTGGCTGAGTGGCGACTCCGAGTGAAGCATCTCAAAATTACAGATAACATAGGGATTCAAACCCAGGTCAGTAGGATAGCAGCATAGTACTCTCTACCCGCTGGGCTATTGGGCATCCGATTTTTTCTCTGAAAAGTGATTTTATATTTTAAAAAGCCTGATGACACAAATGTGGCGACATCTAGTGAGTCTGGCTCTTAATCCACAGTCACCAAATGAGAGGCGGAAAGGACGTGAAACGCAGGTAGCTAATTGCAGGAAATGCGCTTCATGAATATGGATCAGGATTGTTTCCTCACGTGATACGTTGCCGTGGTGACTGGAACAGTCGGCGCCTACCTCGTCAAGGACGTTTTCCTATGACGTCATCCTTACGGCATAATTAATGGGTTAAAATATGATTGTTTAATGAAGTTCGCTTCCCGAAAATGTTTGCTTACTGTGTAGTTGATTTGGGAGAGTGGTTGGGTTTGTGGAATTTTTAATATGGGATTTGGGATGGGGAAGCCATAATATATTGATACTTGAGGATGAACAGCATGGAAAGGAGGTTTATAGTGAGGGGGGGGGTTGAGGGAGTTAAATGCTACGCTTTATATATTTGATTGATTAATTGTAGACCAACATGTGCAGCCCCAGCCCCGGAGGAAGGGGGGGGGGGGTTACACTAGCGACTCCGCTATAATAGAGGTTCATTATGGTGGTTGGCTCAAGGGGATTCCCAGATGTGGGACCAATAGGTTGCCCACCGGGCTCAGAGTCTGCCCATCGGGCTCAATGGGCTGCTAGCTCGGCTGAGTGGCTGCCAAGATGTGAGCAAATATTGGACGAGTTTCTATTTTGTGCGGATATTGGTTTTGCGTGAGATAGGGAGATATCGGGATAGACATCGGGTGTTGGGGGGGGGGGGTGTGTGTCTGTGTGACTAGGGCAGGGGGGAGGGGGGAGATCCTTAGAGCTATTGTTTGACGGAAGGCTGACGTTTGATAAGGTGGTGTTGTTAACGGTATAACACAGGACAGGTATAACCCAGGACTTGTGTAACGCAGGACATTATAACACAGATTATAGTAGATAATATATGTTTGGATTTGTCGTGTGTATGTGTGTGTATATATGTGTGTGTATACATGTGCGTCTGTGTGCGTGTCTGTGTGTGTGCGTGTATGTGTGTGTACGTGTGTGTATGTCTGTGGCTATGTGTGTACGTCTGCGTATGACTGTCTGCGTATGTGTATGTGTGTTCACGCCCCCACGCGTTGACGGATATCATTGTTATCTGTTGTCCATTAACTATATATGATGATGGATGGCGACAACTAGATAATGATGATGATAAATGATGTGTATATATGAAAGATAGATTGTATATTGTCATATTCGATAAACAGTGATCACATGCACAGTGGATAACTGGTTCATTCGGGATAACCATTATAGATGTTGTTTAGGTTTTTTTACATTCTTTTGGGAATATGTCAGCAAAAACAAAATGTTTCATCCATCTGGCCTACCATGTGCACAAAAGTGGCCGTAAAAGCATCAATCATCACCACCATCATTAACAAAGAAATAACTCAGCAGCCAGTCAGACAGATAAACAGACATACAGACGGACATACAGACATACATAGAAACATATAGAAAAATAGACAATTATATTATATTATGTCTTCTCTGTTTTGTTCCGTCGAAAAACTATCGCCATTATGACCTATATTCATTAATTAATTTCCAATATGTGATTTAATAATGCAATAGTAAAGGATTAATTATCAATTAATGGAACCTGATCAAGCGGTGATCGTCTTGTTTAACTTAAACTGATTATGGCGTGTCCATGTTGTGATCATGTTGTGATCATGTTGTGATCATGTTGGTTGTATTGGGATTATATTATAAATTAAATGGGATCACCGATCTAGCCTTCTAGGGCAAAGAGAAAGAAATGTCAACAATTGATTACTATAATTATGTTGTGTGTTTACTGTATCAAGAAGGTTACATAATTCCTAAACTGTTCCCACAATAAATCCATAGAAACCAAATATGTATCTCTCTACATATCAATTTAGATATCTCTCTCTCCATCCATCCATCCATCCATCCATCCATCCTCCCCCCCCTCCCCCCTCTCTCTCTCTCTATATATATATATCTCTATCTCTATTTCCAGTAACACGGACATTACGCTATATCACTCTAGACCTCCTGAACGCCATATTGTATCCCACTGCCGTCCATTCCTGTGGGATGTTTAATTCATCAACAAAACGGTTGTGTTCCGATTATTTAATCCTCTTAAGAGAGTAGCTCATCGACTGTAGATCTCCGGTATGACTAGCAGCAATAAGAACAAAAATAACAATAACAATTGTAACAACAACAAAAATAACACTGACTTCAATAACAGAGACAAAATCAACGTCTGCAATCACCATAACAATAACAATAGCAAAAAAAAAACATCGACGACACCAATTCATCAACAATAACATTAACAACAACAAGTACAACACTGTTATCTCTAACAACAACAACAACAATAACAACAACAACAATAAACACACCATCGCCACTAACAGCTCGTCAAATCCGTTCTGGGGCAACACACAACAGCAGATATGCATAACGATCTGAACGACGCCAGATGGCGTCGTTGTCTCATACGTTAACAATTACCAGCGTACAGTCATCAGCCTGCACCAGCCGGTTGCCATGACGACCCCTTAACGACGACCGATTGCCGACAATAGACCGACGACGACGTCATAAAAGTAGATTTCTATACATATAGCAACTGTTTAGTGGCGTTCGACGGGCTGTCATCGGTAGCTCGGATGTCACGGCAGCGTCAATGGCATGACCCCCAACAACTACTGAGAGTTTGTAGGCTGCCATAGGGGTCGTCATAAAAGCAATAGTAATTCCATGGTTCCCATCCGCAGCCCTCAGATCCCTCCGAACCACCGCCCGATTTCCGGTTTGTTTATACCTACTACAGTCTGGCAAAAACCCGCTTTTCTTCAGGCATCCAGGCACTCCTACACTCATATTCGTACATATATACAATAGTACACTCGTATTCTAGTGCATCTGTTTAACGTAAATATTTCCTCCTCCCACCCGCCAGAAATATTGGTGAGAATGGGAGAAGATCATTATATACTCGTTGCTGTAGAGTAAGGATTATTTCATCCTTGGACATTCTATGGATGGCTTTAGACTGTCTCATTGGCTCTTGTTGTTGTTGTTGTTGTTTTATTGCTTTCGTTGAAGTGTCAATTCTGTGGACGTGGTGGGTTAAATAGGCCGATCGACTTCCAAAGTCAGTGACGTGAAATGAAAGATGAAACACCCTTCAGCTACAGCCGAGACGAGATTAAACCCCGAGGCAGAGATCTGAGGTCAATGGCACTGTCGATTCGATAACTGTCTGGCAATAACAACCCATTTAATGTTATGGAGACTAACTGCCCTGGATATAGCACTACCAATGATGACGGTGGGCTATTATACTGACCTGGCACAATAAATATAATATTTGACTGGGTATCACGTTCCCTGATTATAGCATCCCTTGGCTGTGATACGTCGTATTATACCCTTATCGCGAGACGGCATGATCACAATATTGATCTAGACATTAGCAGATGACAACGTTTGGTCTTTTCGCAAGTCATAAATATAGTTTTGCTGATAGGAATAGTACTTGAGCTTGTCTTGACCTTGTCTTGATATTTCGAAACCAAAAAAGACCATTCTGCGTTTTATTTGCTCGAAATGTCATGTCAATCGTGATCTAATCCTATTATTTTCAGAATAAAGGAACTTTTGTCGATTATGTTTTGTC